>CM047900.1:21456097-21547031 GCA_026229545.1 Pistacia atlantica
AAACATGCAAATTATAACCCAGAAAACATTTATGATCATCAACATACATCGACAACTAATTCAGGATCTACGATGGGTATATAGTCCTGCCAGATGCAACGATTTCCAAAAAATTCTACTAGTGCTCTTAATCGGTCTACTTTCAAGCCATAAACAACAGCAATTGTCCGTTTATATCTCTAACTATCATCTCAATAATTTGAAAAAAAAAAAAAAAAAAATGGTTGTCCAAATTTGTCCACTCAAAGGTTACAGGAAAGCTTCAAGTGCAGAAAACAGAAAATTCTTTATTAACTTTAATTAATTGCCTCTTGGTTATAGAGCATTTAAACAAAGAAATGGTGAAGTTGCTCCAGCCAATTTCCCCAGTTCTTCTACAAGACAGTGAAAAGTTTACAAAAATATGGAGCACCAGTCCACTAAACGAGACACCTTACAATCACAAGAAAACCAAACCCAAAAATCATCTAACTACACTACAAATTCAAAGCCAAGCAAGGACATGAACCTTTTCCCATTAAATTTCAGCATCTTCCTCTCCAGCATCATCATAAATTTTTTTATTCCATTCATTCAACTTCAGAGACATCAAATTAATTATTGTTCTTTCATTGTATTATAACTCTAAATTACATGACCTAATCAGTATCCTACCATCTTGAATTTAGGATAAAAGGCTTCATTTTACTGCATACGAGAATGAAGTAGCCACAGTTGGCAATATCAAACTAGCCACTTTCACGAAATAAACCATTGGATGATCCTACAACCTTATTCCGACCATTATAAGCTCAGTTCTCAGAGCAATATAAAGTAACAGATATCTTAATGTGTTTAGTGAAGCTGACTAGGGGCATAAGTAAACAAAATAACCCCAGATCAACATTAGCAGTTCAAGAAATGCCAAACACATTGTAATACCAGCATGAATATAGAGCAAAAAGTGCAAGAAAAATTTAGAAGTTATCAAGAAAGAAAATCAAGATAAGGAAGAACAATTTTTTGTTTATTAGAAAGATGTGAAAGAATATGCTTGCATAGACCAAAAAATTTAGGGGGACATCAAATACAATGAAAATTAAATTCAGGTATAATGTATCTAAAAACCATCTTTACAACCTCAAGAGTCACAAACATTGCATGGCCCATGTGCAGCGAACCAGTGACATTAGGAGGTGGCATTGATATCACAAAAGGATCACCTTCCCGTTCACAGTTTGGCTTAAAATAGCCTTGAGACTCCCACCTAACATCCAACACAATGAATATATCATGTGGAAGAAAAAATGGTGAGAAGCAACTATCAAAAGCTATACATAGAGCGATTAGATACAAAACCCAGGGCTATCCAGTAATGCATGCAGCAATCTGAAAAATATCATGTAAATACAAAATTACTTTGGAACAAAAAAATCATAAAAATCAAGCAAATTTACAGATGGGGGTTCACAAACAAACGTGCATCTCCACAACCGTCTATCCTCGGGGGTTGGAAAGTAGAGACTGGGAAGTAGAAAAAATCCAAGAGGTAATACAACTAACTATTACCATCTATCCTGGGGCTTGGTCCATTCATAATCTACCTAAAGTATGTTACATAGTCAGCTCTATTAAAGAAATTACTCTCATTTTTGTAGCAATTAGAATTCCCAGTCACATCATGTTAATTTTTAAGGAGAAAAAAGTTATTCAGTCAGACCAAAGTGAACATATAGTATCTTGGTGTGCCTTCTGAACCTTTATTTAAAATGTTGACACTAATACTTTAGATTAAAGCGTATACAAAACCAAAAACAAAAATAAATTAGTAAGTTGTTTAGTACCAATTGTATATTCTTTCCTCTGAAGTAAAATCAAATGACTTTGGCAGCCCACCATTCTCCGCTGCAGCAACTGAATTCCACCAAGAATACATTTTCTGGTAAAAATAACATAAAGAGAAACAAAAGAAAACACAAACACATAAAACTGCTCAGGAACAAGTACCTGCAAAGAATCTTGGTTTGATAACATTGAAATGCCACTGGGAGAGCCTAAAGGAATGGCGTCCTCTAGAGAAGATGAGAGGATTGAGTCTGGAGGAAGATAAGAGAGAAGGAGTAGAGATAGAGAGAGTCATTTGTAATATCATTATTGTTCATGAAATTTGAAAAACCCTAGCAATGAAGAAGCTTGGGTTTTATGTTTCAGTGGCATAGAGTGAGTAGAGGGAATAAACTGGATAACGAAAAATGGGTAGTTAAACACAACCCCGGAGGTTCTAGTCTATTATTTCCAGATCCTGCCATTTAATATAATAGAATATACCCCCCTTATTCCAGGAGCCGTTAACCTAAGTGGGGGCAGAACGGGTAAGTAGAAATTAAATAAATTTCAAAACAAATACTAAACTAAATAAAACCTAAAACATCATATCTCCCAATCGATCTCTCAATCCACAACAAACAACAATACAAAATCAAACATAAAATGAAGCAGTTTCCAAAATCACTACAAATAAAAATACTAACAAAACAACTTCAATGCTTTGGTCATATATAAGTTGCTCTTTAACATCAATAATGCTATCAGTTGAACAAGAACTAATTACAAACATGTACAGCTCAGTAGCTTGTAATTGTGAACTTGCTGAGTAAGCACAGTCAACAAGTCAAAGCCAAGCTTAGCTAAGTACATTATTTTGAAATTGAGTTTTCATCAACAGCTTCCCTCGAGTCAAACTGCTCTAAAGGAGTAGTAAACTTGCTTCTGAAAAACACAAACCGAGCTTCTGCCAAAGGCTTGGTAAGCAAGTAAACAACTTGAAATTCACTTGAAACATACCTCACTTCCAGTTCTTTGGCTACAACTCTCTCTCTCTCTCTCTCTCTCTAATGTAATGGACATCCACTTCTATATGTTTTGTCCTAGAGTGATACATTGGATTAGCTGCTAATGATTCTGCTCCCATATTGTCACACCACAAAATTGGACAAGAGGGTAAGGAAATTTGCATCTCCTTAAACAAGCTCTGGAGCCAAGCCAATTCTGTTGCAGCTTGTGATAATTATCTGTATTTAAATTCTGTAGATGATTTTGCAACTACTTTCTACTTCCTTGAACTCTATTGAATTAAATTCTGACCAAGGTAAATGCAGTAGCCTAAAGTAGATTTTCTATCATTTGTGCTACTAGCCCAATTAGCATCACAATATCTCTCTAGAATGAGATTTCCAAAAGGTTTAAAGCTCAATCCATGATGAAGAGTACCTTTGAGAGTATCAAAGGAGCCTTTTACATGCCTGTCAGTGTATTATAGTTGGACTTTTAAGAAATTAACTTAGCTTATTGATTGCAAAAGCTAAGTTAGGTCTTGATAAAGTCAAATACTACATGGCTCCTATTGTACTCTACAGAGTGGGATTGTAAAACAGCTCACCATCTTGTAAAGACAATTTAGAATTTGCACACATAGGAGTAGGATTGCTCTTAGCATTGAGCATATCTGCAATAAGTCAATGGCATACTTATACTAAGTTAAAAATAATGCTTCTGGAGTTCTGAAAATCTCAAATTCAAAAAAGTAATCGAGAAATCTAAGAGTGCGTTTGGTTTATTATTTTGGATAGGATTTTGGGAATAATATTGTGTAGTTGGATAGGGGAGTATTACGAGGTAGAATTTAAAAATTTCTAAAAAAACCTCATAGGTTTACTAATTTAACTAAACACCCCAATATATAAAAATTTTGTAAAATAACAAAAACACCCCCACCACCTGCAGTGCCAGATTCTGGTCGAAAAATTGCGTTACAACACAAACCGGTCAAATATGTGTCGTAATGTGTAGATCTGACATTTTCCAACCAGATCTAAGACCAGATGTGACCGTTGATGGCCGCAAAGCCCATCGTTGGCCGTCTTTGTCGGTCAAAAATGGCCAAGATTTGGCCGTCCTAACGGTCAGATCGGTGAATATAGGTTAGTTTCGGTCAAGATGTAAGCCGTTGTGACAGATTCGGCTACCACCTACGGTGGTTGTCGAAATTTGTCAAGAATGGGTGGGTGGGGGTGTTTTTGCTAATTTTTAAACTTTCTTTTTTGGGAGTGTTTAATGAAATTAATAAACTTAAGAGGTCGAAAATAAATTAAAAAAATATAGTAATATTTCTGGAATTGTGTCAAACAATATTTGGGTAATAGAATTGAGAATATGGATAGAAATAGGGAACCAAACGCACCCCAAATGTCTTGAGAGAGGATAGTAGAAAAGGTGAAAAGTAAATCAACATAAAGTTGTATGCCAGGTGGTGAATTTTTTTATGAAATAGGAGAAGGAACAGAAGAATGTTTAGGAGAAGAAATAGTTGTTGTAGAGGTAAGAGTAATGAGTACTCTTGGAATTGTAATATCAAATCAGAACATGTTATAAACAAATGGAAAATGATAGAGTTATCGACTGGTGTGTACCGATTTTGTGCACCGAATGACGTGGCAAAATTCTGACCGTTGATTAATATTAAGCCGATAATAAATAAGCGGTCGATTGTGCCACGTCATTCGTACACATCACACCGATCGATATGGCATTACTCTAAACAAATATCATTCAGAGACAATCATTTAGATCTATTTATATTTTAAGGTAATTCGATTCTATTTATATTTCTTATAAACAAGGATGACACTAAAAGGTGGAAACTTAGAAACTGATTGAATATAAGTAGTTGACCTTTCATATATATATATAAACTATTTATATAAATTATTCTCTACAAACTAATGTGGTAACTTTACATGTTTATCATGTAATCTCTTTTACTTATTTAATTTATTTTTAAATTTAAAATTACTCAGTCATATTAAAACACATCAGTTTATTATTATAATGAAGTTATAACTTAATAGAGGTGTAGTTACACAAATTACTGTTTTAATTTTTTATTTTATAATTCACGTTTTAATATTAGGATTTCAATTTATTGTTTTAGTAGTCATTGCTACAATTAGACAAGAAGATAAAATAAATAATCCTGAAGATAATAGTATGGAAATACAAAACATTTCGTATTAAAAAACTCTTAACATGCTTGAGAAACTAGAAATATTTTAACTTCAATAAGAAGGTATTCATGCTAGCAAGTTATTATATATTTGCAAGTTAAAAGATGTGGCAACAGCTCTAAAGCATAAATCATTGTCTCAACACAATTTTAGATAAATATTTTATTTCATCTTAAACCTTTAATGTAACATAACATATTTTTTTTTTTGCAATACACAGATAATTATTACTATGTAGAGGCAACTTTCTTAAAACGTGAATTAAAAAAATTACAACTTATTATAATTTGAAGTTTATTTCTAGTTATAACTATATCCCAAGTTGAGACTAGAATTTTTTATAACTATATAGAGATTATTCCTATTAGAATATTACTATAAGAAGGTTTTATTGTATATATATAAAAGGTTTAATTATGAGAAAGAAAACTACAGGGGGTTCACTAAAATTTAATCTTATTAATATTATTTTTTGTTTACTTTGGCTCACAACAATCAACTATGTTTATTAAAAAAAAATATTAATTTAACTACATACACAAAGTCATAACTAACTCAAAAAAAAAAAAAAAAAAAAATAATTAGTTTTTCAAGCCATTTGTTTTTATTTATGAACTCATGCATATGAATTCTTTCAATTCAAAAAAATAATCTTTATCATTACAAACATGCATAGATGCGGCTGAATCTAAAACCTAATCTTTTTTACCCTTTGAAGTTTGAGTTTCATCTTGACATGTTACTAAAAATTCACCTTCATTATTAGCAACTGTCACGACCTTATCTTACCGGAGGCACGGTCGGGTCTGGCTAGCTTCCCAATTTACTATAGCCCCTTGGTCTTTGTAATAACTCCATTTTATTCAAATACTCATAAAATATGCACATAATGAAAACACATGTAAAATAACATAAATAGTTGGGCCCAAATTTTTCTTTCATTAAACATATATATGTACATAAACATTCTTTTCACAAACATTGTAATATGTACAAAACATCAAAAATAAGATGGACAGTGTAGCCATTTCTCTTCGCTTGCTGACGTCCATCCGACCGTGTCCTCGCCTAGATCCTGCAAAACATGAAAAACAACGGGGTGAGCACAAATAATGCTCAGTAAGTAAATCCTCTACGCATCTATCCCCGTAACTATCTCTCTCTAATTCTTTCCTTACAATTCTCGTTTACTCTCTCTCTTATACTTCTCTCTATTTTCTCTTTCTCATAACTTTTTCTACTAACTCTCTTTAGTAGTCACGGCATCATCTTACCGGAGGCATGGCCGGGACTCGCTCCCACTCTACGTGACTTCTACTCATTCTAGCCGATCGGACTCCGTTATGCATGAATTCGGAACCCTTGGCCATGTGAGTATATAATCTCTCTCTCTTGGGTACTCTCGGGTATAGCCCTCATCCGCATGCACTCTCACGGGCTACACCACTTCTCTCTCTCATACTCATGCCGCTCTCTCAATGCGGCGTACATGCGGGAATACTCTACCCATAACTCACGGGTTCCCCATCGCACAACCTACTCTCTTCTCTTTTTCTCTCTCTTTTCTCTTAAGAAAGCTCACACTCAAAGTTCTCTACTCTTTTTCTACTCTTTCTCTAATGCATAACTAATGCATATGGATGATTCATGCTTATTAATGCACTCATGAAATGAACAAATGCAATGTTGCTCTAAAATTGTTATTCTGCACAGGTCACACTAAAAAGGGGATAACTTGCGTTATACACATCGGATTGCTACGGTTTTGATCTCGTTTTAAAGCTTAGAGATAGGGCTATAACTTTTATGTTTTGGTCTCAGCCCAGTTCAATCCGTAAGATGCCCAAAAATTACTCAGAAAGTCACGGCTGTGACAGGACAATTTCTCACTTAGGCATTTCATCAAACAACTCATATGTATACCAAAGCTCTACTTATCTATAACTCTACTCTTCTCTTTAATCATCCAAAATGGGAGGAAAATTCCCTGATATAATCATAAATCCTGCCAAGGAAAACACTCCCAAAAATATTCATATAAAACTCCTCCAACTTCAACTCAATTTCACTATCTCATCACACATCAAAAACACTTCTCATAATTTAAGCATATCCAACAACTATGACTAAGCACACATCTCATCTCAATTTTTCAGTAAGTGTAACATATATACACAATTAAAATAAATCTCTACTCATTTACTTTCTTGAATCTCAACTTGATTGGATTTACTTACCTTGAATTTGAGCAACTCCAACACTATAATCTCTCCTTGATAGAATTCCCTTTCCTCTTAAACCCTAAGCATATAAAACCATAAGAATTCAAAACTTTAAAATTTAATCTCACATCTTGATGCAAGAATCTTACCTTTGGATGCTTAGGATTGAAAATACACTAAAAAATACCCAAAATCTATGAATTTCCTTGGAAATCTAGTGAAGAAATTTGAGAGAATTTGAGTAAAGAATGGCATGAATGGAGGGATAGAGTGGCTAGGGTTTCTACTCTTGAACTCTTATTACATAATAATATATATATAGTTTCCCATTTTGCCCTTGCTCTTCTTTGGAAATTTCATCTATATCCTTTAATTCTTTACAAATACATCCTTATCACCAACACATTCTCTACTAAATTTCCTTTCATTTTACTCCCCACTTTTCCTACTAATTGGGGGTAGAAAGGTCATTATGCCCCAAAGGAAGAATTCTTTAGAAAACTTAAGAAATTTTTTGTTAAGCTCTTCGCCGGGGCGAAAAGAACATTCCGTACGCCCTGCACTAAACACCGCGTAACCTACCCTGGGTGCGTGGCACCTCATCGCCACGGCGAAGATTCTCCTTCGCCCCGGCGAAGATTGGATTTCCAAAATTCACCAAATCTCAATCAAAACCAAGGCAAACACTTAACCATTACAACATACAAACTCAATTGAAACTAAATCAATGAACTGTTAAGTAATACAGTAAATTTTAAGTACGTACCTCAAGTGGGGCGTTACAGTCTTGGGTTCGAGTGGTGGGGGAGGCGAATAAATCCCTTAAGGGGAGGGGGGACAGTACCGAGTTGAATGGTCACGCAAAGTGGGCCCAGGTCCGGCCGTGCCTCCGGTAAGATGAGGTCGTGACATTCATCTTACAGCTAGCTTGATGGTACTCACTATGCTTCCCAATTGACTATAGCCCCTTGGTCTTGGGTTCGAGTGATGGGGGAGGTGAATAAATCCTTAAGAGGGGGCGGTACCAATGGTCACGCAGAGTGGGCTCAAGCCCGGCCGTGCCTCCGGTAAGATGAGATCGTGACATTTAAGGGGCAGGCCTGGGCCCACTCTGCGTGACCATTCTCATCTTACAGCTAGCATGATGGTACTCACCATGCTTCCCAATTGACTATAGCCCCTTGGTCTTGGGTTCGAGTGGTGGGGGAGGCGAATAAATCCCTTAAGGGAGGGGGGGGGGGACCAGTACCAATGGTCACGCAGAGTGGGCCCAGGTCCGGCCGTGCCTCTAGTAAGATGAGGTCGTGACATTTAAGGGGCGGGCCTGGGCCCACTTTGCTTGACCATTCTACTCGGTACTGTCCCCCCCCCCCCTCCCCTCCCTCCCTCCCTCCCCTCCCCTGAAGGGATTTATTCACCTCCTCCACCACTCGAACCGAAGACCAAGGGGCTATAGTCAATTGGGAAGCAGTTAGCCTGATGGTACTCACCATGCTTCCCAATTGACTATAGCCCCTTGGTCTTGGGTTCAAGTGGTGGGGGAGGCGAATAAATCCCTTAAGGGGGACAGTACCCAGTAGAATGGTCACGCAAAGTAGGCCTAGGCCCGGTCGTGCCTCCGGTAAGTTGAGGTCGTGACATTTAAAAGGCCTCATCTTACCGGAGGCACGGTTGGGCCTGGGCCCACTCTGCGTGACCATTCTACTCGATATTGTCGCCCCCTTAAGGGATTTATTCACCTCCTCTACCACTCGAACCCAAGACCAAGGGGTGGGCTATACATCAATTCAAGAGTAGCTGATGGTACAGATGCACCTATGCTTCCCAATTGATTGCTATGCCCCTTCAGGTCTTCGGAGGGTTCGAGTGGTGGGGGAGGTGGCGAATAAATGGGCCCAATTAAGGGGGACAGGGGGACAGACTGCAGTAGAATGGTCATGCAAAGTAGGCCCAGGCCCGGTCGTGCCTCCGGTAAGATGAGGTCATGACATTTAAAAAGCCTTATCTTATCGGAGGCACGGCGGGCTCGGGCCCACTGCGTGACCATTCTACTCGTATGTCTTTTTTAAGGGATTTATTCGCCTCCCTCACCACTCGAACCCAAGACCAAGAGGCTATAGTCAATTGGGAAGCATGGTGAGTACCATCAGGCTAGCTGGGCCTAGGCCCGGCCGTGCCTCCGGTAAGATGAGGTCGTGACAACAACCCAAGCATCATTCTTCGAATCCTTCATCTGTTGAGCCTTCTTGAAAGCAAGCATATCCTCCCTTAATTTTTTATTGCGTGGTTGGATATGTCCCTTCTCTCCACAATAATAATAATAATCCTTATTACTATAATCTCTGACTTTTGATTTATCACCCTTCTCATGAGTCCTCCCTCAATTAGAACCTTCTACAACTAGTAGATCTTCTCTAAATAATGGGTTCTCTGATACTATAAACCTTTCATTCTCATACAATAAGCTCAGTCACATCATCTAATTTTAAAGTAGATCTGTCTACCAACAAAGTTTGAACTAAAGGTCTATAATATTTAGGCAAAGATGACAACAATATCAATGTCTTTTCTTCATCCTTTAACTCATCAAAAATAGGCAAGAATTGAGATACTAGCCTATTAAATTCATTTAAATGATCATGGAGACTTGTACCTTCATCTATCTTCAGAGAATACAAATCCATCTTCAAACACAACCTGTTAATCAACAATTTCGACGCATAAATACCCTCCAATCTTTCCCATAAACCCTTTGGTGTAGACTCAATCAGCACGCTGTACTTTATCTTTGGAGCTAAAGCCAATCTGATTGTACTAACAACTCTCCTCTGAATTTTATTCCATTCTCTATCAGACATCTTTTCTGGCTTACTCTCTTCTAATGCCTGATCAAGACCTTGTTGTACCAAAAGGTCTTGTATCGAACTTTGCCATAACATAAAATTAATATTACCATCAAATAAAGAAACCTCAAACTTAGACATACCTCCAGAAAATTTGAGATGTTTGACAATCGTTGATCTACTCTTAAATCCAACCTCCTCTCGAGCTTGCCTTCTCCCAGATCACGAGCCATGGGCTCTAATACCACTTGTTGAAAAAAGATCCCCACAATTCAAACGTAAAATTAAAGCAAGCAACAAAATAAATAAATAAATAAATAAAGAAAACAAACACAAGAATTTTAAAGTGGTTCGGCCAATCAATTTAGCATACGTCCACTATCCACTCACATAATCCATTAAACAAAAGCTTATAACTGAGCAATTTTTAGAAGAGAAAAATTGCAAACTCCTTATACTATCCTAAAAAGCCCAATTATACCCTTAATAACAACCCACAATGATTGTTCTTTTAGTGTCTATTTTACATTTTTTTGAGATACTTTAAAAACATAATCTACTAGTCTATTTAAAGGAGAGAATCCCCTTGCAACTCCATTCCCAAGCAATATGGGATTCAAGACACAATCCCAACAGTAACATCCTCAATTAGGAGCAGAATGCCACAGTTATTTAGAACTTAAAAAAAAAAAAGTTTATATAATTTTTTTAAAAAATACGTTATCACAATTTATAAATCACTTCAAATAAAACAAAACACATTAGTAGACCACCATGATGATAAAACTTATAGGTGGTAAGTAACGACACTTTTCCCAAAATTTGGTTTTAAGAAATTATAAATATCGCGATAAATGTAATTAATGTATGTTTTTTGATAATAATTATGGAGGTAATAGCTATGAGATTGTCTAATGATAAAGATTTGTTGGTGATTTTATGGTATTAGAGTAGAGTTGGGCATTTGGGATCGGATAAAAAAATGCAGCCCAAAAACCCGATCCTAGGACCGGTCCTTGAGAGGATCGGTCCTTGCAAGCCTGGTCCCAAAACTGGACCAGGCCTAAGAAGGAAGGCTCAGTCCCTCCACTGGGCCCTCCTCCAAAGCTCGGGCCCAAACCCTTTTGGTTTATTTTTTTAGCCCCTGGACAATTACATAAAATCCCCTATAAATTTTGAAATAAACAGGAATTATAGGGGTTAAAATAAAGTTTTATAAGATTTAAAAAAAAATAAAAAAATTTGCATTTAATAATCGTTGGCTGCTAGCCAACGGTCACATGACCATACATTGTTGGCAGTAGCCAACGGTCCTGACCCCATTCCCCCTAATGCTACACTATAAAATATCCCCTAAATTTCTCATTTTTTCCACACCAGTTAATCCCTCATTCTCTCAATCTCTCTACACTCTACTCCAAATCTCCAATCAAATTCTCATTCAATTTATATTTATATTTATAATTTATTCATATTATTTATTTATTTATTTATATTATTCAATTTTTTCCATTTTTCAATATCATCTTTTATTCATATATTTTTTCATTTTGATTATTTATTATTTTATCATAAATTCATAAAGGATTCCTGAAATGATGCATTCAGAGGATCATCCCCAAGTGAGTTTTACGCTCCATCCACTGAAGAAATGGAAGGGTTCAATCCATCTTCACCCTTTCCTCCAGAGGCAGCAACTGCAATTCAATAACTGTATTTGGTCGGGACGAGGTGCAGCCAAACACAAGCGAGTTGCGACTCAACGGGCATGAGCATGGCCTAACCCTCCCCACCCCAGCAGTCAAAAGGGTCGTGTCCGATGTATGACGACATTTCACCAAATCAAAATGGCCAAAGACAAATGGGGAGGGGGAAGAATCATCTGGGGTATGTAATTTGTGTGGAACCATTATTGGTGTTGAGAAGGGGACTTCAATGATGCGACGACACTTGGAGAAGAAGCACCCTCAAATAATGCAGCTGTCCAGTACATCTTCAACTAGATCAGGTAGGCAAATTCAAACTCGACTTAATTTTAATCCACAATCCTCAACTCTCTCAACATGACAATACAATGTACATGTTGCACGAGAGGAAATATCAAGATTCATAGTTGCTATGAACTCTCCTAATTGTTTAT
This sequence comes from Pistacia atlantica, assembly GCA_026229545.1. Lineage (NCBI taxonomy): Eukaryota > Viridiplantae > Streptophyta > Magnoliopsida > Sapindales > Anacardiaceae > Pistacia > Pistacia atlantica. Next base: position 21,468,345 of record CM047900.1, read on the forward strand.
CTGAAAATCCTTATTTTATTCACATTATTAAACTTCATTTTGTCTAGCATATACCCCTATTAGTAGAAGTACAAGTAGAAGAGATATACTAAAACTTTATACAAAATAAATAATAAACTTAAAAACAAATTTCAAAATTTTAGGAATATATCTATTGCACTTACATCAGACATATGGGCTTGTAGATCAAAAACAAATTTTTTAACTGTCACAATACATTTCTTAGATCATAGTTGGGGTTTACAATAAAAATTGATGGGTTTTAAGCCATTATATGAAAAACATAGTGCTGACACTATTTATTTTACAATTCTTGAATTTTTGCAAGAATATGTATTAACTAATAGAGTTGTAGCGTTAACGCTTGATAATGCAGCATGATAAAGACAAATTTTTTTCACCAAAGATGTGCTTGCCACATCATCAATTTGATTGTTAAAGCAGGTTTAGATGCTATACATTCGAAGATGGAGAGGGTGTGTGTAGCTATCAGATTTATCGTCGACGGTAACAATAAAAGATGGCAGGAGTACGTCAAATATTGTAGGCAAGAGGACCCACCGGTTCGACCTTTGCAGTTATGTACGGACATGCCTATCTATTGGAACTCCACCTACTTGATGTTGGAAAAAACTTTGCCAACTGCAAGACAAATTACAGATCTCATCAATTGCAAGAACCATCCAGAGGAAGTTGTTAGTTATGATGATTGGGCAGTTTGTGAATTTTTCTATTCATTTCTTAAAATTTTTTATGATTCCACTAATACATTAAATGATATTTATTATCTGACTACTAATTTAGCGTTAGATATTTTACTTCAAATTTCTAAAACTTTTTCTAAATATAGATATAATGATGTTTTAATGGAAATTGTTTTAAAGATGGAAGAAAAATACGGAAATATTGGTTAGATATTATATTCTTATATGGATTAGGCCTTGTTGTAGATCCTAGGTTTAAATTACACGTAGTTAACTGTATAATTACTGAAGGCCAACATTTAGGACATGATTATATGTTTTATTTGATTGACTTTAAGCAAAAATTGGAAAACCTTTTTTCTTTATATCAGAACGGGTACAATGGAAGTGGAAGTGGAATGTCCAAGAGAGGCGATCAGGACCTTGATGAAGACCTCCATCAAGGATCGAGCATGTGGACGTATATGGAACATGGCTAAAGTAGCAGCTCTAGCTCCTACATACATGGACCAAATGAGTTGAATCGCTACCTACAAATGGACTTGTCCTACATGATGAAGAAGGAGAAACGTGAGATGGATTTGCTTCAATGGTGGAACCAAAATCAAAATCGATTCCCCATTATAGCCCAAATGGCACGTGACATTTTATCTGTGTCGGTTTCTACAATTGCATCCGAGTCAACATTTTCAACGAGTGGCTTGATTGTTGAAGACAGGAGATGCTCTTTAACCGATGAGATGATTGAAGTGATAACGTGTTTACGGGATTAGACTCATGCAGAGAGAAGACTACAACAACACCCTGAAGATCCCGAACTACTCGAACTCTTTAAGAACACATATTTTAATGATTTAAATATTGTTGACAATGAAGATGAATAATTTAATAAAAAAATTTATTTAATTACTTATTTGCGAAACGTGAATGTGTGAATATTATATTTATGTTAAAATTAACCATTAATTAATTTATTATTTTTTAAAATTAATTAAACTTTTAAAAACTTACTAATCTACCCCTGAGAATTACTAAACCCCTCTACAGAATTTCATTTCGCCCCTAAAATATAAAAAAAGATAAGGGGGAAAATAAAATTTTGCAAGCCCATAGGATCAGGACCGGTCCGGGTCCTGAAATTGCTCATGGGTCCCAGGCCATGAGCGACTAGTCCCAAATGGGACTAGTCCCAAACAGGCCTAGGCCTAGGCCCGCTTGGGACCGGTCCTTGACCAACTCTATACTAGAGACAATGGTGGACATACTATTAAAAATACATAGTGGCTACACTAATGTAATAAGAAGATTAAACTAAGGTTGCACTAATTAATAGGGGTGTCAAAAAAAACCCGGAACCTAGTATCGAATCAGAATTGTAACCAAATCGATCAGAAAAAAATCAAGTAGCCAGAAATTTGGTTCGGTTTCAGATTGTTGTAGGAAGATACTCAGATTTTCAGTTTGGCAACTAGTTCGGTTAGGCAAAAAACCAGTTACCCGAACTGAACCGATTCTTTTGCCTAAATTTGAAATTGATAACAATTTTGTTTTTTTGTAGAATTAGTTGACTAAACCTAACCTATTTCTTCACTTCTCTAAGTTCTCTTCTAAAATTATTTAAATATGTAATCTTCTCATTTCTCACTTCTATCTGGCATCTGTCTCCTGCTCTACCTTCTTCTCAATCCTTCGTCTACCATCCTGGTTCTTCAAAGGATGAAGCAATTTAATTTTTGTGATATAGATGTTGCACATATTTACAGCAAGATCTTAGGTGCTGTTGCAACGGATGAAGAAATCTGGCACTTCATTATCCTCGGCATCTTCTATATTGTGTCCACAAATTGCCATTAGTTCTAAAAGCTCTCATCTACTTATTCAGCCATGTGTGAAAGTTGAGATTGAAGTGGATGATAAGAGATTTGTTTCTCCATTTTCTTTTACTTCTTCTGTTCTTCAGTTGACATCTCTTCTAATTAAAAGTATGTACTACTTGTTTCTATTAAAATGCACCAGCAAGTTGTTGGGCTTGGGTTTCCCTCATGTGGAGGATGGCCTAAAATCCTAAAGCCCAAAAAAAAGAAGGAAAAAAAAAAAAAGTAGATTGAATTCTCATTCTTTTTAGTAGGTGAATAGTGTGAGAAACAAGGGTACTGTTCATAGAATTAAAAATCTGCAGAAATGAGAGAGAGGCAACCATACCAGGTTATTTCAGCGACGATCCAATGGTGAATTTGGCTCTGTTTTTGCTCAAATTTCAGAGCATTGTTATTGACAGCAAGATCTTCACATCCAACAGTCAGTTTCATGATAGCCATCAGTTTTGTGGAGTTTTTCCTTTAAAAAGAAAACCAAATCAAAGAGTTTGAGTTGCAAAATTTCAATCCATCTATCTTTCTTCAGCTTGACAATTGGAAGGTCACATCTAGTCTGATCAACCTGATTTTTGGTCAGAACGCAGAGGACATGTGGCTATTCAATCTGGACGGTTGGTTTTTCAATTTTAATGGTTGAGTTTGGAGTTATACAGCCTGCATTTCGGGTGCTTTGCTGGTGATTTTACTATACCTTTTCGAAACTCTTTTGTGTATTTCACTTGTCAGAGTTGTGATAAAGCTCTAAATTTGTGTAGAATACTATTGGTTGATTGTGGCTATTGTAAACACTTTTATTATAATGGATTTAAGTGGATCATTCGATCCTATGGTTTTTTAATCTCCTCACATTGAAGATGTTTTTCCATGTAAAATTTCTTGTGTCTCTTGTGAATTTAATTGTTTTTTTCAGGCATATTTGCTCAGGGTTTTGCTTCTCACAGATTCATTCAAGTAGATAATATTTTGTTAGTGCATTATTTTCTTTCAAAGTGGTATCAAAGCGAGGTTGTAGATTGTTTGAATGATGGAGGCAAATTTGAGTACAGTGGTTTGTTTGAATGGAACAAATTATCATACGTGGAGAGGGAAAATGAAAGATCTTCTATTTGTGAAAAGGCTACACTTGCTAGTGTTTCCTTAGGAAAAACCTGATTCTAAAAGTGACGAAGAATGGCAGTTTGAGCACAAACAAGTGTGTGGCTATATTAGGCAATGGGTAGAAGACAATGTTTTGAATCATATTGCTAATGAGACTCATGATAGGACTTTATGGAATAAACTTGAGACCTTGTATGCTTCAAAAACAAGAAATAATAAATTGTTCTTGCTTAAACAAGCTATGAATTTGAGATACAAGGAAGAGAGTTCTATTTTGGATCACTTGAATGAATTCCAAGGTTATTTTGATTAGTTGTTTGATATGGTTGTGAAATTTTATGAGGATATTTAGGGACTTTGGTTGCTTAATAGTTTGCCTGACTCTTGGGAAAATTTTCGTGTATCCTTGACAAAATTTTCTTCTAATGGTATTGAGACCATGGAATATGTCAAGAGTGGTGTTTTAAAGGAGGATATGCAACGGAGAACTCAAGGCTCTTCATCATCACATTCTGAGGTCCTAGTCATTGAAAATAGAAAGAGAAACAAGAGTAAGGGTCAAGGGCAAAATGGTTGAGGTAAAAACAGGAGCAAATCAAGGTCAAAGTACAAGAGTCTTGAATGTCACTATTGTGGTAAAACTAGGCTTATCAAGAAATATTGCTATAAATGGAAAAGGGAGAACAAACCGCAAAATAGCAAGCAGGAGAAAAATAATGATGGTAAGCATAATGATCAAGTTGCTACTGTTACTTTTGAAGATTTCTTTATTCTCTATGATGATGATGTTATAAATGTTGCATGCCACAAGATGAGCTGGGTGATTGATAGTGGTGCTTTTATTCACGCTACATCTATAAAAAATCTTTTTACTTCCTATGCTGCAGGTGACTTTGGGACAGTAAAGATAGGCAATGATGGTCTGGCAAAGGTCATTGGTATTGAAGATGTGTGTTTGGAAACGGATAATGGTAGTAGTCTACTCCTCAGAGATATGAAGCACATTCCCGACATTCGTCTGAATCTGATTTCTATAGGCCGACTTGACAATGAGGGCTGTTGCAACACTTTTGGTGATGGTCGGTGGAAGCTCACTAGGGGTGCCATGGTTATGGCTCAAGGCAAGAAGTTTTCTACTTTATACATATTACAAGCAAGACTTTCCAAAGGCATTATTAATGTAATGGAGGATGACTTTACAGTAGATTCATGGCATAAGAGACTTACCCACATGAGTGAAAAAGGCTTGGCAATATTGGCTAAAAATAATATTCTCTCTTGAATGAAAAGTGCAAATTTGAAAAGATGTACTCATTGCTTGGCAGGAAAACAGAATAGAGTTTCCTTCAAGAGTTCTTTTCCTTTGAAGAAAACAAGGTATTCTTAATTTGGTGCATTCCAATGTTTGTAGACTTAATGAAGACGAAAACACTTGGTAGTGCTTCTTACTTTATGACCTTCATAGATGATCATTCAAGAAAGTCGTGGGTTTATACATTGAAAACAAAAGATCAAGTGTTTGATTTGTTTAAACAATTTCAAGATTTGGTTGAGAGACAAACTGGGAAAAAATTGAAGTGCATTAGAACATATAATGGCGGAGAGTATTTGGGTCCATTTGATGAATATTGTAGACAACAAGGCATTCGACATCAAAAGACACAACCCAAGATTCCATAGTTGAAAGGATGAACAAAACACTAGTTGAGAAGGTGAGATGCTTGCTTTCACAGACACAGTTGCTAGGATCCTTTTGGTGTGAAGCTTTAAGCAAAGCTGTGCATGTTCTTAATCTCACACCTTGTGTCCCTCTTTAGTCTGATGTACCAGATAGAGTTTAGAGTGGCAAAGATGTTTCTTATGATCACTTATGTGTTTTTGGATGTAAGGCTTGTGCATTTCATAGAGATGAGAGGTCTAGGCTTGATATGAAGACTCGACAGTGCATCTGTCATGGCCCTATCTTACCGGAGGCATGGCCGGGAACTCATCCCACTCTTCGTGACTCTAAGGAATATCCCCCTCCCCCCCCCCCCAAAGGGATTTCTTTCTACCACTCGAACCCAAGACCAAGGGACTATAGTTAATTGGGAAACATGGTGAGTACCATCAGGCTAGCTGCCTGCGGTAAGATAGGGCCGTGACAACATCTTTATAGGTTATGGTCTGAATGAATTTGGCTATAGGTTGTATGATCCAGTGGAGAAGAAACTAGTAAGAAGTTGTGATGTTGTGTTTATGGAAGATCAAACTATACAAGATGTTAAAAAAGCAGAGAAAGTAGGGCCTCAATATAGTGATGGTTTGATTGACTTAGATCCAGTATCTTTCACTGATTTGCCAACAAATGTTGAACATGATGTTTAGGATGATTAGTAGGATTTAGATGATGCCAATGCTCATATGATTAGACTACTGATCAGCATCCAGAACCAGAGATTCCACTCAAGAGGTCTATTAGAGACCAACATCCTTCCTCACGGTATTCTGTTGATGAGTACGTATGATTGACTGATGGGGGAGAGCCTCAATGTTATGCAGAAGCAATGGAAGACGAAAACAAGGCAAATTGGGTTGATGCTATGGAAGATGAGATGTAGTCATTGCATGACAATCACACCTTTAGGTTGATAAAGTTGCCTAAGGGTAAGAAAAAACAAGTGGGTTTATAGGGTGAAGCAAGAAGAACATATTTCACAGCTACCTTACAAAGCTAGATTAGTTGTCAAGGAATTCAGTCAGAGAAAAGGCGTTGACTTTGATGATATTTTCTAGCTTGTTGTGAAATTATCTTTTATATGTGTGGTTTTAGGCTTAGCGGCCAGTTTGGACTTAGAGGTTAAGCAGATGGATGTGAAAACTGTATTTCTTCATGGTGATTTGCAGGAAGAGATTTACATAGAACAAGTAAAGGGTTTCCAAGTTAAAGGAAAAGAAGCCTATGTTTTTCGTTTTAAAAAAAGCTCTACGGTTTGAAGCAAGCACCCAACAATGGTATAAGAAGTTTAAGTTAGTTATGGGGGAGCATGGTTATAAGAAGACTACTTCTAATCATTGTGTATTTATGCAAAAATTCTCTGAGGACGATTTTATTATTTTATTGCTCTATGTTGATGACATTTTGATGGTTGACAGGAATTCTTCTAGGATTGATGATTTGAAGAAGTAGTTGAGTAAGTCATTTGCTATGAAGGATTTAGGGCTAGCAAAGCAAATTCTTGGCATTCGAATTTGTCAAGATAGAAAAGAGAAGAAATTGTATATGTCACATGAGTAGTATATTGAAAAAGTGCTTGAAAGGTTCAATATAGGTAAGGCCAAAGGAGTGAGTTCTCCTCTAGCTACTCATTTCAAGCTAAGTTGTAACGCCCACTTTGAGGTACATCTTTCATTTATGTTTATTTTGCCCTTAATGTGGTAAATTGGTGCTTGGCTAAGTTTGTATGTTGATATGGTTGTGTGAATACCCTGAATTTGATGAAGTCTTGGCGAATTTTGGAAATGCAGACTTCACCGCGGCGAAGAAGAAGTGTCGCCGCACAACGTATGCTTTGTAATTTTTAGCTGGGGCGAAGAAAAATCTTCACTGGGGCGACGAGCTGGATAATTTTTCTAGTGAAATTTCTAGAGAATTTTCCTTAGGGGTGAAGTAACCATTCTACCCCTAATTAGCAGGAAAAGTGGGGAGTGAAATGCAAGGAAATTTCAAGGAGAATACATTAGAGTAGGGTTGGATGTGTAAAGAATTAAAGGGTAGAGATGGAATTCCCTAAGAAGAGCAAGGGGAAAATGGGAAAGAGTGCTTATTTTTATGAGCTAAAAAGGGTTTAGCCTTAGAAACCCTCCCATTCTCTACACCTCATACACTTCTACTGCTCTCCATTTCTCTCAATTCTTCATCCTTTTTGCTAAGGAAATTGAGGGCTTTTGGTTGGATTTTTACAAGGATTTGATTCTAAGCATCAAGAGGTAAGAATTCTTGCTCTAAACTTGGGATTAATTTGTATACATGTTGAATTATTTTTAAGTTTATGCTTAGGGTTTAAGAGGAAGAAGAAGTCCAACAAGGATAGAGAACTTTTGTGCAATTCTTCAAGAAGATAAGTAAATCCAACCCAAGTTAAGGTTTAAGCAATCAAATGATTGATATGCATGCTTATGTTTATGAGATTGAGATTGATTATTGAGAATGATATTATTGATGAGTTGATGGCTTTTGATGAGAAGATTTGGGCCATGAGAAGTAGAAATGAAGTTGTGGTAACCAAGTGAAGTTTGGTTACATTTAGAAAGAATTTGAGTAGAATACTTGAAGTGTTTTTCTTGACCATGTTTAAATTTATTGTGGAGGAGTTTTGCTCCATGAATGGATGGTTAAAAAAAGAAGTAGAGATGTATCGAAAATAGAATTAAAGTATGCATGCATGATGTTTGATGAAATGCCTAAGAGAAGCTTGTGCATAAGTAGAGAAACTTATTTTTGTGTAACATAGCATAATTGCACTTAAGAAAGAAACATAAGCATGAGCCATCCATATGCATATATTTACACATGCATGAGAACCTAAAGAAAGATTAAAGAATTTATAAGAATGAAGAAAAAGAAAGAAAAACACTAAAGAATTAAAGAAAGAAAAAGTGTTAAAGAAGAGAAAAGAATAGGTTGTTGTGATGGGGAACTCGTGAGTGCTAAGAAGAAGAAATTCCCATATACATGCCACCTTAATTGAAAGAAGAAAGAATTTGTATGGCCCGTAAGAGTGTATGTGGATAAGGGTTGTACAAAGAAGAATTTCCTACATGCACACCACCTAAATTGAGTGGCATAAGAAGAAGAAAGAACTTGTACGGTTCGCAAGTGTGCATGTAGATGAGGACTATACTCACTGTTGTTGATTTTCGCAAGTGTACGAAATCGTGCAAGTAATAAAGTGTATAAAATACGGATATCGAACCCAAGGGAATTACTAATACCAAGTACCACACTAACCTATCTTATTGCTGTTTGATTAATTAGACTTTTAGAATGATTCAATGAAAAATAAAACAACTAAGAAACAAAACAAAAACAGACTTTTATTAACACTTTAGTAGGAAATCAATATGACTAAACCTAGGGCATAGATTTCACACCAATTTAATCCTATGCATTGACAATTATCGTTAACCCAATTAAGCTTATTCTAAAGAACAAAGTCTCTAATAGTTTGCTAACTTTCTCTCGAACAATTAACAAATTAACTCTTAATTACTAACCCGAATTATCTCTAATCAGATTTAAGCAATTGGAGATCATTAAGTTCTATGGAATTTACCAGAGCCTCACAGATCGCGGTAACCTATCTCTAGCGTTCGCTCAATCTATGGTTTTATTACCTTAGACTAATTAAGTTTCATCTCTATCTCAACCTAACCCATAAGATCATTCAACTCCAGGGCCCTTAAGAATTAAAAGCTTTAAGCGCAATAATAAAACTTAAAAGAAAACTTAATAAAAATTAGCAACAAGTAATTCAATGCATATTCATAAAATTGGGCTACATCTTAGCCCTAGAAAATAAAATTAGTTTATACTTTCAGTAATAAAATTCATTGTATTCATAAACATGAGAATAAGAAAGAGTAGACAAACTTCTCTAATTGATGACTCAAAATTTCAGGAATTTCCAATCTCCAAAGAGCCGCTGAACTTCTCTCCTTTCTTCCTCCTAAAAATCAGCTAAAGACATCTATTTATAATCCTAGGGTTTTAGGGTTATGATTCCCACTTTCCTAATCACTTTACAACTCTCAAAACAGGAAATACACGTCATAAATTTAATCTAAAAAAGTCCAGATTTGCAGTTGTGCCGCAGCACTGTGCCTAGGCATAGTTGGTTCTGCCCCAGAACACAAAATCTTGACAAGATGGTGGTTTTTGAGCATGATAACGTTCGAATCTTGCCAAGTGGTAAACATATGAATTGTAGCCCTTAGAATTGTCTTTCCAAAGGTTCAAGGATCATCTCAATCAAAAATCTACAGCTCAAGTTATTGTCAAATTACTGTCACATGTTCAAAACTGGAGCGTTTTCCAGGATTTTCACTTTAACTTCAAATCGCCCTAACTTCTTTGTTTCAGCTCCGAATCATGAAACCATTTGATTCTTGTTGTCCCACATTCCATCATCGATATAACCTTCATCTGAATATCATCTTTAAGAACCTGAAAACACTTGAAACATACCCGTGATCCCATAAAAGACATTTATGAAATAATTAAGTTAAATTTCACAAATTAAACACATTTTTCCACAAATAATCCAATTGAATCACTAAAAAAATATGTATTTTCAAGCTTTTATCACTCACTCACACGGCCAGGGTTCCGAACCCATACATCAACCGAGTCCGATCGGCAAAGAATAAGAAAAAACAAGAAAAAACAAGAATAAAAATAAGAAAGAATAGGAAAGAACAAGAATAAGAATAAGAAAGAATAAGAAAGAACAAGAATAAGAATAAGAATAAGAAAGAACAAGAAAGACCAAGAATAAGAATAAAAAAGAATGAGAGAGTTTGAGCAAGCAAGAAAAGAAAGAAAAGAATAGAATAGAAAGAAAAGAAAAGAAACATAAATAGAAATAGAAATAGAAAGAAGAAAGAAAATGCATTTCTATGCATTATTGCATATGCATTTCATTCATGCATATTACCATGAATTCCATCATGGTTAGAAAGATTAGAGAGAAAGAAAGAATAAGAGAATTAAGTAAGGAAAGAACCAAAGAAAGAGTTACGGGGACAAAAGAGATAAAGGATTTACTTACTGAGTATTTTTGTGCTCACCTCGTTGTTTTTCCATGTTTTGCAGCGGTCGGAAGGACGTCGACAAGCGGAGAGGAATGACATTACTGTCCACCATTGTAAAAGCTTGTATATATGTTAGTTTGGCTATGTACCGAATAATATATGTTTAATAAAGAAAATTTTTGGGCCCATCTATTTTTCATTTGCTATATGTATACTTTTATCATAGTATTTTTTCTAAGTATATTAGTAGAAAGAAGTTATTACATAAGTGCAAAGCAAAGTCCTTCTACAGATAGTCAGATGGAGGAAATGGAAAAAGTTTATTATGCTTTAGTTGTAGGAAGCTTCATGTATGCAATGATGTTTACGAGACTAGATATAGCTTATGCAGTTGGGGCTGTTTGCAGATTTTTGTCAAATTTGGGGAAAGAGCATTAGGATGTAGTAAAGTGGATTATAAGGTATCTATGAGGCACTTCCAAGTTAAAGCTTTGTTTTGGAAGTGATAAACCAATTTTGGTTGGCTCCATAGATGTTGAAATGGCCGAAGACATGGATACTCGTAAGTCTACTTTTGGTTATCTAATTACTTTTGTCGGTGGAACTATTTCTTGGCAATAGAAATTGCAAGAGTGTGTTGCACTTTCTAAGATAGAAGCAAAATTTATTGCTATAACATAAGTTTGCAAAGAGTTGCTATTACTACAACAAATTTTTAATTTAAGAATAAAATATTTAGGGACAAATTCAGTTTCGTCCCAAAATGGTCATTTTAGGAGACGAAATTATAATTTCATCAAAAAATGCTTAGCACTCAATTTTCAACCTGCACCAACAATTGATTTCATCAGCCATATGGAGGGAATGATGAAATAATATAGAGGGAAATATTTATGGGACATAATTTATTATTTCTGGACAAAAAATTTGTAGCTAAAAACCTTTGTTTTCTGGGATGAATTATTTTGTCTCTAATTGTACAAAATTTGGAAAACTTACCACGATTGTGAAAAATAAATGTTTAGGGATGAAATTTAAAAAACTAATTAGAGAGGAAATATTATTAGTTCTAGCTAAATGTAAAAACACCCAATTCCTTCTCTATTTCATTTGAAACAAAACCTAGACTTGCTTGCTAGTGAATCTCGACATCTTGCTCTGAAATTGATTGAAACCCAGATAAAAAACTGAAAATTAAGTGCCGGTAGCGAATGAGGATCGACCGAAAATGGCAGGAAGGCATGGCGTTGCTAGCAGTGTCGTAGGATGATTGAGCTCATTGAAGGTTGCTATCACATGACTTGCTGGTAAGATATATCCTTTTCTCCATAAATAATTGTGTTGCGTTTCGTAAATTAAGTTGATTGGATGGATTTTGAAGTAAAGAGGCCATATTGTACCCTTCTCGCCTTTTAAATTTTAGTTCTCCTTGTACATAATTATGTGGAAGCAACGATCTTCTAGTTTAGAGCAGCATTCACGGGAATTAGGGTGCTATAGGTCCTTGCATTTTGTATCAAATTGTTTTAGGATTTTGAGGTTTTACAAATTACAAATCCAAGAATTTACAGTCTAGGAAATTTAAAATTCCTTGCTCGCTTTGTTCTTGAAATGCAATTACTTCTCTTTCTAATTTTGTACTGAAATTGTAATATGTTAGATTCAAATATGTGTGAAACGAGAGTAATGAAAATGGAAACTATAATTGTTATGACGGCCATTGTCATGACATAAATTGTCGTGCTAGGGAAACTCTGGGTGGCATTGTTAGTAATTGTAGAGTGATGGTAGTGAGAATGACACTCATAGTGGTGGTAGGCTGGTAGCTCTGATGGCTACATTGATAGTGATGGTGGGGATGGTAACAGTCATGATGGAATTAGTTATGGTGAGGACACTGGTGGTATGTTTGTAGAGCTGCCAGCATTAAAGCTTGTGGCAGTGGTGGTAGTGATGATAATGGTAATAATTGATAGTCTGAATGGTGGTGGCCACCTTTGAGGACCCCAACATGCTCTAAATAGCCGTCGTTTTCCTGTTTCTCTTCATTTCACTCTTTGCTTCACCTCTACAATTGAATCAAGTTTCTTATTTAGTTGCATATTTTCTAGGGTTCTTATTTTAGCCAAACTGATTTCGTGGGATTTGCTTTCGTCTTTAATTGACTCTTCACGGAAATATTGAATTCAACTTCTTATTTTCTTTTCTCCATTAATTTTTCTAGGGGATTTTGAGTTTTTGTCATGGTTCTTGGGTTTTTCTTTGTTTATTAAGTTCTTGTTTAACGAAGTGGTTTTATTTTTATTGTTCAAAACTTAGGTAATTCATTTATATGTGTTATCTTCTAGAGGATTTTGAAGAATCTATAGCTGCTAGGTAATGTATAGTTTTTACTATTGAATTTATAAATCGAATTTGTAAATTTTACATTCTCATTTTTGTTAAAAATTACTGTTAGAACTCTGAAGCAAGTAGAGGTGGATGTTCATGACATACATTGTTCAAGAGAAAGGAGTAGGGCAACATAAAAAATTATTGAGGAGATTAGCACAATGTGTACAATTTATTAGATATAAGATATGAATTTCTTGGTTTTATTGTTCATACCAAAGAGCATGATTGCTACTTGATGTTAAATTTAGTTGATGTGATTATTTTGGTAAATGGTTATAGTTTTGTCACCTTATAGTTATTAAATCATGGATAAGACTTGGAGGAAGGAAAAAAAAAATGGTCGAAAAGATACGTGGAAGGAGTAAGATCTTTTTTTTCAAATTTGTGGATAATAACTTAGGTGGGGAATGTGATATTAGATGTCCATGTACAAATTGTCTAAATTTGTACATCCAAAGGCAAAATGTTGTTTGCGATCACCTACTTATTCGAGGGATAGATACCAAGTACACTAGATGGATCTATCATGGCGAGCACTCTAATTTTGATATTGGTTCTCCTTCTCATCTTAATGGTTGTGATGATGAGGACTATCATGGAACACCTAATAACGAGGGAGAGGATGATGAGATCCAGGAGATGTTAAATGACTTTCAGAATTTAAGAGATCATTGTATGGGAAGTGGTCCTCGTGGCAATGTTCATAGTGAGGCACCAGGGCATTCATATACGAGTTTTGAAAAGTTGTTGAGGGAAGCTCAACAAGAGTTGTATCTGAGTTGTTTAGATTTCACAAAATTTTCATTCATAGTAAAGTTGCTTCATTTGAAGGTGTACAACAAATGGAGCAACAAATCATTTGACATGTTGCTTGATTTACTTAAACAAGTGAAACCAATTGGTGAGAAACTTCCAAAAGCTTATTACGAAGCAAAAAACATGTTGCGTGATTTGGGTTTAGATATATCTCTATACACGCATGAAAGTATGATTGTGCCTTATTTTGGAAAGATTATGAGCATCAAGAATATTGTCCTAAGTGTGGTACTTCTAGATGGAAAATAGATGATGGGAAAGGCAAGAAAATTCCTTATAAAATTTTGCGATATTTCCCCTTAAAGTTGAGGCTTCAAAGGTTGTCTATGTTAAGAAAAAACAGCTATAGAAATAAGGTGGCATAAAGATGGAAGAGTAGATGATGGAATTTTGAGCTAATTCTCAGGTATGGAAAGATTTAGATAGCAATTTCCCATGGTTTGCACAAGACTCTTGAAATGTACGTCTTGACCTAGCAACTGATAGATTCAATCCATTCGGAAATATGAGTAACTCTTATAGCATATGGCCGGTTAATCTCATGCCATATAACCTACCACCTTGGAGATGTATAATAGAAAAGAAAGTATACGTATTGATGGAAATCTCACAAGTGTTAATGTCAATCGCACTTGGTACGAAAATGATTCTTATGTATTAGCTTGTCAAGTGAAACAATTTTTTTATGTTCCAGACACAAAGTTGGGAAAGAATTGGCAAGTAATAATTACAAACGAATGCAATATATGAGGAAGAATTATCTAGTTCAAATGATGAAATTTATCAAGAAAATGAGTTGGAAGAAAATGTGAATGTGGTGTGGCTAAGAACGGGGATGAAGAAATTGATTTATTGTTGAGAGGGGATATAAATCCAGAAAATTTGGAAGCCAATATAGTAGAAAGTAAGAAAAGAAATTTGAAAGAATATGAGTTCATTTATTATGATACTGATGATGAAGGTGACACTTTATCATATTATTATAATGATGAAGAAGAAATCAATTGTTGTGATGATAATGATACAGATTCTGATTCATAAATTTGGTAATGTAACTTAATGATTTTTGACATTTTGATTGCATGTCTATATAGTTTATGTTATTTTGCATCTTATAATAGATTAATATGTTTTTATTATGATAAGTACTTTGTTGTAGAAGATGGTTTTAGTTTTACAACGTCGCTCTAAGGCTATGGGGAAATCTGCAACTATTCCTTCTCATGCATAAACTAGCGGTACAACTGTTTCACTTAATTCAGTTGAAGATGCTCCTCAGGTTGTCTATTTGCAAGATGAACAATTTCAGCCTAGTCCTCCCATTGCTCCTTCTATCACATTATCTCATTCGGAGGAGCTCACTCTTCCTACTATAAGTTTGGGCTCTCATTAAATTGCTTAAAATTTTAGTCTTCCTTATATGTTTTCATTAATAGTATAAGTCTTTTTACTACTAATGATGAATTTCATTTTTGTCACAACAGATTCCACCTTAACCAAAGCGAAGCACACAAAAAAAGGCCTAAGTAAAATGAACAAAGCCTTTGGTAAGAAGTTGAAAGTGCATGTTGATTTGGATAAGGGAAAGCTAGTAAATAGAGTTTAGTCAGCTAAGTTGTCAATTCAACTAGGAGTAATTTCTCGGAAGTTTATACATGTACCAATTAAATGGAAGGATGTGGAGGTTCATGATTTCAAGCTTGCATTGGATAACTTAGATGGAAGTGTATTCATTATTTATTATTTTTTATTGGGAACAATAATTCTATTTTATTTTAATTTGAGAAATAGACACATATTAGGTTATATGATCATTCTTTATTAGATGTACTATTCATTAATAGAGACATAGATATATATTTGGTTTATTTGATCACTATATAGAGTCACTTAATGGGTATTACATATAGAGAGTTTCATATGTTCTTATTCTTTCAACAAGCAGCTAGCATGCATACTTGTTTTCTTTCTTTGAACTGTAACAATTGCCTACAGTAATAAAGTGTAACCTATTATTTGTTTAGCTCCACATGGAAATTGAAGACATAGGTGATGAAGCAATACAAGAGAAGATTGAGCAGTTGTTGAAGAATCGATCTAGGAATGCACGGTATAAGTTGCACAACTATTTTAAGAAGTTTACAACACTTGAGGAGCCACAACGAAGCAAGCCAAAAGAAAACAGTTTGACTCAAGATAATTGGAATTTTCTTTGCAAATATTGGTTTGATCCTAATGTCAAGGTATAAAATCTTATAGTTGTATTAGACCAATAATCAATATAAGGAATTTACGAGATTTACTATTTTACCAGTTTTGTCTAACGTAGGTTGATGTGTGACTTCATAAACATACATATGTGTAGCAAGTGCACTAGTCACAAAAAGTAATAAAATGATGAATAGAGTATCGTTCCCACGAGGATTGCGTGTTAAGTACTAATTTTCCTAATTTTGTAACTAGTTGAAGAAAATAAAGATTTTTGGATTTGCAGGAGACAAAAACAGAAATTAACAAAAAATCAATAACGTAAATTAAAATTCTAACAAATTAAGAAAATATCAACTGATTACAAAAATATCAATTCAAGATAAAGAGGTTAGGGTTTGACTTCACTATGTTACTCTGATTCAATCTGCGGTTGATGTTGCTATTAAACTCACATGCGAGGATATAAATCGAATTCCTTAAGTTGTAAAACATACATTCTTAGGCTATATTTTCTTACTTATCACTATTAAGCTTCTGCACCCAACAAAATGAAGATTAATAGTTCAAAGTCTATTAAACTAAATGGAACCCTAAAGTGATTTCATAGATCTCCGAACCTATCTCCAGCGTTCATTAAACTATGATATTTACTCTAAGAGGCTAACACATGAATCACTTCTCAGTCTCATCATGCTTAACATTTAATTCAATTTCATTAAAAACAAGAATAAATACAAAATCCAATGCAATAGAAAATAAAAACAACATATAAAATAGATTAAACCATTGTAATCAAAGTTAGGTCAAAACCCTAACCCAAAAGTGGATTAGTTCATATTTAAATTTAAGAAATTCAAACAATAAACTGTAAGTAAAGAGTTCAACATACTAAAACAGTAAGAAGAGAATGAAATCTTCCCTAAATGAAAACCCAAAATTGCTCCAACCTCCAATTTCTTCCTATTCTTCTCTCAAAATCCGAACTCCTCAAAAATGAGCTAAGGCTCTCTTAAATAGTCGGTCAAAAACCTAGGATTCTAATGCAATATATTTAAAATGCAACGTTTTAATAAACAAAAGAATTGTAGTTTTCGCTGCGGCGAATAATAAACTTCGCCGCGACATCGAATTGAAATCTTGCTGAACCATCTGACCCGAGGCTAGCTTGCCATGGCAGAGAATTATCTTCGCCGCGGCAAACTTTACTCATCAATTCTGAAATTATGAAACTACCTTCCATTTGCTTCTTCGCTTGAATCTTTGATCTTCGTGATCTCGGATAGGAACAAGCTTCATAGTGCTTCCACTCCGCATTAGAATTTCCACGATTCCTAAATTTCTCTTGATTTCGAGTCCAGAAACTCAATTTCGCTCTATTTTGCTCCAATTGCATGTTTTCGCCTGAAACGTAAAATATGTGAATTTAAGTTGCAATTCAGGCACAAAACAACTTAAGAAGTATCCAAAATCCTACCAAAAAGTACAGAAAAATAGTATAATCCTAGGATTATCAAATACCCTCACACTTAAGGTATGCTCGTCCTCGAACATAAGGCACAAAATTAGACTAAAGAAAAACAGGAAAATTAAAACTTAAAATAAAAAACAAAAGAGATGCCTAGAATTGATTGCAAATGCAAGTCTCAAAAACTGTTGAACCATTATTACAAGAAAATGCTTAACACTCCAAGAAGTTATAAATTGATTGACTATCTTTCTCTATCAGTCCCCTAAGTAGGTAATCCCCACTTTAATCCACTTTTTGACTTCCCGGATTAGTTTATGCAGAAATGCAAAGTTTATCAAATGGTGGCAGACTCCATAAGCCTAAGTATCGAACTACTCTCCACTAATGTGGGCTAGACATCACTAAGGATCAAAAGGTCTTTGAAAGCTTGTAACGTTAGGCTCGGGTAGTGGGCTCCAAGGAAAAGGATAAGATAAATAAAGTAAGAGAACTCGGTTTTCCTCATGCAAACACTAAGAGCTACATCAATCTCCGCTTTCTTTTTCAACCACCAATCAAAGTTTCAACCATTTTACAACCCTCAAACGAATGCATTTCTTATTTTGATTTTGAATTGAACTAAAAATTTCTATTTTTTTTTAATACAACATTTACAACACCATTGAGGTCAATTTCCCCCTCTTGCTGCCCTTTTTGCAACCCCCAAACTTAAGATTTTGGTCCATCGCTTATTCACACAACTCTGTAAACTCTTTTATGTCATACATAAGGTCTAATTCTCCTAAAGGGTATGATGAAGTGTTTAGGGTATAGGGATTGGACAATTTTTGGTTTGCAAGAAAACTAAGGCAATGATAATCTCATAGGGTTCAAATGGGTGATTAGGGAAAGATTCATTCA
This sequence comes from Pistacia atlantica, assembly GCA_026229545.1. Taxonomy (NCBI): domain Eukaryota; kingdom Viridiplantae; phylum Streptophyta; class Magnoliopsida; order Sapindales; family Anacardiaceae; genus Pistacia; species Pistacia atlantica. The sequence goes on from CM047900.1 coordinate 21,486,605, forward strand.
TGGGTTGGCTAGAAAGGCTCAAACATTCCAAAAAATGCCTAAATCATTTCCTCAACAATGTCTATTCCTAGAATTTCGCCTCAAGCACTTCTTAAGTAGGTTCTAGAGTCCAGCAACATTACCAAGTCTTCACCTAACCACATAAAATATTTCTAAGCATGTCGAAAGAATGAAAATGGTGGTTGAACCACTCAACGAACCTCAAGTTAAATCAAGTCAACCAACCTAAACTTGAAGCAATGCTTCGCATTTTCTATAAATAAAATCCCAACTATCAAAATCTCATCATGGACTAATGCAAATCATCTAGGCAGCAAAAACAACACACAAACTAACTCAGCACACAACCCAAAAACAATAAAACACAGAAAGATAAAAGTTAATTAAAACATGCAAAAATTTCTAAATTTTTCTCTACCCCCAAACAGAAAACAACATTGTCCTCAATGTCAATCAATAATGCACATTGGAGTTAAAAAAAAAAAAAAACGATCATAAGGTGTGAGATACTCCCCTGATTAATCTGTGAAGATTAAAGTGAGCTCAAATCTGGACATCTCTTCATTGTCTTCTCCATCAACAAAATCTATCAAAACACATAAACTCAAGTGTCCAAAATGAGTTAGAAAACCTCACAGATTATGGAAAAATTACATCTCATTCTCAGACCTTAACCAACTAAACCTACAACCTAAGAATGAAAAACAAAGTAAACGTAAAAACCAGAAAAACTGGGTTCAATTGTACAAAAACAAAACAAAACAAAAATGTATTCCAGACTCATTCATCTGCATCCTCCCCATCAGCGTCGTCCTCTTCCTCCATGACATCATCCTGACTTTGATCTTACTTTTCCTCTTGCCATTCTTGCCATTGGAAATAAGCTAAATCAATGCCCAGATTAGCGCAGCACTTCGATTGCATCTCGTATAATGTGTGGGTCTGATCTGCCATCCAATCTTGACGCCTTTCCATTTTGTCCATCTTTTTCAGGATATTTTGTAGCATCTCTTTTATCATGGGAGATGGAGCAAGAGCTGTGGTCGAGGTTGTGGTTCTTGGTCTTTTTGAGCTTGAACTGGATTCTCCAATGGTAGGACGATCTAAGAGCTTATAATAATAGACTTGGTATAGGACTGGGGCAGGATGAAGAAGTGGTTCATCATCTGCCTTCTTGACTCCAACTTTCATGCAAATCTCAGTGATGAGATGTGGGAAGGCGAAGCTCGCTCTCCATGGTTTGGCCGCATGTTTTATATTCTCCATTATGATATTCCCCATATCCATCTTCTTTCCAGTGGCAATGGCATAAAGTAAGAGTGCTCGCTTAAAAACCACTGAACTGTAGTGTATTTCTGGAACCATCCTTGCACAGACAAAGTATTGCCAAATTCTAGCCATGGGAATCAAAGTAGTCCCTTTTATGCTTCTCCTTCCCTTCTTCGAGAATTCCCAAGAAGTACCTGGCTTTGCTAAAACCTTGAGTATCTCATCATAATTAATCTCGTTAGCCTTGAATTCTACATACTCATCATGGTCAATTGGATCAATTTGGTAGAATTCATTGATGATCTTTGCACTAACTAGCACCTTAATACCCCTCACATATACATGCTCAGGCTCACACTTAGGGAAGTTCGCATAAAACTCTCTCATAATTGGCTCTATGGCTAAATGCTTCGGTTCAAGCAGAAAGATGTCCCAACCTCTCCCTTTGATCCAAGCTTCTGCATTGAAAGTGGTTAATCCTCTCTTAGCAATAAAACTCTTGTCTTTTCTTTTAATTGCTACTTCCTAACGCTGCTTAGCCTTCTCATTCACAAATCTATTATCGACCAGCTTGCCCTTACCCTTTGGAACTGCTTTGAGTGGCATTTTCTCTCAAAAGAACTCTCTACACTTTACCACCAAAATCAGCAATTCAACTGCCTACTTTAACACTACTGCACACGTCCCCCAACTTCAATTCAATTCCTTAATTCACCCTATCAATTTCGAAATCAACAATCACACCCTAACAATCACCAAATTTCCTTATGCACACAAACTTCACAAGCATACACCCAAACTTCCTCAACACAAACAATTCAAACTCCACAATTCAAAACTCAAATCTATCTCACAATTTGCAACAATTCACACTTAAGCAATTCAATCAATTCTCAAACCTAAAGCATTTAAAGAACTAAAATTAATTGAATACAAAGCTAGAAAACATGAATTTGTACCTTCCCCACCACAGATTCACCTTAAATTTCGCCAATTTCCGCTCAAATTGCAAGATTCCCAATTTTTTGGAAAACTAAATTTCGTCAATTTCTTCAATAATCTACAAATTTCTTGAAAAAGGTAAGGTGATTGGATGTTTATGGGAGTTTTAGAGTGGAATAGGGTGCAAAATCGACAGGGAAGGCTCACGAATTGAAAGTGAAAATCTTTCATTCTTGGAAGCTTTTTGGACATTCGTAAAAAGTGAGAGAACTGATGCGAGTTTATATAGAATATGGGTTTTGCTGCGCGCGAAGTTCTTGAATTACTTGTGCGAACTGCTCGATGCCGCAGCGAAATCTGGGTAATTTTTCCTTAAGCATCATAGTGCATACAATGTCACGGCAGAGAGTAAACCTCGCCGCGGTGAAATCTTGAGTTTCCTTAAGGTCACAATGTGTACAGTGCTGCGGTGAAGAGTAAACCTCGCCGCAGCGAAATCTGGAAATGCCTTAACTCCACATTTGGCAATGCATACTATGTCGCGGCGAAGTCTAGAATTTCATGAGTACATATTTGGCAAAGCATACTATGCCGTGGCGAAGCTTGGGAAATTTTGTTTCGTGCCACATTTTGATCATTCACTTGAAACACCAAAAGGAAAACGAAATTAAACTATTTCCTAAGTCAAAAAAAAAAAAAAAAAAACACATAAACAACTTTAAAACAACTCAAAAATGAGAACGCTTGGGTTGCCTCCCAAGAAGCGCTTGTTTATAGTCGGAAGCTCGACTTTCTCAAGTCTTTCGTCAATCAAGACTATCCACATGCATCTCGTCCTGAATATTTTCCTTGGACTGAGGCTTTAATTGTTGATGATTCTTGTCACATCGAGTCTTTGTTGAGAGGTTAACCACCCATTTCCATCCCTTAGTCATTCCTTTTAGGATTCAAGCATTCTCATCGATAGCTTTTCGATTTTTTAACTTTCCATCAACATTCTTGAATTCAGAAGTTCGTCCCTTGTGAAGACATTTGCTCGATTGTGGCTCATCTAGGTATGTTGTGTAAACTTTTGGTTTATGATCTTCATCTTCGATTTGCCTTGACTTGACCATACATCCCTTAATTGGTGATTTGGGATCATCAATCTTGGAAGTTTTATTTGTCGACTGATCCACGGAGTCAGTTTTGAAACATGAATCTTGCTTCGATGGAACTTTTAGAGTCCTAACGACATTAAACGTCACTTCTTCATCTTGCACCCTCATGATCAACTTCCCCTCTTGCACATCAATTAAGGCTCTTTTGGTAGCAAGAAATTGTTGTCCCAAGATGAGAGGAATCTCTTTGTCTTCTTCCATATCCACCACAAAAAAGTCAGTCGGAAAAATGAATTTATCCTCCTTAACCAATACATCTTCAATAACGCCCCTTGGATGCTTGATGGATCTATCTGCAAACTACAAGGATATGGTTGTAGGCTTCACTTCACCAATCCCTACTTTCCTGAAAATGAAAAAAGGCATTAGATTAATACTCGCACCCAGATCACACAAAACTTTATTAAATGCAATATTTCCTATAACACAAGGGATAGTGAAACTCCCTGGATCTTTGAGTTTTGGAGGTAGCTTCTTCTGTAGAATGGCACTGCACTCCTCTGTAAGCATCACTGTTTCCTCCTCTTCTAACTTTCTCTTGTTTGCTAGAATTTACTTGAGGACCTTAGTGTAGCTTGGCATCTGCTACAAGGCATCTGCAAAAGGAATGTTAATGTGCAATTTTTTAAATACATTAAGGAAATTCATGAACTGCTTATACTAATTTTGCTTTCTGAGCCTCTGAGGAAAAGGCACAGGAGGGGTATAATGTGCCAACTCTGGCGGTATCTCAAGAAATGACAATTTTTCCTTCTTCTGTTTTGGCATCTCTTCCCTCTTTGGTTCTTCTCCTCTGAGATTCTTTGACTCTTCCTCAACAATGATTTCTTCTTTAACTTCTTCATTGGACTCTTCCCTTTCTTTTGGTGGGTTCTCTTCTTTCCCTTTTTGTTCAACCTCTTCCAAGACTGTTCCACTTCTTAAAGTTATTGCATTTGCTTGTTCACATGGATTTGTCACTGTGTTACTTGGTAGGGAACCTTGAGGTTGCTCATTCAACTTTTCGGCTATTTGACCCATTTGTACTTCCAAGTTTTGAATTGACGCCCCTTGGTTTTTGAAAGTTGCCCTCGTCTCACTCATAAAACCTGTGGTCTCTTGTATGAACTTTCCAAACATATCCTCCAATTTTGAAACTCTTTGATCCCCTGGTTGATTATTGACCCCTACTTGATTGTTTGGCGTTGTTATTTGATTCCATTGATTATTGCCCCAAGACAAGTTTGGATGATTTCGCCAACCAGGATTGTACGTGTTGGAGAAATTATTGTTCTATTGTCTCTTATTCTCAGCCAAATAATTGACTTGTTCTGATGATAATGATGTTGAAGAAAAATTATTCCCTACTTGGCATTCAATGCTCGCATTGTTACTTGCACAAAAAATCACATGTTACTTGAGGTGTTTGAATTGAATTTACTTGCATACCTCCTAATTGTTTCTGAAGTGCTGTCAGTTTGAAATGGCCGTGTAAGCATCTACTTCATGAATACCCATAGACTTTTTCAGATGAATTCTTTCATTGAGTCTCTAGTAGTTGTTACTTGCCAGGACTTCAAGTAACTCATACGCTTCTTCAGGTGTCTTGTTTTGCAATGCTCCTCCAGATGCTGCATCCACCATTGTTTGCATATTTGCTAGCAACCCATTATAGAAAGTTTGGACTTGCATCCACACAGGCAAACCATGGTGTAGACACTTTCTCAGCAGTTCCTTATATCTTTCCCATGCTTCATAAAGTGACTCGTTCTCTTCCTGTAGAAATGATGTGATATCATTTCTCATCTTCGCAGATTTCGTTGGAGGAAAGTATTTAGTTAGGAACTTTTGTGCCAATTCATTCCAAGTTGTAATTATTCCTGGTGGTAGTGCCATTAACCATCCCTTTGCCTTATCCCTCAATGAAAAGGGGAATAATCTTAACCTGGTGGCGTCATTTGACACTCCATTTGCCTTGAATGTGTCACAGATCTCTAAGAAGTTTTCAATGTGTGAATTTGGATCTTCCTTTGCATCTCCCCCAAATTGTACCGACTGTTGGATCATTTGGATGATTGCCAACTTTATTTCAAAATTGTTGGCTTGCACCGGTGGTCTAGTGATACTTGGACCACTACCATCAACGGAGGGTATTGAGAATTCTCTCAAAGTTCTGGTTTCAGCCATCTTAATGACTATTGCCTCTCGTTCTCTTCTCTCTCTAATAAGTCTTCTTGTGGTTCTTTCAATCTCTGGATCAATGGAAACCACTAGATGTTGTTTGCTCTTCGCATAAACTACACAAGATCACAAATGAATGAAAAGAAACACAAAATTAAACTAAAACTAATTAAAACAAAAATAAAACTCTAATCTACTGAAAACTAGAAAACTTCAATATTAACACTAAATTAATCCCCGATAACGGTGCCAAAAACTAGATGCGTGATTTCACAAACATGCATATGGGTAGCAAGTGCACTAGTCACAAAAAGTAATAAAATGATGAATAGAGTATCGTTCCCATGAGGATTGCGTGTTAAGTACTAATTTTCCTAGTTTTGTAACTAGTTGAAGAAAATAAAGATTTTTGGATTTGCAGGAGACAAAAACAGAAATTAACAAAAAATCAATAACGTAAATTAAAATTCTAACAAATTCAGAAAATATCAACTGATTACGAAAATATCAATTCAAGATAAAGAGGTTAGGGTTGACTTCACTAAGTTACTCTGATTCAATCTGTGGTTGATGTTGCTATTAAACTCACATGCAAGGATTATAAATCGAATTCCCTAAGTTGTAAAACATACCTTCTCAGGCCATATTTTCCTACTTATCCCTATTAAGCTTCCGCACCCAACAAAATGAAGATTAATAGTTCAAAGTCTATTAAGCTAAATGGAACCCTAAAGTGATTTCATAGATCTCTGAACCTATCTCTAGCGTTCATTAAACTATGGTATTTACTCTAAGAGGCTAACACATGAATCACTTCTTAGTCTCATCATGCTCAACATTTAATTCAATTTCATTAAGAACAAGAATAAATACAAAATCCAATGCAATATAAAATAAAAACAACATCTAAAATAGATTAAACCATTGTAATCAAAGTTAGGTCAAAACCTTAACCCAAAAGTGGATTAGTTCATATTTAAATTTAAGAAATTCAGGCAATAATCTGTAAGTAAAGAATTCAACATACTAAAACAGTAAGAGAATGAAATCCTCCCTAAATGAAGACCCAAAATTGCTCCAACCTCTAATTTCTTCCTATTCTTCTCTCAAAATCCGAACTCCAAAAAAATGAGCTAAGGCTCTCTTAAATAGTCGGCCAAAAACCTAGGATTCTAATGCAATAAATTTAAAACGCAATGTTTTAATAAACAGAAGAATTGTAGTTTTCGATGCGATGAAGAATAAACTTCGCCGCGACATTGAATTGAAATCTCGTTGAACCATCTAACCTGAGGCTAGCTTGTCGTGGCAGAGAATTATCTTCGCCGCGGCGAACTTTGCTCATCTATTATGAAATTATGAAACTGCCCTCTGCTTGCTTCTTCGCTTGAATCTTTGATCTTAGTGATCCCCGATAGGAACAAGCTTCATAGTGCTTCCACTCCGCATCAGAATTTCCCTAATTCCTAAATTTCTCTTGATTCTGGGTCCAGAAACTCAATTTCGCTTGGTTTTGCTCCAACTACATGTTTTGGCATGAAACGTAAAATATATGAATTTAAGTTGCAATTCAGGCACAAAACGACTTAAGAAGTGTTCAAAATCCTATAAAAAAGTACAGAAAAACAGTATAATCCTAGGATTATCATAGGCAAAATGTGAAAAAAATGCTGAGAATCGAACAAAGCATACTATGTCACACAACCAAGGATCTATGGCTTTTGTGGTGGTTCACAATGAGATTGTACATACTCTTAATAGCCTTCATTTTTAACTTGGAGTGTTTTCGTTAGTTTAGTACAAACATATATATAAATCAAATTTGATTAGTCATATAAATTCAGTTATTTGGAATTTGAAATTGTATTGTGACCAATTTGGATGTACATGAAATCAGGAGGAGAAGGAACTTAATGGGGAGAAATGTGATAAAATTAGCTTTTTTAAATTCACTCATTTCAAAGAAAGGAAAGGGTTGGATGCCCTAGAAGCTGAGGCAAAATATGTAAGTGAAATTAATTAGTATTCAATTGATTGTATGTAACAACGTTGTGTTTGCTTACTATTATTAGCATTGTTTAACCTAATTTGATGTTCATATTGAATGTCCTAAAATGCATAATGAAATGATAAAATTGAAGGAAAAAAGTTCATCAGATGACAAACCACTAACTGCAAATGAAATTTGTGATCAAGTGCTTGGAACTCGATCAAGATATATTAAGGGACTTGGGTATGATCCAAAGCCTAAGAAAAAAAACAGGACAAAGTCTTCAAATTAAAAGACTTGTATCTTAAAGAATATGAAGATAGATTTAGAGAATCAGAGGAGAGATATCTCAAATATCAAGAGAAAGTAGATGAACTAACCTCACACTTAGAACAACAAGAAAAGATGTTGGAAACGTGGCTTGCCTCTAGAAATCATCCACCTTCTCCTTGAAGGTAAAAATCTTTAGCATATGTCTCCCTAATGTTTTATGTTCACTTTATCTTACAAACTTTAGATAAATATATAGTTGAGTAATTGTTATAATGATTGTTGCAGACTTGTCTGACATGCATATACCTAGACCTCAAGTGGCTTCAACAATTCTTTTTTTTTTTTTTTTGACAGGCAGCTACTATAGGAGTGGTACCTTTTTTGACATCCAAGTAGTGAAGAAAATAGTATATATTTTGACATCCAACTAACAAAGAAAGTGTAGTTATTTTACACTAATGGCTTATATATTCTATATTTTTTGTTTATATGTTAGTTACAATTGGATGTGTTTATGATACATGTATAGATATATAATATTTTGTTATTACTTGGTTATTTGTTGATTTGTAATAGTATCAATTTGACATTAATTAATATTTTTTACTTAGTTAAAAAGATGTTTCATATGAATTTTTTGACTTTGAGAATCAATACATTTGTTAGTTTTCAATCAGGAACAAATTTTCATCATAAAAGAAATGATGAAATAATTTATTGTGAGACCATGGGCTATCCCTCAACTACCCCGCCCTTGGGCCGTCGGGCAAGGGGCTTTCCACATGCGGCCTACTCATAGGAATATCCCCACCCCTGCAAGTGGGTTTCTTTCACCTTCCCCACCTCTCGAACACAAGACCTGCAGGCTAAGTACTTGTGATAAGAGAGGAGAGTACCATCAGGGGTGCAGGGGTGGGGATATTCCTATGAGTGGGCCACATGTGGAAAGCCCCTTGCTCGACGGCCCAATGGCAGGGTAGTTGAGGGATAGCCCATGGTCTCACAATAATTAAAAAGCATAAAATCTAACTAAGGGCAAAATAGTCAATTCATTTGGAACGATATGAATCAATTATCCATATAAAGACTTAGGGGCAAAATGGTTATTTTGCCTATGGATAAGCATTGAAAAAGTTAAGGATGAGTAGGCTTCATTGCATTTAATGGCATTAATTAAGTAATAATTATGTCTAGTGTGAAATGACCAAAATGCTCTTATATGAAGAATTAAGGACTTATGAGTTATACAATTAAAATAATTGGGCCAATTGCATAATTTTGGAAAATAAATGAAATATTTTCCTATAAATGAGATGAAATTCGTTCAAGCCAAAGGACAGAGCCTTTTTTCAACATTTCTTCCATTTTCTCTCAAATCTTCCATGAAACAAGCTTTCTTTCTCTAAGTCTTAAAGGAGTTTTGCTTAATTTTTCAAGGAGAACAAGATATGAGCCTTGGATCTTCAATTTGAAGGGTTTAAGGTAAGGATTAAAAACTTTAGTTTTGATGTGATTTGAAGATTTGAGGTAGATGTTGAGGTATAATGTTATATATGTAGGATTAAGGTGTAAAAGAAGTCAAAGGCAAAGGATTTGTTGGAGGAAGTCTTTAAAAAGGTAAGGAAGAACCTCCCATGACTTTAGGGTTTATGCTAGGGTTTGTAGATTTTTATAAAACCTTAAATTAAGGCTTTAAGGCATAGAATTAGTTGATGGCAAGTGTAGTTGAACTCATTTATTCTACTTATTGCTTTGAATTCATTATACATGAAGTTATTGCTCTTTATGTTTTATGAGTTGTTATGTTTGATTGAAGAAAATGAAGTGTGGATGCTGATTGTGGCAAAACTTGTAGTATTGGAGGCCACATGGTGTTGAATGGTTGCTATTAGAAGTGTTGAGGTATTGTTTGCATTAGCTTACAATGTTATAGCAATAATGGATGATTATGGGAATGAGATTTTACACTTCCTTTAAGATGTTAAAGACTATTAAGGGGAGGTTTATTTGATCCATAAGTTGACCTATTGGTTAATTGTAACAACTGCTGAAAACTAGTACAATGCATGCATAATAACAATAGAAAATTGGGCCCAAAAACTTTCTTTTCATTATAAGTCATATATCTTTTATACACAATGAATACTGTTTACAAAAAGTCATTTTTAAAAGACAAAACAGGGGAAACAGTGTAGCTATTGCTCTTCGCTTGCCGACGCCCCTTCGACTGCATCATCACCTAGATCCTGCATCCACAAAGGAAAAATAACGGGGTGAGCACAAAATAATGCTTAGTAAGTAAAAACCCTCTATCTGTCTGTCCCCGTATAAAATACTCTTAATTCTTTCCTTATAATATTTCTGTTTCTACTAAACGTCATAGCCTCATCTTACCGAAGGTACGGCCGGATGGCATTCACACAGTACCATCTCACTCTCCATGACTATCGGGTGGAATTCACACAGTACCAACCCGTTCTTAGTGGCTACCGAGTGGGGATCACGAAGCACCTACTCGGTTTTCATAACTATCGGGTGGAGTCCACCTAGCACCTACCCGTTTCTTATGACTTTTGGGTAACGATCACCAAGCATTAACCCGTCTCTAATCATTGTCGGGTGATGATCACAAAGCATCAACCCGCTTCTACTAAATGTCGGATGGTGATCACAAAGCATCAACCCACTTATCTAATCACTAACTGGGTGGTGGTCACAAAGCATCCACCCGTTTCTAATCACTTATCGGGTGACGATCACAAAGCATCAACCCATCTCTAATGGCTATTCGGGTGGTGATCACAAAGCATCAACCCGATTCCCATAATTGTCGGGTGATGATCACAAAGCATCAACCCATCTCTTCTACTCTTCTAATTCACTCTATTCTAGCATTTTCTTTCTCTCTACCCTTAGAGTAGTTGTATCCACCAAGTTCTCTACTCATAGAGTAATTGCATACACAAAATTTCCTACTCTTTCTTAGGTCACTTTTCAATGCATAAATAATGCATATGGATGGTTCATCTCCACTAATGCACTTATGAAATGCCAACATGCAATGTTGCAAGAATTAAGGTTCACTACTCATACTCAAACCTCTACTAGACATTTCATCAAACAACTCAAGTGCATCATAAAACTCTACTATAGCAATGATTCTAAATCTTTCTCTAACCATCCAAAATGGGGAGAAACCCCCTCACATAGCCACAAAACCTGCCATAGAAAGACACTTCCAAAAAGGGATCCACAATACCCCTTCAATTCCATCTCAAACTACCATTCCAAACCACAACTCATTTCTTATCTTTGAAAGGTATAACCAATCACAAGGCATAGAAACCTCTATTTAAGCCTCCATACATGGCATATCACATGTATATCACATACATACATCATTTCTATCAAAACCCTAATCAAGAAAATTCTTAAATCTCAACTTGGGTTGGGATTTACTTACTTGTTATGGAGAGACTTCACCAACTCTTCCTTTCACTTGGTTTGCTTGACTTTTTCTCTACTCTTAACCAAAAGAACAAAAACCTTCAAACTTCAATATAAGCTAAAACTCACAAAGTTTCACAACCAAAGTAAGAATCCTTACCTTCGGAAGCCTTAGGTTGATTTTCCACCCCAAATCACCTCAAAAACCCCTTGGAACTCCTTGATTAAAAGAAAGAGAAGTTGAGAGGAAACAAGAGTGGAGAGTTGCGTTTTTGAGAAGAAGAATGAGGGGTTTGCTAACTCTTAATTCCTTTTAATGAAATTTATACCCAAGCATTCCCATTTTGCCCTTACCCCTCTTTGAGAATTCTATCTATATTCTTTGATTCATTACAAACACACCCCCATATCAACATATTCTCCATGAAAAATCCTTACATTTTACTCCCTACTTTTCCTGCTAATTAGGGGTAGAATGGTCAAATAGCCCTTAGGGAAGAAAATATCTAAAACTTAACAAACATTTTAATCGGCCTGTCGCCGCTGAATAAGCCACGCGCGCGTGGCGTCAGAGTTTCCCGTGGTTTCAACACACCTTCGCCGCGGCGAAGATTATTCTTCGCCCTGGCAAAGCTTGGCACACTAAACTTCTTCTATTTTCAACCAATTTCAGGGCAAACATTCAACACAACACTCAATTAAACAATATTACCAAAAACTAACTCAAATAAGAGCAAAAGAAGAAACAACAACTACGTACCTCAAATGGGGCGTTACATTAATGTCAATAGGAATTGATGTGGCATAGGTAATATGAAAATTCGGATTTAGTGAGCTTAGGGTTTTGTTAACCCTGCTTCAGTATTTCGACCATAACTTGACTTATAAAAATCAAAATGAGATGATTCTTGAAGCATTAGAAAGCTAAGACACAGACCTATAACTTTCATGTTTGTGCTAATAGCCAATTCGTTTGAGAAAAGGATGAAAATGGCCTGAAATATAAACTGGTTATTAAAGTTTAAGATCTAACATGATCAATTCTTATGATTATGAATTGATTATTAATGTATTATTGTAATTATGCCATGTACTAATGTTTACCCATTAGTTAGATGATCTTTGAAAGATATACATGGTCATGATGTCAATGCATGATTATTGTTATGAAATGGCATGAAGTTGCAATGTTATACATGTTTTAAGATAATGTATGTGAGCAAGAGATAATATAAATGGATTGATAATCCATAGATGAATTAAAAGTATTAAGCTCACCAAAATATGTATTTACATGCCATAAGATGTTAGAGATGCATATAGACATGATGGAAAACGCGTAAGCATATCCTCGTGTACCGGTTGAAGAAAGATGAATATATGCTTTAGATGCTAAAGAACGCGTAAGCACGCCTCCCGATGATATGAGCTCTAGATGAAATTAGAGGCTAGATGATATGAAGTGCTTAAGATGCTAAGAAAGGTCCGATCGGCTAGACGTTAAATGTTTCATATGCATTTAGTTGCATTACATGAGTTATGATGTTATTTACATCATGAGATGATTTATACTCATGTTAGATGATTTCAGATGTTATGTCATGACATGTGATGTGTGTGTACTATGTTTACATACTTATTTGCATGTGTACACATTGATGTTTATATAGCCATAGGATGAAATGATGAAAAGCATATGAATTAGTAATAAAAGGGGAAGTATCCCTAGATGTAAAAGATAAGTGATGTGTTAATAAATATGTTTAAATAAAGATCAAATAGTACATTTAGAATGAAACAGATCATTCCTTACCGAGCGATTAGCACTCACCCTTTCATTGTTGATTGCTTTGCAGGTAGACTAGAAGCGAGGGATGCTAGAGACAGCGGGACTACACGTGAGGGGAGATGATTTATTGTCATCTCGATGTTTTTATCTTGATGTAAATAATGTAAATGATAAATATTTGTGAAATACATTTGGAAGCTTCCACCCTATAAATATGTTTTGATTGTGTAATTTCTTAAAGTTTATAAATTATAAGTTTGGATCCTGCGTGACATTTTATATGCATGTTTTGGATATTATTATTATTATCCTTACACAGATTTTTTTCTAAATAGAACTTGTTCTCCAGACATGTATCCTCAGGATTCTCATTGAGGGATATTCAGAGGATACCTGACTGGACGGGGGTTTTACATTTATCCCCAAATCTTGGCACAATTAGGGATGAAAATTTTTGTCCCCAATTCACCACACAGACAAGGACGAAAACATTTGTCCCCAATTATCAACCCAAGCAGGGATGAAATTTTTCATCCACAATTTTGCTTTTTTTATTTTTTATTTTTATTTTTTGAGGACGAATAGTTTTTCTTTTGTGAACAAAAAATTTCATTAGAAAATAAATAATCTTTAATGACAAAACCGTATTTCATCCCCAATGACGTGACTTTGGGGACAATTTTTTTTTCGTGGGCATTACCCTTTGGGAATGCAGCTTTGGGGATGAATTGATTTGTCGTCCTGCATTTCTTTTTAGGACAAATTTTCTTTTACTGTGATGAAAATTTTCATTGCCTTTTTTTAAATTTCTTGTAGTGATGGATGAAGAAGTTCATGAGAGGGCTTGGTTTTAAATAACAACCGTATGTTTTGTTTTGTGACAACCAAAGTGTTATTCATCTTGTTAAGAATTCTACATTCCATTCGAGATCTAAAAATATTGATGTAAGGTGTCATTAAATAAGGGATACTCTTCACGATGGTCAATTTGAACTTGAGAAGATCCATACAGATGACAATGACTCGAATATGTTGACAAAGGCTTTAGCAAGGAAGAAGCTTGAAGTCTGTTGAGCTATTGCTGATATGGTCCATTTCCCCACATAGTCGGGAAAGGGGGAGACTTGTTGGGCTTGGGTTTCCCTCATGTGGAGGATGCACAAAATCCTAAAGCCCAAAAATAAAAGAAAGAAAGAAAAAATGAACAAAAAAGAAGCAGTTTGAGTTTGATATTTTTTGAGTGGTGAATAGTGTGAAAAACTAGGGTATTGTTCACAGAATTAAAAATTTACATAAGTGAGAGAAAGGCAACCACACTAGGTTATTCTGGCGATGATCCAACGATGAATCTTGCTCCGTTTTTGATAAAATTTCATAGTGTTGTTGTTGACAGCAAGATCTTCACATCCAACTGTCAGTTTCGTGATAGCCATCATTTTTGTGGAGTTTTGCCTCTAGAAAGACAGCCAAATCAAAGAGTTTGAGTTGCAGAATTTTAGTCTGTCTGCCCTTCTTCAGCCTGATGATTGGAAGGTCATCTCTAGTCTGATCAACCTGATTTTTGGTCATAACGTAGAAGATGTTTGGCTATTCAATCTGGATAGTTGGTTTTCGATTTTAACGGCTGAGTTTGGAGTCATATAGCCTGCATTTTGGGTGTTTTGCGGGTGATTTTACTTTATCTTTTCGTAACTCTTTTGTGTATTTCACTTTGTTAGAGTTGTGATAAAGCTCTAAATATGTGTGAAATATTATTGGTGGATTGTGGCTGTTGTAAACACTTTTTATCATAGTGGATTTAGTGGATCATTTGATCCCGTGGTTTTTTAATCTTTTCACATTGAAGAAGTTTTTTCACGTAAAATTGCTTGTCTCTCTTGTGAATTTGATTGTTGTTTTCAGACATATTTACTCAAGGTTTTGCTTCTCACTGATTTATTCAAGTATGAAATATTTAGTTAGTACATTATTTCTTTTCACAAGTTACATTGAATTGTACTAGCTGCAATGTAAAACATATTTTGTTTGGTTTATTATATATCTTATCTACTTAAATTAAAAATTGAGGAAGTCTAGAAGTCAATTCTTTGAAATTTTGGAATGAAGCATAAAGCTAAAAATTTGGTTAAAAAACCGGGTCAACCACAAACCGGTTTGGATTCGGTTCGACTTATACCTTGAACTGAATTTTCGGTTCGTTTTAGTCAAACCCCTAACTGGTTCGGATACCCATTTTGAACACCCCTACTAATTAAGTCATTAATTAAATTTTGATATTGAATTTTGATGTATTATTAATACATTATTAGATGATAAGTGTCAATCAATATGTCAATTTTCAAATATTAATTGCATATTGTTACGAAACTTCTCTTTAATTAGTCAATATTTTGAAGTACAGTTGGGTTGCTGCTTGGCGAAGTCCGCAACCATCGTTACAGACTTGGAGATTTCGTCTGCTTCTGGCCGAGAATCACGTATCGACGCTCGACAATATTCGACTTATCCGATTTTTATATTTCTATAAATTCATGTGAGATGTATGAAAGTCTGTGTATATATATAAAATACGTAGCTGCTGCTTCTTGGAAAACTGTGGCTTATCAATTTGCGTGTCACATAAAGTAGGCAGCTGATTTTGTTTGGAGAACTGTAGCTTAATGGTAACTCGTGATTTCTTAATTAATAACACAATATTTGACCTATTCGTGGGACGCAACATAATAATCATCGAGGTTTAAACATAGTAAGTAGATAATGACAACAAAACTATTATACCCAGGAACATAGCTAAGATTATGATTAAGTGAGTTCAAAATCTCAAAATCTCAAAATTTATAATAAAATATATATTAAAGTAATAAACATAAAAAATGTACTTTTAAAAGTTATATATACTAAATTATCAATTCTACAATTGTCCTCGATGATTTTTCATATTTTGAAAATACTGTATAATTGTTTCATTGACAATTCCATCAAATATCTATCTCTCTCTCAGTATATGTAATAAAACAAGTATTTAACAATTGATATCCCATTCGATTCCGTAGTCGATTTTTCACAATTTTCATAGTAGAAAATACTCTTTTAACACTTGTAGTTGTAACAAGTAATATTAATGTTAGTTTCATATCTAAAAAGATAACAACACAAACAAAGACACTCTCATTTTCTACACTATACTCCAATCAATTTGCATATTCTCTAAACCAAATGGGATTAAAATGACACATTAAATTCTCAATTGCTCGCTTTTTAAAATTATGATTGTGTGGTTGGCAAGGTCCTTTTTGCAAGTATGTCTTTCTCACTTTGTCTCTAGAATTAGGATAATATTCTAAAATTTTAATCCTCAATCCAGGATCTACAGGAAGACTATTCAAGTTAAACTTAACATATGTTTGTCTTGAATTAGATTTTATAGGCTTATTGTGAACACTATCGTGACACCTTATGTTTTGTTCAATTGATGGTTCCTCATTAGAAAACATTCTTTTGATAAAAAATTTATCCATAACTTAAAAAAATAAAAGAATTTTTATTATCAGAAATATAATTTATTTGCAATTACAATTAAAACACAACACAAATTTATCAAAATTCAACTCATAACTTAAGTTTTTCAAATAATTTCGACTAATCTAATTTCGACTAATCTAATAAAATTCAATTCATAAACCCATGAAAATTTATCAAATCTAACTCTAAAAATCAAGCAATTAACCAATATATCGAAATTAAACCAAATCTCTAAATCTCTACAACTTAGAGTTTCTTCAATTATTTAAACCATATTCAAAATTAACTCAATAACTAACCACAATTTATCAAACCCAACTTAAAATAGCAATTAATTAACCTATATCTCAACATAAACAAGATTAAATCAAAACCCACATTAAAATCTAGGAATTATTTCAAACTCATTTATTAAACTCAACAAAAACTCATAACTCATGATCTTTCATCAATTAAAAAAGCTAAAAAGAAATAATTAATTTTACGTAAAAAAATAAAAATAAAATTAGTATCATCTTACCTTGTAATCAAAAGGAGTAGTCTTTCTTGAGTATCCAACCAAAAGAAAAATATAATATAAGAACAAAAGACAGGAAATAAAAAAAAAAAAAAAGAGAAAAGTTTAAAAAGTATTAATTAATAATTTTTTTTTGTGAGGTTAATATGAAATTAAGTAGGGTTAAAATTATAAAATTTATAAATTATTAATACTTTTTGACAAATTTTTGAAAAATTCAATAGGTTAATTGAACCTACGAACTACTAAGTGGGTACGTGCCTGATTATACTCAAAATTGGAAGAGTAATGTTATGCGTACTCACGGATTTTACTAACCATCTTACTAACCTTTATTAAAATTATATATGGTATCTGTACTATACTTGTGATACCCATACTATGTTTTATATTTATAAAAATTAATACAATACACTCGTAAGTACGCATAGTATTATTCAAATTGGAAAGACGAACTTAAAATTAAAGTAGATGCCATTTTATATCATAACAGAAGCAAACGACAACACCATACACTAGAGTCCAATTTCTGCAAGAAGGAATAATTATCACTTACAGCAATAGATTAGTTTTGGCATAAACGCAATATCATTTATATTTAATTCATCATCTTCTACTGTTCTACATATAAGTACAATGATAAAGCTAGCTTCTATTCAGACCCAGTTCCAATGGCATTCTCTGCAAGTCGTAGCAATTCACCGATCCTCCTGAAGAATCCCATTAACGATTTCAAAAATCTCGTTAAAATCCCATCTAGCCACTCGAAATTTTTTCCTAGGAATACCCAAGCCCCAGTCCATGCCACAAAATCAGCTTTGGTGCAGCCATTCACATCTGAAGAATCAATCTCCAAGTCGATAGACATGCTTTTACCCATATTCCAGTTTGAAGATTACATGACCATGAAGGCAAAACAAGTTAACAGAGCACTCGATGAGGCAGTGCCCTTGCAACATCCGGTAAAAATACATGAAGCTATGAGATACTCTCTTCTCGCCGGCGGCAAGCGTGTCCGCCCAGTTTTATGCATTGCCTCATGTGCATTAGTGGGAGGAGATGAATCCTCAGCTATGCCAATCGCTTGTGCGCTAGAGATGATTCATACGATGTCGTTAATTCACGATGATCTCCCGTGCATGGACAATGATGATCTTCGACGAGGAAAGCCGACAAATCACATAGTTTTTGGTGAAGATACCGCAATTCTTGCTGGTGATGCTCTCCTCACCCTTGCCTTTGAACATGTAGCGGCCAAGACGTTCAATGTTTCACCTGACCGCGTGGTTCAAGCCATTGCCGAACTAGGTTCAGCCGTTGGCTCAAAAGGGCTTGTGGCAGGGCAAATTGTGGACATTGACAGTGAAGGGAAAAATGTGAGTTTGGCCGAATTGGAATACATTCATGTGCACAAAACTGCAAAGCTTTTGGAGGCATCGATGGTTTGCGGAGCAATAATGGGAGGAGGAACCATGATTGATATAGAAAGAGTTAGAAACTATGCAAGGTGTATAGGGTTGCTGTTTCAAGTTGTGGATGATATATTGGATGTTACGAAGTCGTCTACTGAATTGGGGAAGACGGCTGGGAAGGATTTGGTGAGCGATAAGGCTACATATCCGAAGTTGATGGGCATCGACAATGCTAAGAAACTTGCCACTGAACTGGTGGCTCAAGCCATTGAAGAGCTTGCCTATTTTGAAGATGCCAGGGCTGCCCCATTGTACCATTTAGCTAACTATATTGCTAGTCGACAAAATTAATAAGTAAAAGTTGTATTTCATGTTGTTCTTTTCTTATTTGATTTGTATGATGACAAATTAAAGGGTGCCTGTTGGACAATATACATGTCATCGTATGTCTGATTAGAGTTTAACCCTCTGGTTCCTGAACCTGAAATAACAAAACAATAAAATTGGTCTGGCGTTTGAAAGCATATACAGTATTTATATATTGTCCTAAACTTTAAGTTTCAAATTGATTCTTGCAACAGCGGTTTAAACGAAAGATATCCATGGGATTTATTTTTAAAGTTCAAGTTTATCTATAAATTGAATTTACAAATTTCAAGTTACAACAATATTGTAACTCAAGGAAAAAAAAACATTAAATTTTTTAAATGACCTTAAGAATAATATATATAGCGCTCAAATAATACAAGAATTAAGATCAAGATGCATGTGATGATCCAATATCATAAGAATAACCTTTATATATATATATATATATATATATATATATATATATATATATATATATATATATATATATATATATATATATAACTATTAAATGCATAGAGCACTAAATTTAGTATGTAAATAAAATGTTAAAGTAGAATAACAACAAATAGTAATAATAAAAGAAGATACTTGGAAAGGCAAGTAGTGCTTCTTATTCGATTTTCGCATGAGGAAGTCAGATTACTGTGATTGACAGTAGGATAATAAATAAAATAAGTACATCACTACTCTACGTATATTAAGCTTTTTTTAACGAGTATTTGTCATTAGATACTGTTGTAAACTAATCCTAATCTCGGCAAATTACCACATCAATTTCAGATCAAAACAAACAAGACAAGAAATCAACAATCACACAAGATATACCGTGTTTCGCTTGTTCTATGTAGAACAAGTTATATCCACGTTGAACTCCAGAATATGGAGCTCACTGCACTTTGATTAATCACTTCAAACAACATAGATTACAATCAACTTCCCTCTCAACCAACAACACAAACAATCATTCACCCCTATTCCCTTTATACCAGTAAATCTGCACACTCACCAGAGTACTCACAACTCTTGAAGGGATTTCCAACCCTCAATCAATACTCTAAACAGATTACACAAAGGAGAATCAAAACTGGAATGACTAACCCTAACCCAGGCTACTATCGTGTTTTACAGAGAGAGAAATAGAAGAATGAAAACTAAACTAAACCCTAAAACAAACAGCCTTTTTATATCGTTGACCTCTGAATGTGTTGAAGTCGTTGGATCATGCTTAATCAAAGGTTGAGATCAACTAGAGTTTAATGAACAAAACGACAGCGTTTTTGCTTGGCTTTAAACGACGGCGCAAACTTCATTATTTAACAATCTCCACCTTGAAGTCTGTGTCTCTTCTGGCAGTATCTTCTTTTGTGCAGCAAGCAGTTTCCATATTCCTTCTTGGTTCTAAGAGGTTATCCCACATGCAATAAGTGCAAGCAGTGCTTGAACTTTGTAAGTGTTACAACCTTGGTTCCCATGTCTGCTGGGTTGTTTTCTGTTGGGATCTTCAGCAGGTTCAATTCTCTTTTGGAGATCATATCCCTTACAAAATGGTACCTTACGTCAATGTGTTTGGTTCTCTCATGATACACGGGGTTCTTTCCCAGATGAATGGCACTGACTGTCTGAATAGACAGTCACGTTCCATCCAGCAGCTTGGCCTCTTTTAGGAACCCTTGAAGCCATATGACTTATTTGAATGCATCGATGACAACTACATATTCCGCTTCAGTTGTGGACAGTGCTACCAGTGGTAATTGGGACTTCCAACTAATGCAGTTGCCTCCTAAGGTAAACTGGTAAGCTGTTATGGATTTCTCGAAGTCTCTATCACCTACAAAGTCAGAATCTACATACCCCACCAGATCAAGTGAGGAGTTTCTTTTACAGAAATTCAGCCCAACATGCACAGTACTTTTAATATACCTAAGGAGCCATTTTAAAGCATTCCAATGATCACATCCAGGATTCAACATAAATCTACTTAGAAGTGATATTGAATATGATAAGTCAGGTCTTGTACTAATCATAGAATACATAATAGAGCCAATAGCATTTGCATATGGTATAGATTCCATCTTTAATCTTTCAGGTTCTGTTTTCGAGCTTTGGGCTTTACTAAGGATGAAGTGACTAGCTAGGGGCATTGAGGCACATTTAGAGTCATTCATTCCAAATTTTAACACAAGTTTCTACAGATAAGGCATTTGGTGAAGTTTTAGACTGTAATTTTTTCTATTTCTTTCTATTAGCATTCCTAATATTTTCTTTGCACAGCTTAAATCCTTCATGTCAAATTCAGCAGGCAATTTTCCTCTCAACTCCTCAATTTGGACCTTGGATTTACTAATTAATAACATGTCATCAACGTATAATAACAAATATACAGGATTTGTATCCACATGTACAAAATAAAAACAGTTATCATGCTCACTTCTAGTAAATCCTATACCTACTATAAAAGCGTCAAACCTCTTGTACCACTGCCTAGGTGAATGTTTGAGTCCATACAGAGATTTATGCAGCAAACATACATGATTAGGAAACTGTTTATCCCTAAACCCCATGGGTTGGCTCATATAAATCTGTTCTTCTAATTCCCCATGCAAAAATGTAGTTTTCACATCTAACTGCTCTAATTCTAAATCATAATGAGCTACTATAGATAACATCAATCTTATAGTTTTGAATTTAACAACAGGGGAAAAAATCTCAGTAAAGTCTATACCTGCCCGCTGGATGTAGCCTTTGGCCACTAACCTGGCATTATACCTTGGTGGGTCAGACTTGTCAATGCCCTCCTTTAGCTTGTACAGCCACTTGCAGTCTACTAGCTTGACAGCTTTGGGTTTTGGGACCAAAATCCAGGTTTTGTTCTGCCTTAGGGAGTCCATTTCCTCATTCATGGCAGTGAGCCAATTTTTTATGTCTTTTGAGTTTATGGCCTATTCGTAGGAGTCAGGTTCTATCCTGTGAATCTCTACACTAGCAAGCAGGGCTGTGTAGATGAGATCTGCATAACTGAACCTTGCAGGTGGTCTTATTTCCCTCATTGTTCTATCTCTGGCCAGTTGGTACTATGCCAGATCTTCTTGTTGGGCATTCTCAATGTTTTCCTCATTTTCCTCTTCATCATCATGTTTGGTATCTGTTGTAGTGTGCACAGGTTCAGATTCTAGTCCTTGATTGTTGATTTCAAGTCTGGTTGGTTGACTCCACCTCAAACTGAATGCTCTTGGTTTGCTGTGAAGTCTCCACTTGGTGGCTTGGGGTACCTGCATTAGTGTTAGTAACCCTGCAAGGAAACACACATTCGTTAAATATAACATCTCTACTGATGATGACCTTAACCCCTGGAGTTTCTCTCTCCCATAGCCTATATCCCTTGGTCCCTTCTTGATACCCCAAAAACACACATGTTAGGGACCTTGGTTCTAATTTTCTATCTGCTGTGTGTGCATAGGCTACACATCCGAATACTCTTAGGTGGCTAAGTGAGGGTTTTCTTCCTGTCCATTTTTCTTCAGGGCATAAAAAACCAGTTGCAGTAGAGGGAGTCCTATTTACTAAATAGGCATCAGTGGTTAAAGCCTCCCCCCAAAAGGACTTAGGTAGTCCAGCTGTGAAAAGGAGGCACCTAACCTTATCTACCAGTGTCCTGTTCATCCTCTCAGTAACTCCGTTTTGCTGGGGAGTTCTCCTAACTGCCCTATGTCTCATAATACCCTAGTCTCTACAGTATGCATCAAACACAGTATTACAGAACTCTAAACCATTGTCAGTCTTGAGTGTTGTCATCTTTTTCTCCAGTTGGTTTTCTACTGAAGTCTTCCGACCCTTAAACTTACTTAGTGTCTCATCTTGGGACCTAAGAAGATAAACCCACACCTTCCTACTGAAATCATCCACTATAGCTAGAAAATAACTATTCCCCCCATGTGTTTTGACTCTTTCAGACCCCAAAGGTCAGCATGAAGGTATTCTAAACAATTCACAGACAAGTGAGTTCCTTTTGGGAAGCTTAACCTGTGTTGCTTACCCATGACACAGGTTTCACAAAATCCTAAATCTGACACATTTTCATTGCCAAAGTATCCCTGCTGTTTAAGATAGCTCATACCAGTTTGGCCTATATGGCCCATCCTTAGGTGCCATTTTTCTGCAATTGAAATGTTAGTAGATATAAAAGCAGAGTTAACATTCAATTGATGATATTCACCACACAATATGTACAGACCATGCCTTTTAACACCTTCAAACAGAATTTGATCATTCTTGTAGACAATAATGCAACCATTTTCAGTCCTATAGCTATAGCCAGCTTCATCCAGTGTGCCTATTTAGATCAGATTACGCTTAAGCTCTGGTGTATACCTTACTCTGTTTAACATTATGTGTTTGCCACTTTTAAGTTTAATGGTAATATTACCAATCCCTTGAATCCTACATTTAGGTTCACCAGTTATAAGGTTTTGGAACTAGGTTTTGTTAGGACTCATATGAAAAGAACAACTTGAGTCTAGCACCCATTCATTAGCAATTTTAGAACTAGACACAGTAAGGGCTTCAGTGATTTTAAAGCTATTACTAGAGGATGCTAAGTTGCTCTTAGTACTGGTCTGTTTTTGCTTCCTAATCCAATCATAACAATTCTTTTTAAGGTGTCTAGACTTGTTACAGTGGAAGCATTTTCTTGTCTCTGATTTAGGTTTGTTGTTATAGGGTTTCTTTTTCTTCCTATTCTTTAAACCTAAATTCTGTTGGACAGTTTTTTCATTCTCTTTGCCTAAGTGTCCAGTTTCTTGTCTGCCTTTAACAAAGAGGTTATTCCCATTTCTTTTTTGTATTTTTAACTCTAGTTCTCTGGATTTTAGGCCAACCGTTATCAGATCTACACTAGGGACTATTCCATTAATGTACTGCAATGCATTCTTTACTACTAAATATTCATCAGGTAAAGAATTTAACAGAATCATTGCAAGACTAGAATCCCCTAGTTCCTGATCAGTCCCTTTTAGCACTAATGTCATTTTTAAAAATTCATCTAAATTTTCTTCTAATGACTTAGAGGCATCCATTTTATAAGAAAACAGAGCACCTTTCAAGAATGCTAAATTAGGTGCATATAAAGTTTCGAGTTTACCCTAGAGCTATATCGATGTGTCCATACCATCAACTTTCTGTAGAACACTGTCTAATAAATTCATGATTATCAGATTGTAAGCTTCTTCGTCTATCTCTGCTTTCTTTTTCATCTTTTCCTCGGACCACTTGGTTCCATCTTTCTCTAGCGCTATTCCCACCTTATTGTGAGATAGAAGCGCTTTCATCTTCTTCTTCCAAGTATTGAAGTCCATCTTCCCATCGTACTGAGATATTTCTACGCGAGTAGTAGTGCTCATCATCTTTCTAGTGAGAAACCCTGAGATTCAGTTTCTTGATCTTTGACCAACTTTGTTTGATTTGACCTTCTTGTGACACGAAACCACTAATAATGTTCAAGATTTTAACCGAAGACTAAAGATTAAGGACCCTAGAGATCAAGAAAACCCTAAATCGAAAAAAACCCCCAAATTTGTCAAAAACCCTAATGTCGCGATTCTGCCTAATTTGGATCGATTTCAAGGATGTCTAAACCCTAGAGTGTAGGCTCTGATACCACTGTTGTAAACTAATCCTAATCTCCACAAATTACCACATCAATTTCATATCAAAACAAACAAGACAAGAAATCAACAATCACACAAGATATATCGTGGTTCGCTTGTTCTATGTAGAACAAGTTACATCCATGTTGAACTCCAGATATATGGAGCTTGCTGCACTTTGATTAATCACTTCAAACAACATAGATTACAATCAACTTCCCTCTCAACCAACAACACAAACAATCATTCACCCATATTCTCTTTATACCAGTAAATATGCACACTCACTAGAGTACTCACAACCCTTGAAGGGATTTCCAACCCTCAATCAATACTCTAAACAGACTACACAAAGGAGAATCAAAACTGGAATGACCAACCCTAACCAGGCTACTATCGTGTTTTACAGAGAGAGAAATAGAAGAATGAAAACTAAACTAAACCCTAAAACAAATAGCCTTTTTATATCGTTGACCTCTGAATGTGTTAAAGCTGTTGGATCATGCTTAATCGAAGGCTGAGATCAACTGGAGTTTAATGAACAAAATGACAGCGTTTTTGCTTGGCTTTAAACGACGTCGCAGACTTCATTATTTAACTGATACAGAGCCGTGGATCTAAAAAAAAATTATTGTTTGATTGTATCACATGCAAAGCACATTACGATTGCAATGGCATTTGCTTTCTACTAGAACTCTATGAATGGTCTAAGAAACCTCGTTAATTAGAATTCCATTCGGCTAATGGAAACTGGTCCCTACGAAAAGTCCAGGCCGAATCAGTGGAGCTGTTAAAGCCATTCGCAAGACACTTTAACCAGTTTCCAATTTGAGAATCCAGGAGCATAGATGAAGGTACGAAGCAAATTATCGACACGACAAGGCATTAGATGAAACAATATTATATTGTATTTGGTGTAATGCAAAACTGAATGGGATTGTACAATATGATAAATTCAAACTCTAGTATAAATTTATTGAAATCAACATAAATAAAAAGGTAATTATAATTATAATTTTAACTATATTTTTTTGTAATCATATCTAAGTTTGATTTAATTTAATCTTTTCTGCATCATAATTATTCTTATAATTAACCGATGCAAGAATTCATTATTTACATAATTTTAATCAATTAATTATATTTTAGTAACTATATAGACAATTGGTGTGCTCAGATTCGATCTAACTCTAATATCTTTTGTATTTACACTAAATCCAGAGCTTACCACTTCAACAAAATCATATTTAGGGTTGTTAGAGTTGGTCAACTCACTTTGGTGTTAAGTTACCAATTTTTAAAGTGCAACGGAATATTTTACCAAGTTGATTAATGACTACTAAGTTAAGCATGAATCAACAACCACAAGTGGTAAAGATAAAGCACACAATCATATACATGTTCGGCTAAAACCACTCTTAGCCTACATCCATGGGACCTCGTCCAGATCGAAGCTAATCTACTATAACAACAAGCATTACAAGATATCACTCAGAGTTGATTTTAGCTACAGCAAAGAGAACTCCATGTTCTACGTTACACTAAACACCACCCTCTAAATCTCTAATACTTTTTCACTTCTAGGATCACTCCACACTAGGAACACTCCCAGAAAACGCTTGAGCTCCACCCAAGCTTCACTCACTGAAGAACACCTCCAACTTCCATGGCTTGAACTCTTTTCAAGCTCTTAGCATAGGAACCAAGTTCCAGCAACAACAAACAATAAACAAAGATGAACAAAATGATTTAAGCATTAAACCATACATGGAACTTGTCAAGGAATAAACTCTCTGAAAATTTAAGAGCACAAACAAAAATAAAGTCCAAGTTCGAAGATGCAAGGAGGAAGAAGATGGGTTTAAATAATCCTTGCTTGACCAATCTCTTTAAGACAAGTGGCGAACAATCTCTTTCATCTTTTGTTAGGACCACAAACACAAGCTCACCAACTTTGTAGGACCACAAGAGGAGAGGCGAACACCTATAAAGAGAAAACTCACACAAAAACCATGAAAAAGATAAAACTTGATGGGCAAGATAATATAAGAAATACGCACATGTGTAAAAAGAATTAGAGTACAAACAAATACAATATCAAAGGTTGGCTTTACAAATGAGCAAGAATGATAAAGGCCAATTTCGTGCTCCCCAATTCTTGCCAAGTCAGCAAACAAGGTTGACATATGATGGTCCAAAAATGGAAAAGATTCCATCTATCTTTTGGGAGCACAATCAAAACAAGAAAAAACTTATTTCCTTGGACCACAAAAGGATATTGGGACACCTGTAGATGGTCTAAATGATAGCACAATAGATGGGCATAAAATATCTTAGTTGACAAAGATAAAAATGTAACTTGTGCAAAGTGAGTCAGACATGTGATGTTAGCACAGAAGAAGAGTGTGTGCATACACGACCTAAAATGCAAAATGAAATGCAACATATATATGTTTGACTTTATTGTGCACACA
The DNA here is from genome assembly GCA_026229545.1 of Pistacia atlantica. NCBI lineage: Eukaryota > Viridiplantae > Streptophyta > Magnoliopsida > Sapindales > Anacardiaceae > Pistacia > Pistacia atlantica. Next base: position 21,513,574 of record CM047900.1, read on the forward strand.
CACAACAGTTGTGACACATACAACATAAGTTTGACAAAAATATTCCAACAATCTCCCCATTTGTCAAACTTATGAACAAAGAAACAAATTGATCATAAGATCAATATAAACTTGTCTAATAAAAACAACCAATCAAATAAACCGAGACAAGAAATAAACACAAACACAAAGACAACAAAAAAAGTTAGCCAACACAATATGAATCAAGGCAAATATGAAACAAAAAACATCAAAGAAATTCAATAAGTAATTAGGCTAAAACAAACTCCCCCTCAGCAAAAGTTCATCAAAGTCAATCAGTGCATATGAGCTAAAACATAAACATATAAAGAGAGTTCAAAAATTGCAGCAAAAATAAGCAACTTAAAATTAACATATCCAACTTCCAACTTCACTCCCCCTCAATTCAACATCCTCTCCTCCTCTTTGTTCATAAGATTTGAACCAAACCTCAATGGCGACTTGATCTACGAGTGGGAAGAATTCGTTAGCTTGCTTTCTTGATAGAGATGACTTTTGAAGATCCATGAAGCAAATGGAGAGATAAAACTAAAGAAACAAACAAGATTAGAGCAAAGAGTTGAAAAAAAAAAGCAGGGGCAGCGCAAAAGGGTTTTATCGCAGACAAGAGGTATGATAGCACAATAAAATCAAAACCTTAAAAACGAGATTCACTTAAATAAAGACTCTACTCAAATAGATGTGCACATCGCATGATAGTGTGGGCACACAACAAACAGACTTAGCAAAATGTGAGAGCATTCAACAGATTTGAGCACGCGAGTAGACATAAATAAAACAAGTTGTAAGCCTAGCATCCCAAAGAGACATCAAAATTTCAAAAGACTGACTTTATTGAACAAATTTAAAAAAAAAAAATGATGAAATGCTTCACATAAATTTTTGAAGGTCAAGATAGTCAATACGTGCAAATCATTTCAATCAATCAAAATTTTCAATCTTAAAAGGCACAAAAAATCATACAGAAGTTGTCAACATAATGCAATCAAAACAACACTTCCTCAGTCACACACAAGTGAGCTAAATTTCCAAGAGCTTGTCTTAGTGTGTGACAGTGTCCTCAAAGGGGTTAAATGATACATTGGTCAATTTAAAATTTTTGCAAGAGAAAACTACCCCTTCCCTCATGCCCAACTATATTTTGCATTTTTCTTTTTCAGTGTAGAAAATAAAAATTTTTCTTTATATTTTGATTAAAGGGAAAATAACTCTCAAACATAACCAAAATGTAGCTTTTACACTTGTAAGAAGGTAGCCCTCTTAATGGTAGATTTTTCAAAATATAGGGGTCTCTACAAATTAGAAAATTACTCAAAACAATTTTCACACTTCATGCAAGGTAGGTCTTAATTAATGGTGACAAGAATAGACAATCAACTCATGATGCAATAAGGTCATGTTGTAGAGAGAGTCTTAGTGGACACAACATACCAGAGTTAGCACATTGATAGGAGAAAATAAATGACAATTAGAATGCTAGCACATATCAAGGAGTCATGACAAACAAAAATAAAAGTAGCATGTTCATGATTTATTCATCAACTGAAATGAAAAATTATTCAAGTTGAAGTAATCCAATGGACTTCCTCAAGAAAACAAAAGTATCATAGTCAAGTGTCTTTGTAAATAAATCAGCCAATTGGGATTTTGTGTTCACATGAGCAAGTGCAATGATGTTCTCCTCAACTAGCTCTCTAATGAAATGATGTCTTATGTCAATGTGCTTAGTCCTAGAATGTTGGACTGGATTCTTAAAGATGTTAATGGCACTCGTGTTATCACAAAAAATAGTCACACAATCTTGATCAACACCATAATCATTCCACATTTGCTTTAACCATAAAATTTGAGTGCAACAACTTCTTGCTACAATGTAATCATCCTCGTAGTGGACAAGGACATTGCATTTTGCTTCTTACTGTATCATGTGACAAGATTGTTTCCAAGATAGAAACATCCAACTGAAGTACTCTTCCTATCATCCAAACTTCCTGCCCAATCCGCATCACTATATCCAACCAAATAACTGTTAAAATCAAACGTACCTGAAACATATTTCATGATTCTTTTCACTGCATTAAAGTGCAACTCAGATGGATTAGTTTGAAACCTAGCACAAACACCAACACCAAAGCAAATATCAGGCCGGCTTGCAGTTAAGTAAAGAAGAGTTCCAATCATGCTTCGGTACATCTTATTGTCTACCTTTTTACCATGTTCATCTTTGGACAGTTTAAGGGTAGCACTCATAGGGGTTCTAGCATGTTTTGCATTCTCAAGACAAAATCTTTTCAATGTGTTTCTTGCATACTTTGATTGGGAAACAAACATGCCATTATTCATTTGTTTAATTTGAAGTCCAAGAAACATATTCAATTCCCTTACCATACTCATCTCAAACTCATTTTTCATCAGGCTAATGAATTCAAGTGCATTTGAATTAGATGTAGAACCAAACACAATATCATCAACGTAAATCTGTGCACACATGATTTCATTGTTAGCACGCTTGATAAATAGGGTTTTGTCAGCATTACCTCGTTCATAGTTATGCTTAAGAAGGAAAGTTGTCAACCTTTCATACCAGGCTTGTGGGGCTCGTTTCAAACTATAAAGAGTTTTCTTCAATCTGAGTATATGATCAGGTTTGTGAGGGTCTTGAAAGCCAATCAGTTGTTCAACATACACTTTTTAGGTGAGTATTCCATTCAAGATTGCGCTTTTGACATCCATTTGGAACAATTTGATCTTAAGGCAGCAAGCAACAAAAAGCAGCAAACAGATTGATTCAAGTTGAGCAATAGATGCAAAGTTTTTATCAAAGTTGATTCCCTCAACTTGAGTATATCCTTGATCTACAAGCCTAGCTTTGCTCTTGACAACATTACCAAACTCATCAGTTTTATTTTTGAAAACCTATTTGGTACCTATTATGTTGATTCCCTCTGGTCTTGGTACAAGCATCCACACATCATTCCTTTCAAATTGTTCTAGTTCTTCTTGCATTGCTTCAATCCAATTTTCATCTTTCAAAACTTGTTTGACATTCTTTTGTTTTGCAAGAGACACATAACAAAGATGGTTAATTTCATTTTGTCTTCTCTTTCTTGTAACCATTACTTCATTTGGATCTCCAATCACAATAGAAAGTGGATGAGCTTTTTGAACCCATGTTGGTGGGTCTTTTCTTCTTTGATTTCTCCTTTGAAGTTTTTCATCTGAAAGATCAACAACCAACTCTATCCCCTCATTTTGTAATGATGAATCAATAGATGATTCATTGCATGGAGCAGATCCCATTGCTGTAGCACTAGAAGTAGGTGACAGCACATTTGTCGAAGGTTTAGGTTCAGGAGATTCAGCAGGATTCACACTATCTTGTGTGGGCACATGAGGAACATATATGTCTTGAATTTCACATTCTTGTGAATATTCTAAAAAATCTTTTACATTACTAAACACAACATTAATGGATTCCAAAACTTTTTCAGAATGTATGTTATAAATCCTGAATGCACGACTATTGGAAGAATATCCAATAAAAATTCCTTCATCACTTCTAGAATCAAACTTACCTAGATTCTCTATATCATTTGCGATGTAACATTTGCATTCAAACACATGAAAGTAAGAGAGATTAGGTTTCTTACCTTTCCACAACTCATAGGGAGTTTGAAAAGTACCTTTTCTAAGGTAAACTCTATTGGAAATATGACATGCTATGTTAATGGCTTCTGCCCAAAGTCTTGTAGGAAGCTTTTTGGCATTAAGCATTACCCTAGCCATCTCTTGAAGTACTCTATTTTTCTTTTCCACAATACCATTCTGTTGAGGTGTTTTTCGTGCTGAAAATTCATGAAATATGCCCTACAATTCAAAAATTTAGCAAAATCAGCATTCTCAAATTCCTTTCCATGAGCACTCCTAATTCTCACAATCTTTATAGCCTTTGAACTCTTCTCAACAAGCAACCTTTTAGCCAATTTCTGAAAAGCATTGAACAAATCAGATTTTTCACGCAAAAAATCAACCCAAGCATATCTTGAAAAATCATCAACACAAACAAATACATATCTCTTACCTCCCAAACTTTGGTTTGCATAGGACCCATTAGATCCACATGGAGCAATTCCAAAACACATGAGGTATTGAGATTAGACAATGTTTTATGAGATATCTTGGTTTGCTTACCATGTTGACATGGACCACACACATTACCTTTTGGAAGTTCAAGTTTTGGTAATCCTTTAACAACTTCCTTCTTTGCAAGTCTTACCAAGTCCTTGAAGTTCATGTGACCAAGTTTCTCATGCCACAAGTTTGTGGAATCTATTTTAGAACTGAAATAGGACACACGACTAGAAAGCAAGTAACAATTGTCATTTGACCTTTTTCGCTCAAGTAGAGAAACACCTTTACCATTCAAGATTTGACACTTGTTCTTTGAGAATTGAACCACAAAATCTTTGTCACAAATTTGACTAATAGTAATCAAATTAGCTTTCAAACCATCAACAAGTAAGACATCTTTTAGAACAAGAAAATCAGGAAGCATAATTGATCCTTTGCCAAGAATTTTACCTTTCTTTCCATCTTCATAAGTGACATGTCCACTATCAACCGATTCAAGTTGCCAAGAGAGATTTATTACCTATCATATGCCTTGAACAACCACTGTCTAGATACCAAAGATCATTTTGAAATGCAAGCAAGGAAGTATGAGACACAAAACAGTTCACATCAGCCTTAGGTTTCCAAACGCTTTTGGAAGAAAAATCATTTTTAGCATTATGATTTACATTAGTAACAAAACTATGGTTTTTAAGAACTTTCTTTAAATAAGCAATGAACCTGAAGCATTTGGGTCTGATGTGACCTTTGTTGTTACAAAAATAAAAAATAGGAATGAATTTTGATACCTTTATAACTTGTCTCACAATAGTTTCTTCAGTAGGAGTTTTGGTGGCTTTCACAAACATGCTCACACCAGCTTTCAATGTGCTAGCACCAAGACTGAATCCCAAACCATACTAATCTCCGAAAGACTTTCCTTGTCCAAGCACTTCATCAAGTTTGATTTTACCTGAATTAAATTTCTCAACAATGGCCTTAGCCTCAGTTCGTTCAGTAGTTAGAACAACAATATTTTTAGATAAGGTTTTCTTCTGCTTCAACAAGGTTGCATTTTCAATTCCAAGAGATTGCAACTTTTTAACAACCTTCAACCATTGATCAAACATTTTGTCATATGCTTCTTGTTGTTTAGCATAAACATCATGGAAGTAGTAGGAGAACTCATTCTTCTTATCTTCTTGGTTTATAGTAAATGCTAGAACATTTTTATAATCAACAAACTCATCTCCCTCACTTTCACTCTCATCTTGGCCACTGTTAGAGTCATGAAAGTGACTCTATTTTGATGATAAAAAAACCCCATGTGTGATTAAATTGAAGTTTATTAAGACAATTAAAGAATTTATGAATTTATTCACGAAAATCGCTTCCTAATATTTTTCTTATGAATTTAACGTGTTTGGAATGATTTTGGAAAGGATATGAGTTGATATTAGGTTGTGGTTTATGGATTAGAAGTGATTTTGTCTCATTTATGCTGTTTAGGGGGTAAAATGTCATATTTATAAGGGTTGATTTGTTACTTTTCAATTATACAGGGACCAAAGTGATATTTTATAGTTTGTTCTATAAAAGAAAACTAAAAGTCGCAGATCCGAGGGGGTTGTTCACCCAGTTTTCCGGCGAGCTCCGGCGACCCTTTGTCTCCCTCTGGTGACGCTTCATCTTCCCAGTGCACCGATCTTCACCAACCACCAATCTCCATCGCTAGCCACCACCGCGAATCACGGAAACGCCGCGATGTTTCATCTTCCCACTGCCATGACTTTTCGTCTTCCAGGCGAGATTTTGCCATTTTCCAGCGATGATTCGGCTCCCCAGGACTTGATCTCCCTTCCCCACGGTCGGATCTAGCATTTCCAAGCTTCAACCGCCGCAAAAACCACCGGAATCCGCGATTTTGCCGCCGCGCCTCTTCATATTCTAGCCCAGATCCTGCTCATTTCCGACGACTTTTCAACTCCCTAGGACCTGATCTGAACTCCCCATCACCAAAGCTTTCCATCGGTACCTTCGGATCCCATTTCCGCCACCATTTTCTAGAACACCCACCGAAAAATTAACGTTTTCCGGCAAGTGCGGCTGTTCGTATTCCGGGCTATCCGTGGGTCGTTGGGTCATTTTCACCCCTTCTTCGCATCATATCGCTGTCGGTTACCTCCTCTCCGCCATGATCGGATTCCGTTTCCTTGTTTCGACCTCGTCATCACCACCATGAGCGGCTAAGCTCCCGGTTGTCTGTTACGATGTAGGCGAGATCAAGATTGACTCCATTGATCTCCTCATCAGCTCTCGACTAGTTGGATGAGCCTGAATGTTGGACATTTGGTTAAGTTTCTTGTATTCAGATTATATTTGTTTTCGTTTCAGTTTGTTTGCGATGCTTTAATATTATTCCATGCTCGACGTGTTGAATTGATAATGTCCATTGAGAACGTTTATTGATATATAACTTTTTGCATAATTGAATGTCAGTTTGAGATTATTGAATGTTGATTATGACTTTAAATTGTTTCAGTACTGATTGCAATCAAGTTGTAGTAGCGTTTAATATCATTTTTACTAGGAATGCATTTATTGTGTAATTAATTGATTGGATGATGCAGGTTGATAGGTTGTACTTGTTAACGTTGTACCAACTAGTGATGTTTAAGGGTTTAGCATTTTTCGGTTAGTTAATGATAGTCTTTAACCAATCGATCTGTAACTAAGGACGACGGGGAGCCAGGATAGATTATACCTAGATTGCCGAGAGATATTTTTATTGATTTGCCTAGCCTTGTAGGTTTAGGAAATTGAAGAGCAAGGAGAGGAATTGTGAGAGTTGGTCTTGAATCAAACCGAACCCGTAGCGGCAACGCTTTTAATATTGTGTTTTAGTTAGCAATTTATTTAATGCTTTTTAATTTTCTGCAAGTAATTAGTTTCCTTAATTTTAATCAATCATTCTGCCAATTTCTCTTTCGTTAACTCAAATATACATTAGGTCATTAGTCTTGCTCTCTGTGGATTCGACCCTGCTTACCGATAACTACGGTATTTAGGTTTAATTTTGTGACCGTGATGAGTGATCTGACAAAATTTTGGCGTCGTTGCCGGGGAGCAACGTGCTTTTGACTTTGTGTGTATTTGGGTTTGTAAATACTTTAAGTCTAATTTTTCTATATTCTTTAATTTTCATTAGGACAGTTTCATTCGGGTTTGTTTTTATTTTGCAGGAAGATCACAATTGGGGAAACGTTGCAGTATGTCATGTGCATTAAAGTTTAAGCGTGACCCGATTGTGATATTTTCTAATCTTTTTAGCTTTAGTTCTTTCACTCATAGTGACTTCCATTGCATTACCCTTCTTCTTTTTTAACGTGTTAGCACACTCAGATTGTATATGCCCAAAGCCCTCACATTCAAAACACTTGATACCCTTATTTTTTATTTCTTTATCTTTCGAAAATATTTTTGAAGAGGTATTAGGGGTTTACTAGTCATAAATTTTTTTCACAAAAGGGTTTCTACATTTCCACTCTTAAAAGGCTTTTTCATGTTTTTCTTAAAAAACTTTGCAAAATTCTTTGTAAGTAAAGCACAACTTTCATCATCCAGTGAACTTAAATCACAGTCATCAAAAGGATCAGAATCAATCTCATGTTTGAGAGCGAAACCTTTTCTCGGTTCCTGTTTTTCCTAGCGTTGTAGATTCAACTCATAGGTTTAGAGAGAGCCAATGAGTTCATCAATGTCCATAGAATCCACATCTCAGCATTCTTCAATGGTGGTGACCTTTGACATAAACCTCTGAGGTAAAGAGCAAAATACTTTTCTAACAAGTTAAGCATTAGAATAGGTTCTTCCTAAAGCAAAACATTAATTAGAGATATCACAAACTCTACCATAAAAATCAGTTATAGTCTCATCCTCTTCCATGTTCAAATTTTCAAAATCAATGATAAGTCTTCTAAGCCTATTTCTTTTAATGGTACTAGTTCCCTCATTCTTGACTTGAATTCTATCCCAAACATCTTTAGCTAGCTCACAATTAGCTATGACTTTCATTGGGTTCACATTGACAACATTAAAAAGAGCATTAAGGGCTTTAAAGTTATAATTTTCCAAAGTTATTTCATCAACAGTCCAACTAGCAACAGGTTTTGGTCTAGACACTTCATTTTCAATAATAACGGGGCTGTCCACCCATTCACAACTGTAGACTAGACTCTTTCATCTATATACTTAAGAAAAGCCTAGGTCTCCATGTGTAATAGTTGGGTCCTTCTAATAGAGGAGGTCTATGAGCAGATCCACCTTAAGTGAAGAAACTCATGATGAAAAATAATTAGACAAATGCTAACACAACAAACGACAGTGCACACACAAACAAGCAGCAGATCTAAAATAAAATGCAACAACATCTCAGATTTTGTCCAAACACAAGACCACTCAGATACACAAAAAATCAAGCAAAATGGGTAAGGATCTACTAAAGCAACTTATCATAACTTGCTCTAATAGCGCTTGTTAGAGTTGGTCAACTCACTTTGGTGTTAGGTTACCCATTTTTAAAGTGGAACAGAAGATTTTACCAAGTTGATTAATGGTTACCAAGTTAAGAATGAATCAACAACCACAAGCGGTAAAGATAAAGCATACAAGCATATACATGGTTCGGCTAAAACCACTCTTAGCCTACATCCATGGGACCTTGTCCAGATCGAAGCTAATCTACTATAACAACAAACATTACAAGATATCACTTAGAGTTGATTTTAGCTACAGCAAAGAGAACTCCCTGTTCTACGTTACACTAAACACCACCCTTTGAATCTCTAATGATTCGTTGCTTCTAGGATCACTCCACACCAAGAACACTCCCAGACAATGCTTGAGCTCCACCCAAGCTTCACTCGCTGAAGAACACCTCCAACTTCCACGGCTTAAACTCCTTTCAAGCTCTTGGCATAGGAACCAAGTTCCAACAACAACAAACAATAAAAAAAGATGAACAAAATGATTTAAGCATTAAACCATATATGGAACATGTCAAGGAATAAACTCTCTAAAAATTTAAGAGCACAAACAAAAATAAAGTCCAAGTTCGAAGATGCAAGGAAGAAGAAGATGGGTTTAAATAATCCTTGCTTGACTAATCTCTTTAAGACAAGTGGCGAACAATCTCTTTCATCTTTTGTTGGGACCACAAACAAAAGCTCACCAACTTTGCAGGACCACAAGAGGAGAGGCGGACACCTATAAAGAGAAAACTCACACAAAAACCATGAAAGAGATAAAACTTGATGTGCAAGATAATATAAGAAAGACGCCACATGTGCAAAAAGAATCAAGAGTACAAACAAATACAATATCAAATGTTGGCTTTACAAATGAGCAAGAATGATAAAGGCCAATTTTGTGCTCCCCAATTCTTGCCAAGTCAGCAAACAAGGCTGACATATGATGATCCAAAAATGGAAAAGATTTCATCTATCTTTTGGGACCACAACCAAAACAGGAATCTTATTTCCCTAGACCTCAAAAAGATAATGGGACACTTGTAGGTGGTCCAAATGACAGCACAACAGATGGACAAAAAATATCTCAGTTGATAAAGATAAAAACGTAACTTATGCAAAGTGAGTCAGACATGCGATGTTAACACAGAAGAAGAGTGTGCGCACATACGAAGTAATATGCGAAATGAAATGCAACATGTATATGTCTGACTTCAGTGCACGCACACACAACAATTGTGCACACATACAACATAAGTTTGACAAAAATATTCAACACGGGTCACAAACATAATATAGTCAAGAATAATTAATTTACCTTGCAGTTAGGATTTTTATTTTTATTTATATAACATTTTATGGGTTATCACAATATATATCACTTCAAATTTGTTAACTTTTACAAATTAATAGTATTCAAACAATTATGTCATCTTTGTTTCTTTCGCAAAAACATATTTGGCTGTCTACAATTTTGAGAGTACAAAGTGTTTTATTTATTATTTAATTTCGTTTTGTTTCCAGAAGATAATAGAAGTATAAATGTCATCAAACTTACTTTAATTTTCTTTACAGATTATTGCGATTGCATCAAGCATATTGATATTGGAGTTACTGAGTTTACAAGTAGCAGGAAGCAACCAAGTAGAGTCCATTTCATTTTCAGCAATTGAAAATTTTCAAAATCACAACCAAGTGGAGCATATTGATATGAAAATTCATTATTTATATAAAGAAAATTTTCAAAAAAATATATATAATACAATTTTTTTAATTTTTTTTTTTTTGCGCGGGGGTGGGTTGGCGGTGTTGTGTGGGGGGCCGCGCGCCAATGGCACAATAGATGGTCAAGGTGAACCTTGGTGGGTAAAATATTGTAGCAATCAATTGAATGATTTATTGGGCCTTATCTTATTGGGATCATGTACTCTAATCAAGTCCAGATATCTAACATATCTTTAATCAATTGTACATCATGGAACATTCATCCTATATACTGCAGTTTTGACACAATAGTCTAATCTATATATCTTGTTAATCTCTATTTTAAATTTTAAGTCCTAATCAAAACTCAAACTGCAGCAATGTATTAGTCCAAGGCCTCACTGTTCTGGCACCAATCAATTCTCCTAACACAGTGGGATAAACCCAGCTTTCTTTTAAATACATGATATTGCCAAAAATTCTCCTTTTTAATTTGCTACATGAATATAATTCCATCTTTGATATTTCAGATTCACGTAAAAACACCAAAATCGAAGATTGTTACAAGTCTCAGGGGATGATTGCATTGCAGTTAAAGGTATGTGGGATCAGTATGAAATTAAATTTGGAATGCCAACACAACACGTGATCATAAGAAGGTTAACCTGCATTTCATTGGGTGGTGCTACCATTGCTCTTGGTAGTGAGATGTCTGGTGGAATAAAAGACATGAGTTGAAGACATCAAAACCATTAACCCTCAATTTGGTGTTAGAATATATTAAAACTACAATTGGGAGAGGAGTCTACGTGAAAGATACATATGTAAGAAGAATGACTATGAAAACTATAAGGTATGTTTTTTGGATGATAGGCTCTTATGGATCACACCCTGCTAATGATTTTGACCAAAAAGCATTCCTGAAATTACAAGAATAAATTATAGGGATACCTGTGGCTGAAAATGTCACTTATTCAGCAAGACCTGATAGAATTCAAAATGATCATTTTACTGGAATTTGTATCTCTAATGTAACTATCGGATTGCAACGAAACCAGAGAAACTACAATGGAATTGCACTAATATTCAAGGGGTCACGAGTCTTGTGACTCCTACGGTATGCAATTTGTTACCTGAGACTGAGAGGAAAAAATCGATTGATTTTTTCCTTGATGATAAGCTATCCGTTGACAAAGTTCAACTAAAGACATGTTCTACAAGGAAGTAGCTAATTTGAGAGTGCAGTTTATTCAACTCCTTATATTTACAATATGTATTAATGATACCATGTTGCTCATATTTTTATGTAAGAAATTAAAGCGACAATAAGGGTTTACTTTTTTATGTTCTATTGTTTAATGAAATTAGTGAAACGGGGATTTGCTACCACATGATGAAAATATTCTCTAAAACCCGAAGTTAAGATGTGTTCGCAATATACCACATGATGAAAATCTATGCTCTGTCATTAAACAAAAGCATGCATAATTCATTTATGATGATCTCCTCTTAACACATTTTATAAATTCATGATGTCTGAACACTATATTTTAAGAAATTATGTTAAAAGTAATTGAACTTATACAATACAAGCTTTGTCAATTGACAATCAAAAGAGCACTTTAATGGCTTGCTTGTTAATTAAAGGTGAACAATTGATGCACTCTTCCTAACTATATTCTACAACGTGATGTTAATGCTTAGAAAAAGATATAATATAATATGGCTTTAAAAACTTGCTTGTAGTCATAAAATATATTCTTTTTTAGTTTAAACATTTAAGGTAATAGAATAATTATGATTAAAAAATCAAACAAAAACATGAAAAATAATTTTAAAATAACAATGACAAGTAGTTCTCCATAGCTTATTACGAAAAGTTGTCACGCTTTCATCACTTTACAAAACACTTAACAAAAACAACTTCATTGAAAAATAACGTCATTTCAGTTTAGTAAACTAGAGTTAACGACTTTTTACCACCCGAACAAAAGCTTAATGATTTTTCCTACCTCATACTTTTAAAATGGACCCAAAGCATAATTTTATTTGTACTTTTCGTTGTAAGGAAGGGCAAGATGGTCAAAATCCATAATAAGTGAGGACAGACTAGTCAACAAACATTTTGCATCTGAAATCAAAACTTAAAATTCCAGAAGACAGTGGACGACGAAGGGTGGCGATTCACGATCGACGAATGACGGGTAATCAAGTATCGAAATTTGAGGGGTTTTGAAGAGGGAAGATCGGAGGTTGAAAGTGTGGTGGAAAATTGGATTTTGGCCACCGGAATCAAGCGGAGTCGGCGCAAAAAAGTAAAACCCTAGGTGGTGGAGAGCGAGAACAGTGCACAATTGGGATCGAGAAGGTTAGGGGTTTTGGAGATGGGGGCCAGTGAGTTGATTGATGGTCTCAAAAGGGATTTCTGACGTTGTAATCGACCGAAAAAGGGAAAGAATCATGCAAACCAACCGTGTGCTTTTCCGGTCAATTTTGTTACTTGAATTTATCCATGTCACCACCAATCAACTCTCTGGATCTTCCTCTCCAAAAGCCCCAACATTTCTGATCTTGTTTACTCACCAATTGCTGAAAAAGGGGAATGTTTCCGCGACACAAATGGGAGGGCGGTGGCCAACGACACTGGGTTCAAAAGGTCAAGAATGTTGAAGGGCAAGCTGCTGTCGTACGCACTCACTTGGCTAGAGTGGCTGGTTGAGGAATTTCCTCAAACAGTTGGTGGGCATGAAATGGGGTGGCGATTGTGGGCAGGTGGGGGCAAACTGATGGCCAAATAATACACAACGACCACAATTAAGCAACCAGGTGTAGGTTGGGGCCACAATAGGGGATAGAAGAGGGTGAAAAAAGTGGAAAAGGGGTGCAAAAATGGATGTTGCATGACGGAGAGGGTCGGTTGAGGGCAACAAACAGTGAGTGAGGGCAGTCGGTGGGAGGGTTGGTTTTGTAGTGGGGATGAAGGGGGTTTGAGTAGTGGCTTCAGGGTGAATTTTAGTGAAACGACTGGAAATTGGCCTCAAAGGGGGGAGAAAACATGAACCACAAGGAGGCCGCTTTCCCGCAAACAGAGGGTGCAAAGGGGATATTTTTTTTTTTTTTTTTTTGGGTAAATCACTATATTTCCCACCCAAACCAATGAGAAGTATAATATTTGGGTAGTAAAAATGTATTTTAAAAGTCTGAAGGTATGTATTTTAAAAGTCTGAAGGTAGAAAAATGCCATTAAACTTTTTTTTGGGTAGGAAAAAGTCGTTAACTCAATAAGCTACTACAAAAGAAAACTAATAAATATAACTAAACTCTTAAAATATAAAATAATTAAAAAAATAGTTATTGTAGTTTTATTAATTGCCACAATATATATCATTAATTGTTTAATTGTAAAGTAACATTGACTGAAAAATAAAGATGGTCGTTCAATAAAATGTTATATTTCACTATATATATTAGTGAGGTGTTAAAAAATCAATTACATCTTTAGCATTTATATTGAAATGCAAAATTAATTTGAACACACAATCTTAATATAAATATATCATTGATAATTGATCCACTGTAATCCTAAAAAATAAATTTTATTGAGTTGACAATTGAAATAACAATCCCTTTAATTTATACATCAAATTCATTAGATTTATGCAATAAATCAATAATAAAGAATTCGTGCTAAGAATGTGTTTAAAATAATTGATCGTTACTATACATTAACTTCCACATGTTTTGTACTTCCTTTTTTCTAGATATTGTTGTTGATGTGTGATTTTGACAGCAACGACTTCGCATATGTAACGTGTTAAGAGGGTCTTAGAAATTACATGTAAATAATTGATTTAAGGTTAGAAATAGCATGCAAAGACTGAATAATAAATGAGACACTGAGAATTTTTATAGTGGTTCAGATATTTAAAGCGATTCCTACATCCATTGTTATCTTTTATATGAGTGTTCTTGGTGAGCAAAATTACAAGAACTTGTTATTTTGAGTTAATATCAAGCTAGTCTCTTTCTCGTAGGTTGTCTTTGCTATTTGCTTTGTTGAATTCAGAGAGTTTGATCCTGATTTTGTGAGGGGGAGTCCTCTATTTATAGCAACTGGGTTCAAGACAATGATTACAAATCTGCAAGTGGGTATGTGTCGTGCAAGTCTTTCCTTGTATCCTATTGGGTGATAACTTAGGAAATATTCTTAAATTATATGGGGCTTAGATAGGTGTGGAGACCATATTCAAGCATAGTAAAAACTTGAGTTTACTGAGTTGGTGACAACCATATTCTTTCTGTCTTGGGGCGATATGGTAGATTCTGGGTGGCGCAAAGCCTTCCTTAATTTTGATTGGTACTCGCTGATGTAAGCTTACGTTAGCCCTAATTTTTTAGCCATAATAGAAGCTCCCCAATTCTTGAGATTCAAGGAATTGCATTTCAAGAACTTCAATATTATGTCGCGACCTGACTTGACTTCATAAATGCTTACTCAAGCTGAGTACTAAGGTGTAATCACATCGTTGCTGACAACCTGAAGCCGACTACTTGATTTGACTTCTGAAATGCTGTCTTGATTTGATTCGCAAACTGTAAGCAAGTTGTGAACTATGCCTTGAGAGTAACACAAGCGACCTGACGTGATCGTTTACTAAGATCTACCAATCTGAGCTTGATCTTGTCTTGAGTCATTGGGATGTGTTTTGAACTCTAATTGTCATTCACGACCTAAAAACACTTAGAAAATTTTGTGTTGAAAATTCTGAATCATCTTGTTTGGTGTTCGTGTTTGACATGTTGAATAAATGTCTCTTTTGAATGACCTATTCATATATTATTTGTTACACTTGACAACTGGCTCGGTCAATAAAGTAAACTTTATTTGACTGAAGTGTCTCTGTGTGTAATAAGTGTCAGCCATGAGCACTAAATGCAAGTCATACTGAAACGACATTCCCTTTTGATGCATTAAATGCTAAAAGGATAATCACGCCGGCGATTGATGTTATCGATAAAGAAAAGCATCGATTGTTTTTGTGAGGCGTGGGAGTTACTCTTCCCATGGATCGATGACATATGGGCGTGATCTACAACCCATAATGAATTCTCGCCCAAACATTGCTTATAAAGAAGCTGTAACGTCATCGTCTTCACCATAAAACCCTAACTTTGCACTAGTTTTTCAAAGAGCTAAAATTTTTCAAAGAGAAAAACAACGTTTTCCTTCCTCCAAAAAAATTTGTTCCTCCTTCATTAGTTCATGCGAACCCAACGCTACAATAGAGCACCCGTTTCAGGCAACCAAGAGGTAAAAAAACTTCTTCCTTTTTCTCTTCTATTCACATTCCTGCAAAACCAATAAAAAAAAAAAAAAAAAAAAATCTTTTTTATAGTTACAGTGATCATGGCTATTTGGTAGGTTTTAGGAAAAAAGAATTTCTGGATAGCGTTTCAAAGAAACACTTGAAGTAAAAAAACTTACGGTAAAGAGTCCTGAAGGACTGTTTTTAGGGTTTAAAAGCTTGACAACCATGGTAGAAACAGTAGAGATATCCTCCACCTCGTTTGAGTCGTCATATGAGGTAGAAGGTTTGAGTCTCCCCTAAATCTCATACCTTTATACACTCTAAGGCCAACGGAGATCCCTAAGATGAGAACAGCCAGAGAAGAAAGCTAACACTCATCGGACACCTCTATAGGTCCCAGGAAGGTGATAAGGTTGACCATTTCAATAGACGAAATCAAAAAGGCATTGAGGGAATGTCTGCGATCTCGAAAGCTATTTTCAAATGCTGAGTGAGGATACCCTTCCACCCATACATCAAGTCGATTCTCGACCACTTCCAGGTCACACCATTCCAACTGACACCAAACACATATATGATAGCTGTCGCTATGTATATATCGTTCTGTAAGCACGAACTTGGAGAGCCAACGGCACTAGAGCTCGCTTGCACCTATATCTTGAAGAAGAGTAAAGATAAGGACTCGTACTACCTCTCCAAATGACCAACGATCGAGAGAGGAATATTTGGTTATCCTAGTAACGTGGGAGCTTACGAGACCAAATATTTTTCCTTTAAGTATGACGGTATCTGAAAATTTCAAGAACCAAGTAGGTTTTGCCCTTTCAATTTTCAGGTCGTTCATCATTTTTTACTTAATTCTTTTTCAGAGTATAAGCTAATAAACTCTTTTCTTTGCAGAAAACAAAACGACTAGATTGCAGCTATTGACTAATCATAGCCGTATCCAAGCATTTGCCAACTTCCTAACAGAGGTCGCGACAACTAAAAATCTTTGAAAGTACGGATTCTTCCCTCTAAAAGCTTACTTAGATGATTCAGCTTGAAATTTTTTTTTTTAAATAGAAAAAACCCAAGTCTTTGGCATATTTGGGCTCTTTACGTTGATCATTTTTGTATGCCATGAAGTCAAAGAAATCGAAGCAATCTTGGGGAATTACTTTCCCAAGATTGAATCCAGACTTGTAGGTTAGATCAATTCCAATCGATGTCCCTGTAATGGGGACCCAAGCTAGTACCGAAAGGTAACCGGCTGTAAAGCGACGTGAAGAAGCTCCCCAGCTTGTTGTAGCTCTTCTAACGAGGAAGAAGACCATGGCTTCGAGGAAAAGGAAGACAATAACAACTGAAGCATCTGAGTCTGAGTTGGATGACTTTAGAATACATTATACCTAACTTCTTACCTTAAAGGTCGCCTCGAGTGGTGCACTAGAGGCTTCACAAGGGAATGAAGGTACAACCACTTAGGGAGAAACTGGTCAGGAACAGACCGAAGAGGTCCCCACCACGGGAGGTTAGGATCAATCCATTCTAGACCTTTTGAGGCAGATACCAGATCACCTAAGGCCAATGGTGTTTACCCTCCTTGAGTGCCAACTGGCGTTGACCTTCGAAAGGTACATATCCTCCAGACCTTTTGACCTTGTAGCTACTGCGCTCCAGATGCAAAGCTAGGTAAAGCAAACCTTTTTCTTTGTAAATTCTTTAACACTGATTGAGTTCCTTAGTTTTTATAAATAAATAAATAACTAACTCTTTATCCTTTTTCTTTTGCAATTTTTGCTCACCCTGAACATTGTCCACAACAAAATAAAGATACACTCTGGTGGAAAACTTCATGAAATGAAGGAGGAGATCGTCAAATTGAAGTAAGCTATTGCGATTTCAAATTAAGCCGCAAGTGATGTACAACTTCAGGCGAGTACATTATTGGCAGAAAGGGATTCTGCTCAACGAGCAGTGGAGTTCCAGAAGCAAGAGCTTTAAAGGAAGGATGACCAGACCAAAGACCTTCAGATGACAATAGCGAAGATCACTAAAGATTTGAACTCGCAAGAGCAAAAGCTTCAACAAAGGGAAAAGGAACTGCAAAAGAGTCTAGACCGTGAGAAGGAGATCAGAAAGACTCGAACTACTCTGTGGCAGAACACATAGAAGAAAATGAAAGAGAAAGACACAAAGCTCGAGATGGTTTATAAGCAGATCATTTCATTGGCTGAGTAGATGAAGCAGCAAGCAATGAGGTGGAAAGGAAAGTCAGCCATTGGTCATTGCAAATTATTCATAGTTTGCGAGCGGACAATCCGAACTTAGACATTTCTAGCCTCCCTGAAGAGTATTAGGTAGTGCTTGCACCGATGCAGTCAGCTGACGAACAAGAAGATTAAGAGACCGCCCAAGAGGAAGGTCAACAAGAAATAGAAAACCCTAAAGACCAAGCAACTGACCCTAACATCAAAGCAACTGAAGTCAAGGATCCTAAAGTTCAAGATAAATGATCAACCTCCCTTCCGCCTACTGATAAGAGTGTAATTTATATATTTTTATTCCTTCCATATTATGTTTTTTGTCATGTTTTATGCCTATTTGAGTTGATTAGAGTTTATTTTGTGAGTTTGGCATAGTTGGATAGACTTTAGGAAATAAGTGATAAAAGATTAGGAAATTCCAGATTTTTTTTATTCTGACCAGTGCTACGTTTTTCAGGTTTTTCATGGAGTCAAAGTTCTCGATTGCAACAGTGTTCTCCAGAAAAAATAAAGTTGACGAATCAAGCTTTCCAGAAAGGTATTATGGGCGAGAATCCGAGTTCGTTTGGGTCTTCATTAGTTGTTGCAAAACCGGACCTGGAATCCTAGTCGTGGAAGGATTTCCTGGCTGAGTATTGAATCTTCGAACTGGCCTAACTGGAGTGTCAAATATCGAAAGCGGGTGATTCAAAAGCCCAGATTCATCTACACATCCGGGACTACAATTTTTATGAAGTGACCAAGCCCAGAAAATATCTTTTACATTGCGAGAATCCTGGTGCAAGCTGGAGACAAATTCTGGAATCCATATCTGATAAGATTTTGTCAAATCTGGAAGTCTATCTTTTAGGAAACGTCTAGGAAATATTTTCCGTGATTCCTAGGGTAGAATTAGGAGAAAAACATGTTATTTATTCATGGGTTATTAGGTTAAACGGGGGAGAACAGCAGTAGAGTATTTTTCTAAGGTTTTATCTTCTACGTCAAGATGTGAGGCTGATTTTTCTTCTTCAGTTCAAGGGGATTTTGAAGCCTAATTTCATGTCCTTAGTGTAGCCTAACTTCAGTAACATTGTTCTTAATCTCGTTTTTATTGGAATTGTTTATGTTATTCTGTTTTAATTGTTTATAATTTTCTGTTTGGGTGATTTAGTAATGGCTCTTGAATTATTTCATTGGAATTTTATACATTAGAATTAGGAATTGTGATCCGTAATTGTCCTTTTTCTATTCAATGAGTGACACATGATGATAGCTGATTATGGACAAGTTTTCGGTCTATTGTCTTGAGTAACATAGCCTAAGCTAAATAATCCGAGCTTGCGTGATTGTTGCTTAGATTGATCTATTCCCCTAATTCTTAAGGCTGCCATTGAATTAAATTTAGAGAGCTTGTTCTAGGTTGTTCAAGGGTTAGTATCTACTCAAGAGCTTGTTTCAATAGTGACAAACTAAGGGAGAATTCAGGTATGAGCTTGTTGTTTCCTAGGGTCGGTAGTTCCATAATAACGAGATAGAATAGTGTTACGGTTAGTTCATGTCCAATGCATGTTTAGGTGGATCTTGAAGCAGAAGCGATTGTTTTTAACCTGATATTTTATTCCATTAGAGATTTCTGTTTTACTTTAGTTTGCCTTGACTACAACCCCTTTTTCATTACTATTGTCATGTTTCTTGTTTAGCGTTTTATTTTATTTTTATTGTTTTCATTGTTTTAGAACATAGGAATTAATCGAACCATTCCCTGTGGGATCGACCCTTGCTTACCCTTTATGCAATTCAGTAGTTAGGTTAGGAAGGTTATTAATTTGGAGCATTCGGCACGCTATCACCTACTCTGGAAGAGCCTCTTTTGTTTCTTTTCATTTTCTTTGTAGCTTGTTGGTCGTCGATGTACATATTTTGCCAATATATAAATAGACTTTTTGACCATTTGTGATAGCACTTTTATAGCTTAAGTACTTCACAAAATACATATAACTTTTCTCATCATAAAACTTGTAAAACATTGCAAATAATCAAGATTATTAAAACTTGAGATAATGACACAAGTAATTCTTGAAGAAAAATGAGAATAATCTTATTAACGATATTTACAAGCAAAATAGATCATATAAGCTATACAAGAGTTTGGAATTACCGATAATAGGGGCGCAAATGTTCAACATTCCAAGCTCGCGGTACATGAGAACCATTAAACCTTTTGAGATGATACGTCCCAAGTTGTATCACCTTAGTGAGTCGATATGGACCTTCCCAATGAGGCCCCAATATCACTGCGCTTGGTTTTTTTGTACCGAGAAAGACTTCTTTGAGGACCAGGTCGCCGACCTTGAAGTCTCTAACCTAGAAGTCCCTTCTCCTGAATTTGGTGTTGAAGAATCTTTTAGCCTGTTGTTGGTAGGAAGCTATCATTAACCAAGTGTTGTTCTGGTGTTCTTTAATCAAGTCTAGATTTGCACATATAAGTGCTTCATTGTCTGCCACATTGTAAAATTCTCTCGGAAGTGAACCAGTTCCTACTTCAACTAGGACTATTGCTTCGTAGCCATATGCTAGCAAGAAAGGTGTTTCTAAAGTAGAGGTCCACAGAGTTGTTCTATATGCCCGTAGAACTTTTGGGAGATCATCGGCCCAATTGCCTTTTGCAATGTCAAGCTTAGCCTTCAAAATATGTTTAATGGTTTTGTTGACAACTTCAACTTGACTATTAGCTTGCGGTCTTGCTACTGAGGCAAATTTATTATGAATCTCCAACTTTTTGTAAAACTACTTGAACTCCTCATTGTCAAACTGTTTCCCATTATTTGAAATGAGTGTATGCGGAATTCCATAATGACACACTATATTATTTGAGCTTTTTTGTGGTGATCGCAGCAGGAGGTTCTACCTCGACCCATTTAGTGAAGTAATTCACTATGCCCACAACATATTTGACGCCACCCTTATCAGTCAGCATGGGACCAATGAGATCAATTCCCCACATAGCGAATGGGCAAAGACTAGTCATCATTATCAATTGGTAGGAAGGAGATCGCGAGATATTCGCGAATCTTTGGCACTTATCACACTTCTTCACAAAGTTGTAAGCGTTTTCATGAAGCAAGGGCCAATAATATCCCCGACAGATAATTTTACTAGCAAGAGATCGTGTAGCAGTATGATTATCACCCCTCATGTACCTCTCTCATGATCTAGTTTGCATCTTCATTTGTCATACATTGGAGGAGGGGAGTGTTAAACCCTCATTTATACAACTGATCTCTGATTAAGGTGTAACGAGCAGCTATAGTCTGTAGGAGTCTTGCCTCAATCTTGCTATTAGGAAGAATCTTTTCTTTGAGATACTGAATGATTAGAGTCATCCAAGACACAAATTTATTTGTAGTCACCGTTTAGTCGGGTGAGTTGATGTTGGGAACTTCAACGTATTTGATCGGGATACTATCTAGTGCATCGAAGTCTAGCGATGAAACTATCTTTGCCGAAGCATCCGCGGTAGAATTGTTACCTCTTAGGATTTACTTGATTATGTAGTGCTTGAAAGGCTCGAGTGCGACGTTGGTTTTCTTCAAGTAACTGATCATATTCTCTTCTTTGGCTTGATATTCTCCCAAATTCTAATTGACTACCAATTAGGAGTCGTTATTGATGTCGATCATATTTGACCCCATCTCTCTTGCTAGTCACAAACCAGCAAATAACACTTTATATTCAAACTCATTATTGGCGGTTTTGAATCCGAACCTAAGGGTTCCATAAATACGAGTTCCCTCAAGACTAATGAGCAGAAGACTAGCTACCGCTCTTCTTCTGTTAGAAGACTCATCAACATAGAGACTCCATGTTGACAAGTTCCAAATAGTTTCTCGGATGTCTTCACTAGTTGGCTGTTCGAGTTCTTGATCTGGTTGATAAGAGAACTCCGATATGAAGTCAGTTACAACTTGCCCTTTGATTGCTATTTTCGGTCTGTAATGTGGATCAAACTGACTTAGTTGCATAGCCCATTTGAGCAATTTACCCGAGGTCTTTGGCTTTTGAAGGACATGTTTGAGCGGAGAATTTGTTAACACATGGATGGTGTGGCATGAAAATAAGGTCGCAACTTTCTGAAAGTGATTAGCAAGGCAAAGGCTAATCGTTCCATCTCTGGATACCTTGACTCAACATCTAGTAATCACTTGCTTGTATAATATATTGGCCACTAAATTCTGCTTTCTTCCCGAATTCAAGCTACGTTGACCACACACTTAGAGACGAACAAGTAGAGAAACAATATTTCCTTAAGAAGAGGCTTGGATAGAAGAGGTGGTTTTCCAAGATGCTCTTTTATGTTCTAGAAGGCTTGCTTACACTCTAGAGTCCATTCAAATCTCTTGTTAGCTCTAAGTATATTAAAGAATGGCAAACACCGATCTATTGCTCTTGATAAGAAACGACTAAGAGCTGCTATTCTCCCATTCAAGCTCTAACCTTGTTTACAATTTGTGGGACTTTTCACATCTAGAAGAGCTTGCATCTTTTTGGGGTTGACTTCAATTCTCGACGGTTAACCATATACCCTAAGAATTTTGCTGAGGATACTCCAAATGAAACTTAAGAGGATTAAGCTTCATTTTATATCTTCGAAGTATATCGAACATTTTAGTGAGGTTGGCTTTGTGATTTGAAGTGACTTATGACTTGACCAGCATGTCATCAACATAGACCTCCATTGTTTTCCCAATCTACTTGAAAAACATACGGTTAACTAGACGTTGGTAGGTCACTCCAACATTTTTCAAATCAAAAGGCATGAGTTTATAGCAATACAGTCCTCAATCTGTGACAAATGAGGTATACTCCTTGTCAAACATGAACATCAGAATCTGATTATATCTCGAATAGGCATCCATGAAGCTCAGTAGCTCGTGCCTGAAAGTAGCATCAATAAGCTGATCTATTCTTGGCAGAGGAAAACTGTCATTTGGGCAAACTTTGTTGAAATTGGTGAAATCAACATAGGTTTGCCACTTATCGTTGGACTTTTTAACCAAAATAGGATTGGTGACCCAACTGGGGTAATGAGCTTCCCCAATGAACCCGATTGAGAGGAGCTTATCCACTTCAACCTTAAGAGCCACATGGTGCTTTGGGTCCATAACTCTTCTCTTTTGGCGAACTGATTTGAATTCTCTATCGATGTTGAGTGCATGACATATAACATCTGGGCTAATCTTGATCATGTAGGCATAAGTCCATGCAAAAACATCTATATTCTATCTGAGGAAGCTCGTTAAATTGTTAGAGAGCTAAGGGTTGAGATTGCTTCCGATTCTCAGCAAAAGAGTAGGCTCATTCTTCTCGACATATGCCTTAGATAAAGTCTCAACCGGCCCACTGTGGGTATACTCCCTTTGAACATGAGAATCAATGCTATCTTCCACTGGACCAGGCTATGGCTCGATCCTATTGATCATCATTGCCTATTCAGGAACGCCCTCTAGCTGCTTCCCTTTCCCTTTCCCTTTACATGCTATTTGGACTGTTGGGTTATAACAATCACGAGATTCACGTTGTGATCCCCTGACTTCCCCACACTCTGTCGGAGTGGGAAACTTCATCTTCTGATGGTAAATTGAGGCGACAGCCTTGAAATTTCATAGTAAAGGTCGTTCAAGGATGGCATTAAATGCTGAAGGACAATCCACTACCAAAAATTCTATCATTTTGGTCACTTCATGGGGATCTCCCAAAGTGACTGGAAGAGAAATCATTCCTCGAGGAGTTAGATGGTCCTTGATAAAACCATATGGAGAAGTGGTGACAAGCGTTAGGTTTGTCTCTTTTAGCCTTATTTCCTTGAAAGCTCGCTAAAATAGGATATTCATGATGCTCTCATTGTCCACCAACATCCTGTGGACTTTGCACCTTCCCATCTCAGCCATGACAACGAGTGCATCCTCTTGAGGGTGGTGCACTCGTTTTGCATCTTGCAAAGAGAAGGTAATCTCCTCTTCTTTACGCAGCTTAATGGGTTGCGATTCCAAATTCAGAACATTTAAAGGCTCATGCCAAGCCTTTTGAGCATATTTTTCTTATGCATTCTAAGAGTTCCCAACTATGTGAGGTCCCCCAAAGATGGTTCCTACTAAGTAAAGACCTTTACGACCTCGATGCCTTTTCCTATTGCTTTCTTGATCCTTCACCCTGGAGGGAGTTGGACCATCAACATACTCCTTGAAGTGCCCTTTTTTTGTGTGAGATCTTCAATTGCCTGCTTAAGAGCTCAACACTCATCGGTGTGATGCCCATTATCCCGGTGGTAACGACAATATTTCTTGGTGTTCCTTTTACAGGTGGGCTTTTTCATGGGCTTTGGCTCTCTGAGCATATTAGCTTTTTCCGATTTATCCAAAATAACTGAAATCGATGCATTAAGTGGAGTAAAAATATCATGGTTGCGATTGCGATTGCGATTGCGATGGCGATGAGGAATTGGAGCATAAGATTTCTTTGTGCTCAAATTGTTGTTTCTTTCCCTTTCTTTGATAGTCATTAGCCTATTTGTGATCAGATCTTCTACTACTTTCTCCCTGGTATTCTTCCCTCCAATTGGGAGAGCTAGTCGAAGGCCTGGGGTCGTGGCGATTTAAAGCTACCATTGAGTTTTCTATCCATAGATATTTCTCTATTAGATTAGGGAAACAAGTGAGGGAAATATCGTCCTCAGATTGCAATTTCTTCCATAGGTCAATTTGCGGGCGAACTCCGGCAATTATGAGAGTTCAAACTGAATCCTCGTGTGTATTAGCCACCTTGTTCAGTTCCTTGTGAAATCTATAAATATAGGACTAGAGAGGTTCATTCTTCTCTTGTCATATGTTGCTAAGGTAGCTTAACAGCATTGAGAACTTCCAATTGGCTTGGAAGTGTCTTAAGAACAACTAGCTCATCTGTTGCCATGAGTTGATAGACCTTGGTGGAAGCGATCTGAACCAACGTTTAGCATGGGTAGACAGAGTCATTGCTTAGTAGCAACATTTCGCCAAGTTGGAAACTTAGTGAAGCTCATGAGGTTGTTGAACTCATAGAGGTGATCATGTGGATCAAAATTCCCATCGAATACCCTTATGTTAGACATTCTAAATCTTGATAGGAGAGGAGCAATCAAAACTACTGGAGAAAAGGGAAATGCCTTAGTGACTTGCCCCTACTCATTCTGTTGAGCTCTAAGTTGATCCAGAGCTCGTTGTAATTCCTCTATTTGAGGAAGCAGAGCCCTTTGGGATCACTTTCTACAATGTAGGTACGTTCCCTATGATTGCGATTAAGGAAAGACCATAGGTCGGTACTTTCTTTACCTTGGCTGGAGCCTTCGGCATGCCTTGACACATGCTGGTCAAAGCCTTGTGAAGGCACTGAATGGCTTAGAGAGTTTTCCCTACCTCTGTAGTGGTTAGAACCGATCCACTGATGGCGGATACTTCCCTCGCGGTGATGGTTGGGACCATCATGTCGACGATAGTGGGAATCTCCATGTCAAGTACTCTTGTGGGGGTGCCCTTGCGATATGGTGTGGGATGGCTCTTGATGAGACATACTATCGAGTCGTAGGGCCATAGGTTTTCTCCTTGGCTCGTGACTAGAATTTGCCTACCCTTTAAAGCCTTTCTGCCCATGTTTAGCCACTTACTTCCCTTCATCTTTACGCGTTGTAGTGCGTGTGGTATGAGCTTTTGCTTATTTCCATGCTTTAGCGTGACCTAAAAGCATTTTTGGAGGTGGTACTGCCTTGTCAGAATTTGGCGGCACAACTTGATCCAAACGATCTAGCCTTTGGCTCATTGTTTGGAAGGTGTTGTCAAACTTCTCCAGGTAGCTGATCAAAGCAAGGTCTGCCTGGGAAGTCGAGGGGATGCCCATCGCAGTACTTTGGGAGGTCGAGCTACTTCGGGAGGAGTACTTTCCTAAATGCATGGGGTCTCCTCATTGCTGGTGCTAGTACACTCGGTTTCAAGACCACGAACCATGAGTTTTGCAAGTAGAACTGATTGATCAGTTGAGATTACCGGATGAAGAGCTGATGTGAAATCTGGACATTCTTCTAGCACCAAATTATTGATGTGCGATTTTGACACCAACGACTTCGCACATGTAAAGTGCTAAGAGGGTCTTAGAAATTACACATGAACAATTGATTAAAGGTTAGAAATAGCATGCACAGACTGAATAATAAATGAGATAGTGAGAATTTTTATAGTGGTTTAGATGCTTAAAGTGATTCCTATATCCACTGTTATCTTTTATATGAGTAATCTTGGTGATTAGCTAAGTTTACAAGAGGTCGCTAGCAGCGAGCAGAATTACAAGAACTTGTTATTCATAGTGAATATTAAGCAAATCTCTTTCTTATGGACTGTCTTTGCTATTTGCTTTGTTGAATTCAGAGATTTTGATCCCGATTTTGTGAGGGGGAGTCCTCCATTTATAGCCGCTAAGTTCAAGGCAATGATTACAAGTCTGCAAGCAGGTAGGTGTCATGCAAGTCCTTCCTTGTATCCCATTAGGTGATAACTTAGGAAATATCCTTAAATTATATGGGGTTTGGACAGGTGTGCGAATCACATTTATTCACAGACAAAACTTGAGCTTACTGAGTTGGTGATAGCCGTATTCTGTCTGTCTTGGGGCGACATAGCAGATTCTAGGTGGTGCAAAGCCTTCCTTAATTTTGATTGGTGCTCGCTGATGTAAGCTTACATCAACACTGATTTTTTAGGCATAACAATTATGAATACATGGTGATGTATACTGTACTTTAAAAAGTTTATTATAATTTTAAGGGCCAATTATCATGTGGCTTGTCTAAGTAGTAATCTGTGTTAAGTCTATGTAATCATGTGCCTAATTAGTTTAATTTTATTTGAAGTCATTTCCCATTTGTATACATCTTTTTAAAAATTTATTATCCAATATCGAAGAAGATTTTTTTTTTTTTTTTTTTGGATAACTGGGATGTCCGAGTCAGCTTGCATGCAAGCTCAACTAATCCTCAAGACCTATTAAACACCATATAAGTCCAATGTTCCAAATAAGCCACAAATGTGATAGGTGATCACAAGATGGTTTGAACCTAAAAAATCAATGAATAAAACAAACATTCTTGACCACTAGGCCAATCCCTTGAGGTTATCGAAGAGATTTAGTTACAACGTACATCTCCTTCACGAGATTTGTGATGATCCATCACATTTGACAAAAGTTTAAAACGTCTATTTGCCAACATTACGGATAGAAAGCCAACAAATTGACAAATAAAAACCACTTATAAAACATGTTTATTTAGTTATATAATATTACTTTAAATATACCATAGTTAATATTTTAAGTATTTAACTTTAACATATATAGTATACAAAATTATTAGTATTTAATTGAAATCACACTAAACTATTTATTAGCAAATTTTATATCATTTAGTATGTATATATGTATGTATAAGTTTATGTAAATCAAAAACAATTGTGTGACGGTTAACACTAGGACCAAGAGCGAGCCACCATCGACGGTCACAATTAATTTGTCATCAATCTTAAATTTAATTGGACCATCTTAGATGTATAAGTGGGTGATGCAATTTTAGACAGGTGAAGTTTGAGGACAAAGATCATCTCTTGATCTAAGCTCATCTTAACTTTTAAAGATCGACACCTTGCATTTGTATTTATTTATGTTAAGATCTATTTGTGTAGTATATTTCTATTATGTAACAATCAGTCACAAGTCTTTAAAAACTCAAAACTACCGAGATTAGGAGGATCTTAGTCCGCAGTTTTTTAGATTAAAAATGTGAAAGTTAACATCCACTTGTCAATTTTCAAAAACCCAGAGGAATTTGGTGAAAACTTACCAACAATTGAAGGCCGGAAAATAATACAGTTACCGAAAGGAGCGAATTTGTGCACCGAATGACGTGACGTAATCTTGATCGTCGATTAATTATGAATCAGGATTGCGTCACGTCATTCGGTGCATGAATTCGGCATGTTCCTTTCGATAACTATAACATTACTCATTGAGTCATTGAGGGCCAATTCTTACTAATTGTGAATCAGTAAACTAAAAAAAAAAAATACTTATGATAATAGCTTGATTAAGTAGTGATGGAATACAGTGATTGTGCCTTGATTCCAGAGTGCTGTGATCACGGCATGATTCCATAATTGCTATGATTATGGCTTGATTTGTGTAATTATGGTTTACCTGTTTCCTTGATTTCATGTAATTACGTATTCGTTGTATTATCATTCTTACATTTGTATGTTTGTATAAATTGGACAAAGTACAGCACATAAAATAATATACAGAAAACATTTTTGCATCTCTTTCTGTTTCTCTTGGCAGTATATTTCTGCTTCTCTTGCCTTCTTCTTCAAACTCTGACATGGTAAAAGACCTCATCTCTCAATTCTAATTAGCTTCCGCTATTCTCAATTTTTTTTTCTGTCCCTGCAAAAGCAAATAGATATTCAATCAGATTTCCTTATCTAACCACTCGTTTTGTCCCTGCAAAAACACACAAATACTCGGTTAAGATTAATCAATCCACTCAAAATCCAGATGGCAACCAACCAAAAGACAAACCCCATTCAAACCCCATAGCTCACAGAACAAAGCCCACCCTTACAAACCCAAAATGAACCCACAGTATATCAAGCCTTAGGCCTAAACTCCATACTGGCCCAATTCCCAAAAATGGCCCAAACTCCACAATTGAGCCGAACCAACCAACCGGCCGAACTCCCACATCTGGTCCAAACATCACAGCTGACACAAACCCATTTGCCATTCCGGGCTACAATACGGGATAGTTCACCTTCTAAATGTTTCTAGTCATCGCTGATCGCCCTGAACCAGGCGATGTGCTGTTTTTGCCGGCCTTAGATGAGCCGAAAATTGTTCTCATCAAGCAACCATTAACCAAATCCAACAATTACTCCACTTGGGCTCTCGATTTCCGACGAGCCCTCGTAACTAACCATTAGCTTTTGATGTTTATTTTACAAAACACTATTCATTCAACTCACTTTGGTGTATTAGAATTATAATAATTCCTTTTTGAAAAGATTCCTTCTTAACTTACGGAATTATATCTATTATATATGTATTTTCTTATTAGTGTTCATTTATCTTCTTTTTATACTTACACTTTAGGCTGATCTGCATATTGTAAATTTGTAATGCCCTATGAACTTTATAGACTTCTCTGAGTTCTCTCTCTCTCTCTCTCTCTCTCTCTCTTTTCTTTTTCTTTGAATAAGTTTTCAACATCGTGGTCGGTATGATTTTCCATACACGAAGAATATTTTTTTGGCTTTGCAAGGTTACAATGGGAAAAGAGAAGTCATACGTGTGGAATTGTATAATTCAGACAAACATTTTGTAATGTTGTAGTGATTGTTTTATAAAATTAAATTCAAAACAATTAATTATTGTTTACTTGGCTCATCTTTTGTTGGATAGTTTTTAGGTAGAATCTTTAAATAGAAGTGGGCCGTCTCTCTATCATCGTCTTTGTGCAATTTCGTAGCTGCGCTCACTATTTGAAGTAGGAAGGAAGTAAATATTCTACCAATTAAGTATTTGTTGCATTAAACAGTGGGTTCACGAACATGTTAACTTTTCAAAAAGCATGTTTTTAGGTAAAGGTTATTTTATACAGAATAATGAATAAACATCTAAAAAGGGGGAAACTCCTAAGCCAAGCTACCCTCGAAAAGAACAAGGGAACAGCTAACAAAAGGAAAGGAAAAAAAAAAAAAACCAGGAAAACAATCCTTTGCACAACTTCATCATCCCCAGGAAAACAAAAGGCTGAGGATACTTAAACAAATCCTTCAAACAGGCCATCTGGACTGGAACAACAGCAAAAAATCAGTACTACCATCACCGCACCAGCGACCAAAAAGAGCAGCAGGCCAAAGGAACCAACATCACCACACCAGCAAAGCAAGACTGCCATGCCTCAGCCAGCAAAACTACAATCAACATAGCAGTCCAGACTCCACCAGACAACCAGCCAGCAAGGGGACATCCACCAGACAGAAAAAGCAGCAGCAGCTCTTCAGCCAAAGGAAACACATCGGCAGTAGCAGACTGAAAATCTAAACTCCACACCACCACCAGCAAGAGGATAGAGCACCACCACAAAAGAGTGGCCAGAAAAAGACACTGCTTTTGCACTTAAGGTTCAGCTTAAACCCCGCGGCGTCTCTCACAAGCAGCGAGCCAGCACAGACAAAAAGAAGCATCAGCAAGGTAGAACTCCACCGAAGCCTGGACCACACATTTTAGACCCAAAAATCTCCACCTGCCCACTTTCTAAAAGCATTTTGAAGCAACCTAGTTTAAGTTTAATTGTTTCTTTACCATGTAAGTATTTCTTTTAAAGAAATCGCATGTAGAGTTTTTCTTTTTGATCCAAACTTCCCCAATTCGTTATTTAGTTATTTTTGAACTCTAATAAATGATCTTTTCATCCAGTTGGATATAAATGGTTTAACCATATAAAGATGGATATATTTATCCTTATGATATCTTTTTTAGTCTCCATGTCAAACTACTTATTTTCCTACTCCATTAAGGAGTTCGTAAAACTTACAATGTTCTTCCAAATTCGCTTGCAAAACAACTACTTGTTTCCTAATGCAAACCAACTACTTAGTTTCCTTTCCTATTCAATTACGGAGCTTGTAAAACTTATTATCCAAAAAAACCAGTAGTTAAATTTATGAGGGACACTCTCACTTGTTGTCTCTTCAATTGATCCTCCTCTCCGAAAACACCATACTTGAAATTTTATCAAATATACTCTCATTTGTTCTCTCTAAAATCTATTTCCAAACCATCTCTCCACGAAAACAAACACTTCCAGTTTATCAAACACAATCACTATCCCTCTTTCTCAAAGTCAGAATGCTTAGCGATTTTTTCAAGTTAGCGGCTGTAAAAGCCAGAGATGCGGCGGAAGAGTTTTTCAAACACAATAACATAGATATGGCGATCAGGTCTCTCACAGCAGCCAAAGAGTTTAATCCGGAATTACCCAACATCGATGACTAGTTCACGGCTTACAAAGTGCATGAAGTGGCTGGCAATAGAACAGCACCTGGTATGAGATTCTTTCGTTGAGTGATATCGGAGTAGATTCAAGCATGATCAAGAAACAATACAAGAGAATGGCTCTTATGTTGCACCCAGACAAGAATCATTCTGTTGCCGCAGAGGAGGCTTTCAAACTTATACATTCTGCGTTCCAAGTTTTGATAGTTCCCCAAAAAAGACAATCCTACGATAGTAGCTTGCGTTCCAAGAAACGCCCTCCTAAATCGCGGCACACGGCTTCAGGTTCTTCTAAATGCTCTAAATCATCAAGGTCTACAAGCGAAGAAGCGAAATCCATTCAGTCCCAGCCCCAACCAACAGCTGATCATAAGGCTAGAACTTCTTCATGTGGGTTCGGAAGCACAAACACCAAAGAAAATTGTCGTGGCGGGTGCAATCTTCGAAACTTCAGAGTTAAAATCGTTCAACAAGCTAATGTGACGCAAGGAGTTAGCATAAATAAACAAGGTAGTACTCGACTAGAACTAATAAACAAGTCTCAATCCAGAAACTTAAACTGTGAAATCTGAAGAAAAATCTGAATAATGCACTTAATGGTCTCCAAAACGAAAAATAAGTTTATATAGGTGACAATCAACCCTAATAAGACTTCTAATAACAAAAGGAAACAAAAAACTAAATAATTAAGACAATAAAATCCGAAATAAAATAGAAAAAAATGTGCAAATAACTAAAACAGCCCCGAATCACTCTAAAACGGTGAATTTTGACCTCAAAAATGACGTATAACCGGATAAAGCAGGTTTCCACTTGACGAGCTTAAAATAAGCTTTCCAACGGTATCTTACAGGCTCCGTAACTCTTTCAGGATCAAAAGTTATGGTTGTTTGAATGGGATATGCTCATTTGAGCTTTACGTATGGACTTTTGACGTTCAGCCCGCTCTATGAATTCATTCGCCAGACGTTCTATGTCATAATGGTACCAAAAAGATTGTTGTTTATCGTAATGATAAAGTAAAATTCCAACCCGTTTGGCTTTTGAATGGATTTTGATCAATGTAATTTACTGTTTAATTAACGGAATTCAGTTCTTTGTAATTTTATTTTCTGTCATTTCCAGTTTTACTTAATGTTTTATTCACTTAAACGTGATCATACTACAGTTTTTTAGAAGTTTTATAGTAATTTTTACCAAGAGGAGGATATTGTACGGTCAATAACTTTTATCTAGAGGATTTATATATCCTTGGGGGTGTACACATATTCAATTTTTTGAATTCCAAGCCTATACTTTTAATAAAAAAAAATGAACTAAATAAATATTATTCTGTCTCTAGAAGGAGATAAATGAGACTGGAGACATAACAAAGAGCATAAGAGATTAGAAATATAGATATAGAATATTTGAAAATTAAGAGCGTTAGATAAAATGATCATGGCCCTTTAACCTTGCTTATATTAAATTATATATAAATTCTTTCTTGTGGAGCAGATAAATGAGACCAAAAAAATAAAAAAGAGTCAGGAAATCAGAATTACAGACACATAATCTTTGACAATTAAGGATTTGATTAGAATTTTGATATATGATATTAAAAAATATAATTACTCATCTCTAATCGTAGGATTAAATCTTTTGTTTATTAACTAATAATTAATACTGCTGGAGAATGAATTTTGAAAATCTGGTATTATACATGAGTGGGTTTGATGAATAATAATGAAGAGATATAGCATAAAAATTTTCATAAATTATTACCATAGAGAAAGTTAGACCAACGATATGATTTTATGATTACATGGATCCGTAGCACCAATAGCTACGAATTAAACAATAGAAATATGTAATCTACTAAAATTGCAATAGGATTGTAATTAATACAAGACAGAATGACGGCTTGCAAATTTACCGCAGCTTTGAGGTACTGTGGCCGCAATAGTGCCTGGGTTCAATTCAGTGCCTATGAGGCTATGATCTATAATTTAACTAACGACCGGGGGGGTGTAATATGGTTTTTTCCTGATGTTTGTGGGGCAGCTTGTAAATTTTGATACTTATAGGGGGTTTATTCTTTCAATATTTTTAAAATATACATACATATTAGGAAATTATTTGTTTTGTTAATAAATCAAACAGTATTATGATGACTATTCCAACGTTCAAGGTTGTTTACGTTGTGCATATGCAAGCATATTGATCATGGACAAATTTGATAAAAAAATAAAAATAAAAAACAATTCAGACAAAGACTAGGAGACCTATTCGACCATGATAGGAAATGACAAGTCTGATAGCACTAAAGAGCATGTGAGAATATCCTTCGCGAATCCATTGAGATATGGATGCCAGATGGATTTCTAGAGTAACTTATTGTTTTTGGGCAGTAGTAGGAATTTGACACTTATTAAAACAAGTGGTCTGCACAT
>CM047900.1:21547131-21630100 GCA_026229545.1 Pistacia atlantica
ATGTGCAGACCACTTGTTTTAATAAGTGTCAAATTCCTCCTACTGCCCAAAAACAATAAATTACTCTAGAAATCCATCTAGCATCCATCTCAATAGATTTGTAAAGGATATTCTCATATGCAATTTAGTGCTATCAGACTTATCATTTCTTATCATGGTCGAAAAGGTCTGTCTGAATTGTTTTTTTTTTTTTTTTTTAATATCAAATTTGTCCGTTATTAATATGCTTGCATATGCGCAACGTAAACAACCTTGAATGCTGGAATAGTCATCATGATACTGTTTAATTTATTAACAAAACAAATAATTTCCTAATATGTTTGTATATTTTAAAAATATTGAAAGAATAGACCCCCTATAAGTATCAAAATTCACAAGCTGCCCCACAAACATCAGGAAAAAACCATATTACACCCCCCCGGTCGTTAGTTCAATTATAGATCATAGCCTCATAGGCACTGAATTGAACCCAGGCAGTATTGCGGCCACAGTACCTCAAAGCAGCAGTAAATTTGCAAGCCGTCATTCTGTCTTGTATTAATTACAATCCTATTGCAATTTTAGTAGATTACATATTTCCCTTGTTTAATTCCTAGCTACTGGTGCTACGGATTCATGTAATTATAAAATCATATTCGTTGGCCTAACTTTCTCTAAGTTAATAATTTATGAAAATTTTTATGCTATATCTCTTGATTATTATTCATCAAACCCACTCATGTATAATACCAGATTTTCAAAATTCATTCTCCATCAGTATTAATTATTAGTTAATAAACAAAAGATTTAATCCTACCTTAGAGATGAGTAATTATATTTCAATATCATATATCAAAATTCTAATCAAATCCTTAATTGTCAAAGATTATGTATATGTAATTCTGATTTCCTGACTCTTTTTTATTTTTTTGGTCTCATTTATCTGCTCCACGAGAAAGAATTTATATATAATTTAATATAAGCAAGGTTAAACGGGTCATGATCATTTTATCTAACGCTCTTAATTTTCAAATATTCTATATCAGTATTTCTAATCTCTTATGCTCTTTGTTCTGTCTCCAGTCTCATTTATCTCCTTCTAGAGAAAGAATAATATTTATTCGGTACATTTTCTTTTTTTACTAAAAGTATAGGCTTGGAATTCAAAAAACTAAGATATGTACA
Source organism: Pistacia atlantica (assembly GCA_026229545.1). Classification (NCBI taxonomy): domain Eukaryota; kingdom Viridiplantae; phylum Streptophyta; class Magnoliopsida; order Sapindales; family Anacardiaceae; genus Pistacia; species Pistacia atlantica. The sequence goes on from CM047900.1 coordinate 21,548,296, forward strand.
CCCCCAAGGATATATATATCCTCTAGATAAAAGTTATTGACTGTACAATATCCTCCACTTGGTAAAAATTACCATAAAACTTCTAAAAAATTGTAGTATGATCATGTTTAAGTGAATAAAACATTAAGCAAAACTGGAAATGATAGAAAATAAAATTACAAAGAACTGAATTCCGTTAATTAAACAGTAAATTACATTAATCAAAATCCATTCAAAAGCCAAACGGGTTGGAATTCTACTTTATCATTACGAGAAACAACAATCTTTTTGGTACCATTATGACTTAGAACATCTGGCGAATGAATTCATAGAGCGGGCTGAACGTCAAAAGTTCATATGTAAAGCCTAAATGGCTTAAATCAGCATGTCTCATTCAAACAGTCATAACTTTTGATTCGGAAAGAGTTACGGAGCCTGTAAGATACCGTTGGAAAGCTTATTTCAAACCCGTCAAGTGGAAACCTTCTTTATCCGGTTAGAGGTCATTTTCGAGATCAAAATCTACAGTTTTAGAGTGATTCGGGGTTGTTTTAGTTATTTGCATTTTTTTTCTATTTTATTTCGGATTTTATTGTCTTAATTTTTTAGTTTTTTTTTCCTTTTGTTATTAGAAGTCTTATTAGGGTTGATTGTCACCTATATAAACTAATTTTTCGTTTTGGAGACCATTCAATGCATTATTCAGATTTTTCTTCAGGTTTCACAGTTTAAGTTTCTGGATTGAGACTTGTTTATTAGTTTTAAGGGTGTAGTCAAGTACTACCTTGTTTATTTATACTAACTCGCTGCGTCACATTAGCTTGTTGAACGATTTTAACTCTGACGTTTCAAAGATTGCACCCGCCACGAACAATTTTCTTTGGTGTTTGTGCTTCCGAACCCACATGAAGAAGTTCTAGCCTTATGATCAGCTGTTGGTTGGGGCTCGGACTGAATGGATTTCGCTTCTTCGCTTGTAGGCCCTGATGATTTAGAGCATTTAGAAGAACCTGAAGCCGTGTGCCGCGATTTAGGAGGGCGTTTCTTGGAACGCAAGCTACTATCGTAGGATTGTCTTTTTTGGGGAACTATCAAAACTTGGAATGCAGATTGTATAACTTTGAAAGCCTCCTCTGCGGCAACAGAATGATTCTTGTCTGGGTGCAACATAAGAGCCATTCTCTTGTATTGTTTCTTTATCATGCTTGAATCTACTCCGATATCACTCAACGAAAGAATCTCATACCAGGTGCTGTTCTATTGGCAGTCACTTCGTGCACTTTGTAAGCCGTGAAGAGTCATCGATGTTGGGCAATTCCGGATTAAACTCTTTTGCTGCTGTGAGAGACCTGATCGTCTATCTATGTTATTGAGTTTGAAAAACTCTTCCGCCACATCTCTGGCTTTTACAGCCGCTAACTTGAAAAAATGGCTAAGCATTCTGACTTTGAGAAAGAGGGATTGTGATTGTGTTTGATAAACTGGAAGTGTTTGTTTTCGTGGAGAGATGGTTTGGAAATAGATTTTAGAGAAAACAAATGACAGTATGTTTGATAAAATTTCAAGTATGGTGTTTTCGGAGAGGAGGATCAATTGAAGAGACAACAAGTGAGAGTGTCCCTCATAAATTTAACTACTGGTTTTTTTGGATAATAAGTTTTACAAGCTCCGTAATTGAATACGAAAGGAAACTAAGTAGTTGGTTTGCATTAGGAAACAAGTAGTTGTTTTGCAAGCGAATTTGGAAGAACATTGTAAGTTTTACGAACTCCTTAATGGAAAAGGAAAATAAGTAGTTTGACATGGAGACTAAACAAAGATATCCTAAGGATAAATATATCCATCTTTATATGGTTAAACCATTTATATCCAACTGGATGAAAAGATCATTTATTAGAGTTCAAAAATAACTAAATAACGAATTGGGGAAGTTTGGATCAAAAAGAAAAACTCTACATGCGATTTCTTTAAAAGAAATACTTACATGGTAAAGAAACAATTAAACTTAAACTAGGTTGCTTCAAAATGCTTTTAGAAAGTGGGCAGGTAGAGGTTTTTGGGTCTAAAATGTGTGGTCCAGGCTTCGGTGGAGTTCTACCTTGCTGATGCTTCTTTTTGTCTGTGCTGGCTCGCTGCTTGTGAGAGACGCCGCTGGGTTTAAGCTGAACCTTAAGTGCAAAAGCAGTGTCTTTTTCTGGCCACTCTTTTGTGGTGGTGCTCTGTCCTCTTGCTGGTGGTGGCGTGGAGTTTAGATTTTCAGTATACTACTGCTAATGTGTTTCCTTTTGCTGAAGAGCTGCTGCTGCTTTTTCTGTCTGGTGGATGTCCCCTTGCTGGCTGGTTATCTGGTGGAGTCTGGACTGCTATGTTGATTGTAGTTTTGCTGGCTGAGGCATGGCAGTCTTGCTTTGCTGGTGTGGTGATGCTGGTTCCTTTTGGCTTGCTGCTCTTTTTGGTAGCTGGTGCGGTGATGGTACTACTGATTTTTTGCTGTTGTACCAATCCAGATGACCTGTTTGAGCCTTTGAGGGATTTGTTTAAGTATCCTCAGACTTTTGTTTTCCTGGGGATGATGAAGTTGTGTAAAGGATTGTTTTCCTGGTTCTTTTCGACGGTAGCTTGTCTTAGGAGTTTCCCCGTTTTTAGATGTTTATTCATTATTCTTTATAAAATAACCTTTACCTAAAAACATGCTTTTAGAAAAGTTAACACGTTCGTGAACCCACTGTTTAATGCAACAAATACTTAATTGGTAGAATATTTACTTCCTTCCTGCTTCAAATAGTGAGCACAGCTACGAAATTGCACAAAAGACGATGCATAGAGAGACGGCCCACTTCTATTTAAAGATACTACCTAAAAACTATCCAGCAAAAGATGAGCCAAGTAAACAATAATTAATTGTTTTGAATTTAATTTTATAAAACAATCACTACAACATTACAAAATGTTTGTCTGAATTATACAATTCCACACATATGACTAAGGGTGTTCAAAAGAACCATTCAGAACCAGAACCGTTGGGTACTCGATGTTTGGTTCTGGTTCTTACCCAGAACCCATTGTCAACATGTAGTTTTGGTTTCAAAAATCTGGAACCGACACTGTATGATTTCGGTCCTGGTTCCTACAGTTAAGAACCGGAACCAAAACCGAGAACCGGGACTGAAATAAAATGTTATTAAAGAGTGGGGGGTTCTTGTAATTTACCAACCACGTATAAAAACCTCATATTAAGGCAAAAAAATTCATTTTCTTTCTTCCCTTCTCATGATCTTCATCTGCTCTTGCTGCTTTCTGTCCACTCACTTCAGATTAAGGTAAAAACTTCAGCTTTTTTTTCTTTGCAAAAATATTCATTTTCTTTCTTCCCTTCTCACGATCTTCATTTGCTCTTGCTCTCTGTCCACTCACTTCAGATTAAGGCAAAAACTTCAGCTTTTTTTTTCCTTTAATTTGCTTGGTTTTGTGAAACGTGATCCTTGGAATCTAGAAGAAGACACTAAAGCACTCCAATTTCTTAAGGTAATTTCCATTTCTTTCTTTTAATTTTATTTTTAAACTTTAACTTGATCTATAGATCTAGAGTAACTTCATTTCTGCTTTAATCTGAATTCTAAATAGTTTCAGTTGCACACATTTTACATAGAAATTCCCTCAATGATCCGTGAAAAGTGGTTGTTGATTTCTTAGCATCTCTCTCTGTGTGTGCGCAAAACCCCAATATCTCTATTATTCTATTGCAGTTGGTATATTTTGTACAAAAATATAATCATGCTTCAAAACCTCTTATTTTCACATTTGATGTGATTTGATTGCCAGTGAATAATATTGGAGTTAACTTTTATGGATATTAATAAATTGTTGGACACTCATTGGGTGGAGGAACTACAGCTCTTTTAACATATGTATTGTGAGAGCGGAAGGAATTATCAACAACAACCTGTTTTACATTTGCACCAGGTTTGTTCTTTTTGTTCTAAGACCATCAAAAGAGTGAAGATTTAATTTTGGGAAGAGTTAGTTTAATTACTGCCTTATTTTGTGAAGAGTTAAGATTTAATTTTGAAGTTCCCATGAATTGCCGATCTGTATTATAGCTTTTATGTCATTACGTGTTACCTTCTAATTGCAAATTGTAATTTATTTTGCCATCTAACCAAAAATTCCTTATAATATAGACAAGTAGTTGGTTGTCCATCCCTTTTTGGTTGTTGTATATGTGTGTCCTGTACACTTTTTCTTTTAAGTGACTGCTAAGAATTTTCTGTGGCTAGATCTTAATTTCTCCTAAAGTGACAGGATGTGTGTCCTTATGAGAGTTCATATGCTTTTTAACAGTGTCCTTATATATATGTTTTTTAATTAAACGGATGCATGTCTTAGATCTGTTTTCTTTTTTTTTTTCCTCAAAGGAGAGAATTAACAAGTACAAGATTTTACAGATAGCATATTCTGAATATTATAACAACATCATATTTAATAAATTATCCCTGATTCGTTTGGTTTGGTATTGGTGGGGTGCATGCATGTCTACAATTCTTGAGTTTATAAATGATGGTGACTATAGGTTTAAAGATTCAATGAAGTCGAAGAAAATGAGATGCTAAACACTAAATCAGATTTTTATTTATTGATAGCATAATATCACATAAACACTATGTTTATTAAACATTATATGTATTTTAAATTCTTTAAGTATACCCATTGTGGAAGCATTAGTTTGTGCACCAGATTGGTTGAGATATGAGATATGCATATACCTCAACTACTTTTGAGCATTACTTGATAGATGCAGAAAGTTATAACTCAGGTACCAAAATAATATCAATCTTTTATATTCATATTTAGTTAATTTATTCCCAAATTATTTTGTTCAATATTTTGAACTTACTAATTAATTTTCTTATATTTGTTTTGTAGAAATTAATGCACATGAGTTGAGCAATTTAGAGCATGGAGCATGAGATATTTTTAGTTTTTCATATTCGGATGTTGTTAATTGTTATGTTACTAATTTTATATGTTATGTAATTTCATCGTTTTAGTTTTGGAGTTTATAATTTTGAATTTGTGATTTTCAACATATTATTGTAATATTTTAATTTTGAATTTGTGATTTTTAATGGATTATTTTAATTTTGGAGTTTGAAATTTGAAATTTATAATTTTAATTTTGTTAATAAGTTCCAAGTGGGGGGTATTTGTAAGTTTTTAAGAGTTTCTTTGTCATTTTAAAAACTTTGGGGGATATTGAATTTTTACAGGGTACCCAGAACTGGAACCGGAACCGTTGTTATAGGTTCTGGTACAAGGTACCCAGAGCCGGAACCGGAACCGGAACCATCGGTTCCGGTTCCAAAATTCAAGGAACTGTCAGTTCCAGTTCAGGTTCCTTCCAAAAGTGTAGGGTACCCGAAACCGAACACCCCTACGTATGACTTCTCTTTTCCCATTGTAACCTTGCAAAGCCAAAAAAATATTCTTCGTGTACATAAAATCATACTGACCACGATGTTGAAAACTTAATCAAAGAAAAGAGAGAGAGAGAGAGAGAGAGAGAGGTCTATAAAGTTCATAGGGCATTACAAATTTACAATATGCAGATCAGCCTAAAGTGTAAGTATAAAAAGAAGATAAATGAACACTAATAAGAAAATACATATATAATAGAAAAGAAATATAATTTCGTAAGTTAAGAAGGAATCTTTTCAAAAAGGAATTATTATAATTCTAATACACCAAAGTGAGTTGAATGAATAGTGTTTTGTAAAATAAACATCAAAAGCTAATGGTTGTTTACGAGGGCTCGTCGGAAATCGCGAGCCCAAGCGGAGTAATTGTTGGATCTAGTTAATGGTTGCTTGATGAGAACAATTTTCGGTTCATCTAAGGCCAGCAAAAACAGCACATCGCCTGGTTCAGGGTGATGAGCGATGACTAGAAACATTTAGAAGGTGAACTATCTCGCATTGTAGCCCGGAATGGCAAATGGGTTTGTGTCAGTTGTGATGTTTGGACCAGATGTGGGAGTTCAGCCAGTTGGTTGATTTGGCTCAATTGTGGAGTTTGGGCCGTTTGTGGGAATTGGGCCAGTATGGAGTTTGGGCCTAAGGCTTGATATACTGTGGGTTCATTTTGGGTTTGTAAGGGTGGGCTTTGTTCTCTGAGCTGTGGGGTTTGAATGGGGTTTGTGTTTTGGTTGGTTGCCATCTGGATTTTGAGTGGATTGATTAATCTTAACCGAGTATTTGTGTGTTTTTGCAAGGACAAAAACAGAGGTTAGATAAGGAAATCTGATTGAATATCTATTTGCTTCTGCAGGGACAGAAAAAAAATTGAGAATAGCGAAAGCTAATTAGAATTGAGAGATGAGGTCTATTACCATGTCAAAGTTTGAAGAAAAAGGCAAGAGAAGCAGAAATATACTACCAAAGAATGCCAAGAGAAACAGAAAGAGATGCAAAAATGTTTTCTGTATATTATTTTATGTGATGTACTTTGTCCAATTTATACAAACATACAAATGTAAGAATGATAATACAATGAATACGTAATTACATGAAATCAAGGAAACATACAAAGTAATTTTTTTTTAGTTTACTGATTCACAATTCGTAAGAATTGGCCTTCAATTGTTGGTAAGTTTTCACCAAATTCCTCTGGGTTTTTCAAAATTAACAAGTGCATGTTAACTTTCACGTTTTTAATCTAAAAAACTGCGGACTAAGATCCTCATAATGTCGGTAGTTTTGAGTTTTTAAAGACTTGTGACTGATTGTTACATAATAGAAATATACTACACAAATAGATCTTAACATAAATAAATACAAATGCAAGGTGTCGATCTTTAAAAGTTAAGATGAGTGTAGATGTAAAAATCTACCTATACGGAAAGAGGGTCTGATCCCGTGAGGTTGAGGCCACTAGCGATCCGTTGCACCTGCACACGTAGAGAAACGAACATGAAGCGACGGAAAACATCAGGGTGGTGTTTACCGTAGACATTCCGACGCTCAAGTCAGCAAGGCTGAAAGAGGCTAATTTAGTGAGGGCTAAGGAGTAGAGAGGTTACCAAAAGTCTAGTCGGAGACTGTGACTACGGCAGTGATGTAAAGTTCTCAAGTAGGAACTCCGGATGTGAAGGTGTAGTATATTCTCCCCTGTGAAAGGGCTGGCCTTTGTTTATATAGTGACTGTCTGGTCTCCCAATCCTGTTGGGATTGGGAGGTCTCGTTGCAATCAGTTTCCTCCAAGGATACGCCCTTTGATCCCCTTATCTTAGCGTGAGAGGGAATCCTGGTGTGACTCTGATACGGACCCTAGAGGAATTAGGGCGGTGGTGAGCTGTCTTACCAGTGTTCGAACATGAAAGTGATCTCGATCGGGAAAGTGATCTCGAATAGGAAAGTTATTTATGGATGTTCATGGGCTTTGAACTCTCTCATAGGTCCAGGAAGTGGACTAGGATTAGGAGGGTTGGGCCCGGATGGTTTGGGCCAGTAATATCTCGTACCAAATGGGCCTAATCCGGATTGGGTCGCATCGGGATTAGGTCTGGTCTCTTCCTCATTCGGTCTCTTTTCCCTATTTGGGCTAAGGACGATTTTTTACCCTAACAGTTTGCCCCCCATTCTCTGAGTTAAGATTTTCTTAAGTAAGAGAGTAGGAAGCGATTGAGGTGTGCTCGGTCTCCCTTCTTGGATGACCGATTGTCGGTGTAGCTACCCAGATTGTTGTAGATGATTCATGGTCGAGGGTCGTTCGATATCCATTACCGATCCAGAGTATGCCATCATCCCAAGGGGGTGTGCTCGATCGGTGTAAAGGGTCGAGGGTAATGAGATAACCACGAGCTCTGAAGTTCACGCGTTTGTTCGGTGTGTCCGGGCGACTGGAGGAATGAGCAAACCACTTATTATAGGGGTTTCCGCTCGGTGTGCTAGGTCGACCGAGTTAGAGAAGAAATTAAATTGGAGGTTCGTTTTGTCGAGGTACTCGGGTGACCGAGTGGATAAAATCGACTCGGTCGGCTTGCAAGACCGTGTGACGGGCGCTTGTGATACCACAGGGCTCTTTACTGGATGCGATTGGACCGAACAAAATGCGCGAGCTCGGACCATAGGTTGCCTACTCGTCCATTATGGATGACTGACTGGGCGAGGCCTCCTGATTTGATCATCTCGACGAGGCGCACAAGTTGTCTTTGTTCCCAAGTCGGTCGCCTTGGTCCGAGTGTCTCTTGGGCCTATGAAGCATGGGAGTAAGTTGGGTCCATTTCGTTAGCCGCGTGCTGAGTCGGTCGGGAGGTCAGGGCGGTCAATCCAGACTTCTGTACATCGTTGCAATTTCCTAGGTGCCGTGGATCTCTGCCACGTGTACGTTGATGATGAGCCTCTCATTTTGGAAGCGGGAAAACGAAGCGTTGCTCTGACAGTGGACCAAACGCAGGTTGCTGATGCGTGATTTCATAAACATGCATATGTATAGCAAGTGCACTAGTTGCAAAAAGTAATAAAGTGATAAGAAGAGTATCGTTCCCACAAAGATAGCGTTACTAAGTACCGATTTCTCTAGTTTAAGTCCTAATTGAAGAAACAATAAATTGGATTGATGGAAAATTAACAAACTAAATCCAAATTAACAAAATATAAATGAATGATAATGAAATTAAAGCAAAACCCAACAACTTAACTAATTAAACAATGCTAAAAAATGCTAGGGTGTTGATTTTACCTAGATACGCTAACCCAATTCATATAATCTATTACTCAAGTTCTTATTCCTTGATTGAAAATCGAATTCCCTAAGTTGTAAAACATACCTTCTCAGGCTACATTTCCCTACTTATCCCTATTAAGCTTCCGCACCCAACAAAATGAAGATTAATAGTTCAAAGTCTTTTAAGCATTATGAAATTCTATCTAGATTTCATAGATCGCTAAACCTATCTCTAGTGTTTGCTTAATCTACGGTATTTATCCCAAGAGGCAAAATCACAAATCACTTCTCAGTCTCATTGTGAACAACACACATTTGAAAGGTGATCAAGCATCCAAAATTCATTAAGCAAAGAGATAAACACTCAATCATGAAATTAAAACTCAAGGTAAATTAATTCATATAAATTTGAATCATTATATCAAGGTTACATCAAACCCTAGCTAAACAAGATTCATCATTGAAAAACAACCAAAAGATGGAGAAATCTTCTCTAATTTGAAGCCCAAATCTTCAATACTCTTCTCCTTCCAAGAGCTGCCTCCCAAATGATGAACCAAGACCCTTTTCTCTTCCTTTTCGCTCTAATTTATACCTCTCTCACTTAAGGATGAAGCCTTAGCAAGCCAAAACGCGTCACTTTATTTTTACATCTGATGCAGGTTTCGCCGCGGCGAAGCTTTTTCCTCGCCGCGGTGAGGACTTTTAGGCCAAATTTGAGCATGATAGAGTCTGAATATGGAAAAGTGTTAAACATATTAATTGTAGCTCTTTAAATTATATTTCTGGTAGTTCATGAATCAGCACAATCTGAGTCTACAGCTCAAGTTATGGCAGAAATACTAAAGCATGTCCAAAGCCGTTTTTCTTCAGTTCCCACCGTACTTTTCACGACTTCAAGCCAAGTTTTCACCCTTGTCCAGTCAGAATTAGGAAAAAACCAAAACATGAAAGTTGTAGCTCTTCTTCTTATCTTTCCAAAGATTCTAAATTTAGGTCATTCAGAATTTCCAAGCTCAAGTTAGACAATTTACGCTCAAAACTGTCATTTATGCTCAAAATCATCATTTAGGCCTGCAAAGACAAATTAATAGAATTAGGTAGCAATTATGGCCCAAATTGTACGAAAAGTATCCTAAATCCTATCAAAATTCAATGCAAAATCATAGTATAAAATATGATTATCAGTTGCCACGTGTCTACTTTCGTCAAGAGTTTCTTTATAAAAACGCAAGGGCGGTCTGTTCATCTTCCATTTTTGCATTTTTCATTTTCCATTCTTCTGCAAAACGAAAGTTTTTCTTCTTTCTTTCTTTTTTCTGTTTCAATTTCTTTGAGCAGCGCTGGCTTCCTTTCTGCAGTCTATCGTGTTACGGTAAATGCTCTTTTCTTTGGACTGATTTTTTTTTTGTTTGTTTTCGTTGTTTGCGGAATTTTTGGAAAATAGGATGAAGTTTGTGTAGTTTCGACTGGTTTTGAGGTGTTTAGAAGTATTGGAGTTTTGGTCTTCTAGAATAAGCTTGAACTTTTGGGTTTCTGGTGAGTCTCCAACGTTTTTCTCCGATTTTTTGGTGTTTTCTGGAATTTTGGATGGGACAAAAGGAAGACGAAGTGGTGTTACGTAGCATCTTGATTCGGCTCGGTCAGTATGCCTGACCGAATCAAGTGACTAAGGTGGATCTGGGTTGTAAATGGCAGGTAAGTGGAATAGTACGTCATCCGGTCCATTGACCAAGCGTGAGTGGATTGTGAGAAGGGATCGGTCATCTAGACTGAGTGGGCAGTTATACGGTCCGTATTCGGATTGGTGAGTTGGTGACCCAAAGCAAATCGACTCATAGGGGTAAGTTGCTTCGAGTGAGCGAGGAAGCCTTTGGACTTGGGATCTGATCGGTTGGTAGCAAAGGTCGATCAGGGTTTGGGTTGAGTTGAGAAGTAGTTGCCAAGTAGGTTAACCAGTGCCGAAGGTGGAACAGGAGGCTGGTGAATTGTTCTACTCGATCAGTTGTTCAGGGTGACTGGCTACCTAACACTTTTGGGAGTCCAGATCGTGAGGTCCAATCGATCGGTTAGGTAGGGCCATCAGGTTGATATGTCAGACTCAAAGTTGGCTAGCTCGATGGGGTTGCGGCAAGTGCCGAGAATGAGTACGAACGTGCCCCTACCATAGTGATGATGCCCGAGGGCGGCGTTCCGATGGGCGTATCAACTAGAGTTAGTGTAGTTGTCCTAGGGACGAGTACTGTCAGCCCGAGTGGTTCAGGCAAGCATGGGGGAAGTGGGGAAGACTCCGAAGGAGCTGGTAGTCTGTTTTCATCCAGTAGCAGCTCTGACGAAGAGCCGAGCCAACAAGGTAGTGGGATCTTGACCAGGGATTATCCACCTGCGTTTAAGGATAGCGATGTGTGGCGCATCCAGACTTTGTATCACATTCTGAATTTGGTTGATATCTAGGCACCATGGTCGTACGAACGGGTTGACTGGGAGGCACAAGGTTGGGTTAGTGTTTACGAAAAGTTTTTTCATGATGGGTTGAGGTTGCCTATTCCTCACCTTGTTTAGGAGGTGTTGAACCACTTCATGATTACCCCGTCTTAGCTCATGCCAAACGGTTGGAGGTTGCTTATGGCTTTGGAGGACCTCTGTATCTAGAATCAGGTGATGTTCGGGCTGCATGAGCTATTGTACTTGTACTTTCTAAAAGAGAATGACATAGAAAAAGGTCGATATCTGATTAACCTGAGGCATGATCGGTCTCACTTGGTGACCAACCTGTGGTCCAGCGACAAGAACTGGAAGGACCGATACTTCTTTGTGAAGGGTCAGGCTGTCTTTGGAAAGAGAGGACAGGGCAACATCCCAAGCAGATGGTGAGGTACTAGTGAGAACTTTGTTGTTTTTTGTACTTTGATTACTAAATCTTGATTGTGTTTTTTGCTTGTAGAGCTTTAGTACAATCGGGCTGGTCAGAGCAGAGATGGCTTGGACGTGACGACCTAGAGGGTGCTAGCCATTCTAAAGGCGTAGAGGGATTGGCGAGTGGTATTGGCAGAGTCTAACCTCAGGACCAGCCATCTTTGGGTCAGAGTAGAGGTGATTCAGCGAGGTATTCTCTTTCCTTCGTTGAAGCAGGCTTGGGATGTGCTTCTGGCTCGGTACTGCAATCATATCATTTTTTATGAGTCAAGGTTGAACCCACTAACTATTGGAGAGTTTGCGCTTGTAGAGGAACTGATGAAGAAGTTGACCGTCCTCAGTGCGAGCGAGTCTATCACTCGGCGTCGGGAGAAGAGGAGGAGGGAATCCTCGGCCAGAGGAGATAGGAGAGCGGATGATATGTTGGCAATGCCGCCGAGTCAGCAGCCCACAGTCAGAGCCAGGTCGTCCTAGACCGCGATTACTTTCAAGATTTTGACTACTGCGTCGACCTATTCTGACATGACTTCCATGAGCAAGCTGGCCGACTCATTCCTATTCCCGAGTGCGTTTGAACCAGATGGGCGCAGTTGCTACCGTTGACTAAGGGGTATCCCATGCCTTTCAGATATGGCAGGAGTTTCTTTTTATTTTGTTTCTGACTTTCTTACTGATGACAATACTTTGTTGTGCAAGCATTCATGAGCAGTCTTCATTTGAGGAAGTCTATGGTGGCGTAGGAGAAGAAGATACAAGATGTGTCCAAGGCGAACACTAGTTTGCGCCAAAGAGAGGCGGTAGCCCAAAAAGCCGAGCAAGAGAATCAGCAGCATCTGAGGGACGTTGAGCTTAAGCTGGAGAGACTGAGGGGTGAGTTGGCCGAGAAGACCATAGAGGTCGAGTCCCTCAAGGAGCAGAGCCTCTCTATTGCAAATGATGCTATTGTCAGGGCCCGAGGAGAGCTCATGCTCGAGTATAAAGTCGAGAACACTTCCCACTAGAATCCAGATGAAGACATTCAGCTCATACAAGAGATGTTGGAGTAGGGAGCTGAGCATACAAATGAGCAGATGCTTGATTTTGCTAGTCTATCGGGACCGTCGGTTACTGGGGATGTGAGCAACCAGGTTACAGGGATGGGTACTGGTGCTGGCGATGGAGTGACTGAGTCGGAGATGGGAGAGATGACTCGTATCGACGACACTTAGTTTTATTTCTGTTTGCTCATGTATTTTGGGGACTGCGATGCCTTTTTTCTTGGCGTGTGTGCCTTTTATTGTACTCTGACTGGGCCGTTTGAGGCTATATGTATTATACTTGTTATTCTACCTTTTGATGCTTTCTTGATGGATGGATGAGTTGTTCATTGCTTCTTTACTTGTGGATGTACTAGGGTTGAGCTCTCATGTAATGTTTGTGATTTCAGTGCAGCCCCATGTCTAAGACATGTGGGCCTTTTGTTGGGCTAGATTGATGTTTTGCTGACTAAGGGTGTAAGAACACTTCGCTTGGTTGGGCTAACCGAGTGTGTAGCTTTGTGGATCGAGTGGGGTCAATCTGAATGTGTGTATTTTTGGATCGGGCAAGGTCGATTTGAAGATGTAGTTCCGTGAACCGAGCAGGTCGATTCGAAGGTGTATTTCTGTGGATCGAGTAGGGCCGATCCGAAGGTGTAAATTAGCGTCGTGGATCGGGCGGGGCCGATCTAATGGTATATATTCATATCGTGGATCGGGCATGGCCGATCCGAACATGTAAATTCGTATCGTGGACAGGCATGGCCGATCCGAAGGTGTAAATTAGCATGGGGGCCTTTGCCCTCATCCATGCATCCAGGAAGCTCAAGCCGTACTTTCAGTGCCACTCCATAGTTGTACTCACCTCCTTCCCACTCAAGAAGATACTGCACAAACCAGAGCTATCAGGCCGACTCACGCAGTGGACAGTAGAGCTTAGTGAGTTTGACATATCATATCAGCCTTGCACTTGTCAAGTCCCAAGCATTAGCAAACTTCATTGCTGATTTCACCCCGAGTACCACTACCCAAGCAGAAAAGGAGTTGTTATGCTTGAACGGAGGGCCACCCTCCAAATGGACTCTCTTAGTGGATGGCTCGAGTAACGTGAATAGAAGTGGACTCAGGCTAGTACTGATTGCACCAGAAGGGGATATCATCCAGCGGGCAATACGGTATGGGTTCAAGTGCACAAACAACAAAGCTGAATATGAGGCTCTCATCGTTGGACTCTCCTTAGCCAAAGAAATTGGAGCGAAGAGACTAGAGGTGAAGTCCGACTCCGAGCTTGTAGTCAATCAACTGCAAGACACGTACCAAGCACACGACTGAAAGATGACGGCTTACTTGAACATGGTCAAGGAGCTGTATGCCCAATTTGAAGAGTTCTCCATCCTCCAAGTCCCAAGAGTAGAGAACTCTCACGTTGACGCCCTTGCCAACCTTGGCTCAACGCTCAAATGTTCTTCTCAGTAATCTATCCCTCTATTGTTCATGCAATGGCCAGCCAACTAGAAGGAACAACCACCAAACAAGTCGCCCGAGAAAGTAATGGATATTGAACTAGCCGACTATTGGATGACTCCGATAGTGAAATACTTAGAGCACAATGAACTACCCACTAACAAGAATGAAACACGCCGATTGAGAGCAAGAGCTACCAGATTCACCATACATGAGGGCCAACTCCTCATAAAATCATTTTCGGGTCCCTATCTCAAGTGCACAAGCCCAAAGGAGGCCCAACAAGTTCTCGCCGAACTCTATGAAGGCGAATGTAGAAACCATGCTGAGGGACGTAGCCTGGCATATCGGGTGATCACTGCTGGGTACTATTGGCCCACAATATGAACAGATTCGGCTGTTTATGTGAAGAAGTGTGACAACTGTCAGAGGTTTGCTCATTTCTCACACCTCCCACCCGAGCGACTCCACTCCATCCTCACACCCTGGCCTTTTATGAAGTGGGGAATGGACATAGTGGAAAAACTACCGACCGTACATGGGTAACGAGTCTTCATGTTGGTTGTGACAGATTACTTTACCAAGTGGATTGAAGCTGAAGCTTTCGCACAAATCAAAGACCGAGAGGTAAAAAACGTTTATCTGGAAGCATGTCATCTGCAGGTTCGAGATACAGAAGGAAATTGTCACCGACAATGGATCCCAGGTTATCAGTTCAGGCTTCAGGGATTTCTGTGACATGTGGGGAATAAAACTGAGCTTCTTGACACCCCGCAACCCCCAGTCCAACGGCTAGGCCGAGTCATCAAATAAGACCATCATGCAGACCCTAAAGAAACGATTGCAGAAAGCGAAGGGTGCATGGGCAGATGAGCTACTCGAAGTCCTTTAGTCATACCGAACCACGACTCGCTCGTCAATAGGCGAGACCCCTTTCTCCCTCACATACGGTTCTGAAGCAGTCATCCCAGATGAAGTATCAGTCCTGTCCACCAGGCTCCAATGGGCAGACGAGGAAACAAACAACCAGAACCTTTGCCAGAACTTGGACACCGTTGATGAGCTACAGAAATGGGCGAACATCTGTAACGTAGTCTATCAATAACAGGCCACCCGACACTATAACCGCAACATGAGGATCCGAACTTTCAAGATAGGTGACTGGGTCCTCCGCAAAGTCTTCCAAAACACAAAGGAGATCAACTTTGGCCCCACCTGGGAAGGTCCCTACAAGATTACCAAAGAAGCAGGGAAAGATGCTTACAAACTCCAAACCCTCGAGGGCAAAGACATCGGCAATAACTGGAATGCCGTTCACCTCAAACGCTACTACTTTTAGGTGAACTTGTTCTTTCTATCTGTTTTCCTTTGTTTTTATTTAAAAAAGGAAGAGTGGGTCTATCCACCTCCTCATAGATAGTCGACCTCATGGCCCAATTTAATGAAGTATTATTCAAAAAAATTTCATCTTCAGATTGACCCTGTTCGATCAATTGTTATTTACACCATCGGATCAGCCTTGCTCAATCCACGATATGAATTTACACTATCGGATCGGCCCTGCCTGATCCACAATGCTAATTTATACCTTCGGATCGGCCCTGCCCGATCCATGACATGAATTTAAACCATCGGATCGGCCCTGCCTGATCCACGAAGCTAATTTACACCTTCATTAAATTGGGCCATGAGGTCGACTATCTATGAGGAGGTGGATAGACCCACTCTTCCTTTTTTAAATAAAAACAAAGGAAAACAGATAGAAAGAACAAGTTCACCTAAAAGTAGTAGCGTTTGAGGTGAACGGCATTCCAGTTATTGCCGATCTCTTTGCCCTCGAGGGTTTGGAGTTTGTAAGCACCTTTCCCTGCTTCTTTGGTAATCTTGTAGGGACCTTCCCAGGTGGGGCCAAAGTTGATCTCCTTTGTGTTTTGGAAGACTTTATGGAGGACCCATCACCTATCTTGAAAGTTCGGATCCTCATGTTGTGTTATAGTGTCGGGTGGCCTGTTATTGATAGACTACGTTACAGATGTTCGCCCATTTCTGTAGCTCATCAACGGTGTCCAAGTTCTGGCAAAGGTTCTGGTTGTTTGTTTCCTCGTCTGCCCATTGGAGCCTCAGGTAGCGGATCGATACTTCATGGGAGACTGCCTTCGAACCGTATGTGAGGGAGAAAGGGGTCTCGCCTACTTGACGCAGCGTAGTCGGTGGTGACTAAAGGACTTCGAGTACTCATCTCGCCCATGCACCCTTCGCTGCACAAGCTTTAGGGTGGTCGCATGATGGTCTTATTTGATGACTCGGCCTAGCCGTTGGACTGGGGGTTGCTGGGGGTCAAGAAGCTCAGGTTTATTCCCCACATGTCACAGAAATCCCTGAAGCCTGAACTGATAAACTAGGATCCATTGTCGGTGACAATTTCCTTCTGTATCTCGAACCTACAGGATGACATGCTTCCAGATAAACGTTTTTACCTCTCGGTCTTTGATTTGTGCGAAAGCTTCAGCTTCAATCCACTTGGTAAAGTAATCTGACACAACCAACATGAAGACTCGTTACCCATGTACGGTCGGTAGTTTTTCCACTATGTCCATTCCCCACTTCATAAAAGGCCAGGGTGTGAGGATGGAGTGGAGTCGCTCGGGTGGGAGGTGTGAGAAATGAGCAAACCTCTGACAGTTGTCACACTTCACATAAAGCAGGCCGAATGCTATGCTATTGTGGGCCAATAGTACCCAGCAGTGATCACCCGATATGCCAGGCTACGTCCCTCAGCATGGTTTCTACATTCGCCTTCATAGAGTTCGGCGAGAACTTGTTGGGCCTCCTTTGGGCTTGCTGCAGATTGAGATACCCTGAAAATGATTTTATGAGGAGTTCCTTCCCTCATGTATGGTGAATCAGCTCTTGCTCTCAATCGGCGTGTTTCATTCTTGTTAGTGGGTAGTTCATTGTGCTCTAAGTATTTCACTATCGGAGTCATCCAATAGTCGGCTAGTTCAATATCCATTACTTTCTCGGGCGACTTGTTTGGTGGTTGTTCCTTCTAGTTGGCTGGCCATTGCATGAACAATAGAGGGATAGATTACTGAGAAGAACATTTGAGCGTTGAGCCAAGGTTGGCAAGGGCGTCAACGTGAGAGTTCTCTACTCTTGGGACTTGGAGGATGGAGAACTCTTCAAATTGGGCATACAGCTCCTTGACCATGTTCAAGTAAGCCGTCATCTTTCAGTCGTGTGCTTGGTACGTGTCTTGCAGTTGATTGACTACAAGCTCGGAGTCGGACTTCACCTCTAGTCTCTTCGCTCCAATTTCTTTGGCTAAGGAGAGTCCAACGATGAGAGCCTCATATTCAGCTTTGTTGTTTGTGCACTTGAACCCATACCGTATTGCCCGCTGGATGATATCCCCCTCTGGTGCAATCAGGACTAGCCTGAGTCCACTTCTATTCACGTTACTCGAGCCATCCACTAAGAGAGTCCATTTGGAGGGTGGCCCTCCGTTCAAGCATAACAACTCCTTTTCTGCTTGGGTAGTGGTACTCGGGGTGAAATCAGCAATGAAGTTTGCTAATGCTTGGGACTTGACTTAAGTGCAAGGCGATATGATATGTCAAACTCACTAAGCTCTACCGCCCACCGCGTGAGTCGGCCCTGATAGCCTCTTTGTGCAAGATCTTCTTGAGTGGGAAGGAGGTGAGTACAACTATGGAGTGGCACTGAAAGTACGGCTTGAGCTTCCTGGATGCATGGATGAGGGCGAAGGCCAGTTTCTCCAGTTGACTGTACCGCATTTCTATGTCGATGAGTGACTTGCTTACATAGTAGACCTATAGCTGCTTCGCTTCTTCTTCCTGAACTAGCACTACTGAGATTGTTGTCTCTGAGACCGCCATGTAAGTGTAAAGCTTCTCCCCGTCCACAGGCTTGGAAAGGAGCGAGGGGGAGGTCATGTACCTTTTTAGTTGTTATAGGGCTTCTTCGCAAGAAGGGGTCTACTTGAACTTCTTGGACTTCTTGAGGGCATGGGAGAAGAGATGTCACTTGTTGGCGAATCTAGAGATGAAGCGACTCAAGGCGGCAACTCGTCCTGCCAGGCGCTAAAGTCTTTGATGCAAGCCGGAGATGGTATATTGAGGATTGCTCTGATCTGATCGGGGTTGGCTTCTATCCCTCGTTGAGTCACCATGTAGCCCAAGAACTTACCTGACGAGATGTCGAATGAGCATTTGGCTGAATTTAACTTCATGTTATACTTCCTGAGGACAGCAAATGCCTGGCTGAGGTGGTCAAGGTGTTGTTCGGCCATCTTTGACTTGACGAGCATGTCGTCGATGTAAACCTCCATGGTGTCTCTAAGGTGCTCGGTAAACATCCTGTTGACTAGTCGCTGGTAAGTAGCCCCAGCGTTCTTGAGACCTAATGGCATCACCTTATAGCAATAGGTTCCCCTTTCCGTGATGAAGGTTGTCTTCTCTTGGTCGTCCGGTTGCATCAAGATTTGGTTGTACCCTGAGAAACCGTCCATAAAACTAAAGAGCTCATGGCCTGCGGTTGCATCAACCATCATGTCGATATATGGGAGTAGGAAGGAGTCCTTGGGGCAGGCTTTTTTTAAGTCTGTGAAATCGATGTAGACTCTCCACTTTCCGTTCTTTTTCTTTACGACCATGACATTCACCAACCATTTGGAGTAATGGACCTCTCTGATTATACCATTGCTTAGTAGCTTCTCGACCTCTTTATTGACGATTCGGTTACACTCTAGTGCGAATTTCCTTCTCATTTGCTTCACTGGTGGGTGATCCAGATCTACCTTGAGCTGGTGGACCATTGCTTCTAAACTGACTCCCGTTATGTCGGCGTGTGACCAAGCGAAACAGGCTTGGTTCTGTCTGAGGAATTCTATCAACTTCTCTCTTGTCTCGGGCTTGAGGCGGGAACCTATGTGTGTCTTTCTCTCGAGGTCGTCCGGATGTATCTGTACTTCATCCAATTCTTCCATAGATGGTTGGTCCGGCTCGATCGGAGGGGTTGGATGGGACTGTAATTGCTATGAAGTGTTACCCTTGCCCTTGAAGGCATTCTTGTAGCAATCTTTGGAAGCTTTGGGGTCGCCCTTGATCTCTCATATCCCCCACTTTGTAGAAAACCTGATTGTCTAGTGGAACATGGATGGGACTGCTCACATGTCATAAATCCAGGGCCGGCCCAAGATGACGTTGTAGGGTGAAGGGCAGTCGATCACCAGAAAGACTGTCTTTTTGTTCACTCCGCTGGCGTAGATGGGAAGGATGATTTCTCTGATGGTGTACTTCTGCTCAAAACTGAAACCAACCAGCAGTGTCAGCCTCCTATTGATATTTGCTTCTTCCAGACCCATAGCCTTCACTACTTCAAGGAATAGGATGTTTGTTGAGTAACCTCCATCTATGAATACCCTCTTCACTAGGATGTTGGCGATCTTCAGAGAGATGACTAGAGCATCGTGATGAGGAGCGACCAAGATGACCGGCTCACCATCTTCAAACTGAATTACCTGATGGGTGTGTGATTGTGAAACCGGATGGATGGACTGCACTTCATGGCGGCTGTTGGCTCTGGCGTATCATTTGGTTGATGAGTAATTGACCCCACTGATCTCTGATCCCCTAGAGATGAGTGAACAGAATCCTTTTGGTGTGGGTTCCCATAGAGGTGGTGATGTTTCTTTAGTGCTTCTCCGGCTAATGGTGTTCTTCCCTTTATCCGTTAGGAGATCTCGGAAATGTCCCCTCTTCAGAAGTGCAGCGACCTTGAGCCACAAAGCGATGCAATCTACAGTGTTATGCCCGTGGTCACCGTGAAACTCGCACCATTTGGTTGTATCTTTCCTTGCTTCGGGATTGAGCTTGCCTGGCCACTTAACGGTGGATCTCATTCCTTTCATTATTGCAACTACTTGGGCCAGTTCGACGTTGAGGTTATACTTCGGTATCTTGTATCGGCTCGGTCCAACATGTATGTTATCGGTTCTCGTTGGTTGGTGATCATAAGCTTCCTAACTCTACTCACGTTATACGTTGGGGGTTGATAATGGTGTTCCACCGATCTGTGCTCTGGCTTCCTGTCATTTTGCCTTGGGTTGTATCTGGTGTGAGTCGCCCGGTTTATCTCATCTTCCTCCCACCTTATCTGGATCACTGCTCGGGCCAAAGCGTCTTTTATCGTGGTACAACCCAGCTTCGTCAGTTATTTGTATAGTTCTTCATCCGGGAGGAGACCCTTCCTAAAGGCGTCTACGGCTGTCTCGTGGTTACAAGAAGGGATGGAGATCTTCTCTTTGTTGAATCTGCTAACATATTCTCTTAGTGGCTCTCCCCTCCTCTGGTATACTCTGTATAGATCGGCTAACAGCTTCTCGAGTTTCTTACTGCTGGCAAACTGCTCCACAAAGGTGTCGGTAAGTTGAGCAAATGAGTCAATGGAATAGTTCGGGAGGTTTGTGTACCAATGGAGTGCTGGATCGGATAAGCTTGAACCAAAGCCTTTGCACATGCAGGCTTCCCTAAGTGCTCGGGGTATTGAGACAGTGAACATCCGTTGCTTGTACGAGGCTATGTGATCATCCGCGTTGGTTGTGCCGTCGTACGATTTAATGTTGGGGATAGTGAACTTCTGGGGCATGTTAGCTAGGGCGATCTCATCCACAAAGGGCGAGTCAGCGTAGCAGTGAGGCTTGTTTTTCTTGGTCGGGATTAGCATTCTTGGGATGCGCCTCATCACTGCCTCTACATCAGCCAGCCTCTTGGCCAATACCTGTTCCATATGAGATGGGGACACCACTAAGTCATCCCGTTTGATTAGGTCGGCTTTTGCACTCGTCCTCAACATATTCCGTTGGGCCATCCCGTGCGGTGTAGTTTGGTAGATCATTCCTTCGCACACCCTTGTAGCCTGGATCTCTGTTCACTCCCTCTGGTTGGATGACTCCCATGGTAACTGATCTGGTGTTTCGCCCTACATGAATAGTCAGGGGGGTTGTTTGATATTCACTCGGTCCGACAAGATGGGTGGGCTTGGGTGCTATAGTTTGGTTGGGTAGGTCGGTCAACCCATGAGGGTGAATCGAGCCGAATGATGTTTGTGTGGGATGGTAAGGATGGTTGGTCTTGCGGACATGGGCTTTTTGCTACTTGGGCGTCTTGATCTCGAGACTGGTGTGGATCGGATGAGTGAGGTTCTGTTGGCGTATCCTTTTCTCCATGAGTCAAGACCGAATCGTCGCCCACCGATGCAGTTAATGGACGTGGCCTTTTACTGGAGGCTGCGAGCCTGTGCTCTGAGGTCTGGAGAGATTGCATAGATGGAATCGGGGTGCGGAATTGATTGGGAGGTATCTGGTAAAGCAGGAGCTCCAGATCATAGAACTGACTCACCTTCTCTTTTAGAGACCGGTTTTCGGCCCTGATGGAGGCGTTTTTGGTCTGGATTGCAGTGTTCTTGGCTTCCAGTGTGGCCACCTTGTCTGAATTCTGCTGCATGAGGGCGGTCAAAGCCTCCAGTTTAGCCTCGAGGCTAGGGTTAGCATTGTCCGAATGGTCAGCCATGGAAAATTCCTCTACGTAGCAAGGTTCGTCGAGCCGAATGATTGCTAGAGGCCCCATGGTGGGCGCTAAATTATAGACATAAAAATCTACCTATACGAAAAGAGGGTCTGATCCTGTGAGGTTGAGGCCACTAGCGATCCGCTACACCTGTACACGTAGAGAAACGAACATGAAGCGACGGAAAACACCAGGGTGGTGTTTGTCGTAGACACTCCGACGCTCAAGTCAGCAAGGCTGAAAGAGGCCAATTTGGTGAGGGCTAGGGAGTAGAGAGGTTACTAGAAGTCTAGTCAAGGATTGTGACTACGATGGTGATGTGAAGTTCTCAAGTAGGAACTCCGGATGTGAAGGTGTAGTATATTCTCTCCTCTGAGAAGGCTGGCCTCTGTTTATATAGTGACTGTCTGGTCTCTCAATCCTGGTGGGATTGGGAGTTCTCGTCGCAATCCCTTTCCTCTAGGGATACGCCATTTGATCCCTTTATCGTAGCGTGAGAGGGAATCCTAGTGTGACTCTGATACGGACCCTAAAGGAATTAGGGCGGTGGTGAGCTATCTTACCAGTGTTCAAATAGGAAAGTGATCTCGAATAGGAAAGTGATCTGTGGATGTCCGTGGGCTTTGAACTCGCTCATAGGTCCAGGAAGTGGATTGGGATTAGGAGGCTTGGGCCCGGATGGTTTGGGCCAGTAATATCTCGTACCAGATGGGCCTAATCCGGATTGGGCCGCGTCGGGATTGGGCCGCGTCTCTTTCTCATTCGGTCTCTTTTCCCTATTTGGGCTAAGGATGATTTTTGACCCTAACAATGAGCTTAGATCAAGAGATGATCTTTGTCCTCAAACTTCACCTATCTAAAATTGCATCACCCACTTATACATCTAAGATGGTCCAATTAAGTTTAAGATTGATGGCAAATTAATTGTGACCGTTGATGGTGGCTCACTCTTGGTCCTAATGTTAACCATCACACAATTGTTTTTAATTTACATAAACCTATACATACATACAAACATACATACATGCTAAATGATGTAAAATTTGCTAATAAATAGTTTAGTGAAATTTCAATTAAATACTAATAATTTTGTATACTATATATGTTAAAAGTTAAATACTTAAGATATTAACTATGATATATGTAAAGTAATATTATATAACTAAATAAACATGTTTTTTAAGTGCTTTTTATTTGTCAATTTGTTGGCTTTCTATCTGTAATGTTGGCAAATAGACATTTAAAACTTTTGTCAAATGTGATGGATCATCACAAATCTCGTGAAAGAGATGTACGCTGTAATGTGTGGCTTACTTGGAACATTGGGCTTGTATGGTGTTCAATAGGTCCTAGGGATTAGTTGAGCTTACATGCAAGCTGACTCGGACATCCCGGTTATAAAAAATAAAATAAAATAAAAAACTTCTTTGATATTGGATCATAAAATTTTAAGAAGATGTACACAAATGGGAAATGACTACAAATAAAATTAAACTAATTAGGCACATGATTACATAGACCTAACACGGATTACTACTTAGACAAACCACATGATAATTGGTCCTTAAAATTATAATAAACTTTTTAAAGTATAGTATACATCACCATGTATTCATAATTCTTATGCCTAAAAAATCAATGTTGATGTAAGCTTACATCAGCGAGCACCAATCAGAATTAAAGAAGGTTTTGCACCACTAAGAATATGCCATGTCGCCCCAAAACAGAGAGAATACGACTATCACCAACTCAGTAAGCTCAAGTTTAGTCTGTGAATGAATGTGGTCCGCACACCTGTCCAAACCCCATATAATTTAAGGATATTTCCTAAGTTATCACCCAATGGGATACAAGGAAGGACTTGCATGGCACCTACCTGTTTACAGATTTGTAATCATTGCCGTAAACTTAGTAGCTATAAATAGAGGACTCCCCCTCACAAAATCAGGATCAAACTCTCTGAATTCAACAAAGCAAATAGCAAAGACAATCCATAAGAAAGAGTCTGGCTTAATATTCACTCATAATAACAAGTTCTTGTAATTCTGCTCACCGCTAGCAACCTCTTGTAAACTTGGCTAATTACCAAGAACACTCATATAAAAGACAACAGTGGATGTAGGAATCGCTTTAAACATCTTAACCACTATAAAAATTCTCACTATCTCATTTATTATTCAGTCTTTGCATGATATTTCTAACCTTCAATCAATTGTTCACGTATAATTTCTAAGACCCTCTTAACACTTTACATGTGCGAAGTCATTGGTGTCAAAATCACGCATCAACAACTTGGTGCTAGAAGAAGATCCAGATTTCACATCAGCTCTTCATCTGGTAATCTCAACTAATCAATCAGTTCAACTTGCAAAACTCATGGCTCGTGGTCTTGAAACTGAGTGCACTAGCACCAACAACGAGGAGACCCTACGCATTCAGGAGACTACTCCTCCCGAAGTAGCTCCATCTCCCAAAGTACTACGATAGGCATCCCCTCGACTTCCCAGGCAGACCCTGCTCTGATCAACTACCTGGAGAAGTTTGACAACACCCTCCAAACAATGAGCCAAAGGCTAGATTGTTTGGATCAGGTCGTGCCGTCAAATTCTAACAAGGAAGTACCACCTCCAAAAATGTTTGTAGGTCACACTAAAGCATGGAAATGAGCAAAAGCTCATACCACACGCACTACAGTGCATAAAGATAAAGGGAAGCAAGTGGCCGAACATGGGCAGAAAGGGCACCCCCACAAGAGTACTCGATAGGGAGATTCCCACTATCGTTGACATGATGGTCCCAACCATCACCGTGAGGGAAGTGTCCACCATCAGTAGGTTAGTTCTGACCACCGCAGAGGTAGCGAAAACTCCCCAAGCCATTCAGTGCCTTCACAAGGCTTCAATCAGCATGTGTCAAGGCATGCTGAACAGCCAAGGCAAAGAAAGTACTAACCTGCTGTCTTTCCTTAATCGCAATCATAGGGAACGTACCTATATTACAGAAAGTGATGCCCAGAGGGCTCCGCTTCCTCAAATAAAGGAATTACAACGAGCTTTGGATCAACTTAGAGCTCAACAGAACGAGTAGGGGCTGGTCACTGAGGCATCTCCCTTTTCTCTATTAGTTTTGATTGCTCCTCTCTCGTCAAGATTTAGAATGTCTAACATGAGGGCATTCGATGGGAATTCTGATCCACAAGATCACCTCTATGAGTTCAATGACCTCAAGAAGCTTCACCAAGTTTCCAACTTGGCAAAATGTTGCTACTAAGCAATGACTCTATCTGCCTATGCTAAACATTGGTTCAGATCTCTTCTACCATGGTCTATCAAGTCGTGGCAATAGATGAGCTCGTTGTTCTTAAGACACTTCCAGGCCAATTGGAAGTTCTCAATGCCGTTAAGCTACCTTAGCAACATATGAAAAGAGAAGAATGAGTCTCTCTAGTCCTATATTTATAGATTTCACAAGGAACTGAACAAGGTGGCTGATGCGTGTTTCCTACAACATGCAATATGTAGCAAGTATACTAATCGCTCAAGTAATAAAGTGATGAGTGAGTATCGTTCCCACGAGGAATGCTAGCTAAGCACTAAGTATCCTACTGTTCTCAAGTTGGAGCAATCGACTTCTTTTGGATTAATGGGAGCAATTTTAATTAAAGAAAACAAAATCTGAAATTACTGACTAAAATTTAACTATGAAATGCGAGATGAAAGAAATACGGATAAAATCAATTCAATTAAAAAGGGTAGGGTTTTGACTTCATTCGGACTTTATGGGTTATAAACCTAAAAATTAAACTACATTCACATTGATATGCATTGGTTGTAAATCGAACTCACTAAGGTGTTAAACATACCTTCTCAGGCTATGTTTTCCTATTCTTCCTTATTAACTTTCCGCACCCAACAATTTGAAAGTTAACAATTCCAAACTCATTAAGCATAAGAATCCTACAATGATTTCATTAATTCTTGAATCTATCTCTAGCATCCAATACTATAATGGTGCTTACCCAAGAAGCCTAACATGATTCATTTCTCAATCTCATCATGTTCATCACATAAAGCATTAAAACTCAGAGCAAACACACAATCAAAGCATAGTCAAATGAACATAAAACAATCAATCACTTAACCCATTAAAATCCGAATTACAATCAAAACCTTAACCCAAAATGGGTTAGTTCATAGCTAAATCAACATTACAAATAAGAAAAACGATACTATTCAAGTTCAACATAATGAAAAGTAAGAGAAAGGACAAGAAATCTCCCCAAATGATGAATCCCTTGGTTCAAAATCGAATCTTCACCCTTCTAATCACTAAATCTCTCCAAGCTTAATCAAAGAAAATGTAAAAGCTGCTAAACCTACTTCCTGGACGACCCTGGACAAAAAGGCAAAGTGTTCCTTTTATACCTCGCCCAAAATCCTAAGAAAAACACGCACAAAGTAAAACTGTGCGTTTCACAAAATTGGAATTTACGACCGTCGCCGCGGCAAAGCTTCTTGAAAAGCTCTGAATTTACAGAACTGCCACTCTGCTTGCATCTTCGCTCGATTCTTCGATTCTTTGTACTCTCCCTTTGGAACAAGCCTCATCGTGCTTTATCCTACTTCAGAACTCTCCGAACTTCTAAGATCCGCTAACTTTTGAGTCAAAAATTTCTAATTTTGTCCTTATTTGCTCAAAATGTCCATTTGAACCTGAAACACGAAATGTAAAGAATTAAGCAACAATTCGGGTCAAAATGCACTAGAAAGTACCTAAAATCCGATTAAAAAGTCTAATGAAAACTGTATAATCCACGGATTATCAATGGCTAATACACCCGAGGATTCAGTTTGAACTCTCATAATTGCCAGAGTTTGCCTGCAAGTTGACCTATGGAAGAAATTGTAATCTAAGGACGATATTTCCCTAACTCGTTTCCACAATCTAATAGAGAAATATCTATGGATAGAAAACTCAATGGTACCTTTAAATCGCCATGACCCCGAGCCTTCGACTTCCCAATTGGAGGAAAGAATATCGGGGAGAGAGTAGTAGAAGATCTGATCGCAAATAGGCTAATAATTATCAAAGAAAGGGAAAGAAACAACGGTTTGAGCCCAAAGAAATCCTATGCTCCAATTCCTCGTCGCAATCACAGCCGTGATCTTTTTACTCCACTTAATGCATTAGTTTCATCTATTTTGGATAAATCGAAAAAAGCTAATATGCTCGGAGAGCCAAAGCCCATGAAAAAGCCTACCTATAAAAGGAGTGCCAAGAAATATTGTTGTTACCACCGGGATAATGGGCATCACACCAATGAGTGCTGAGCTCTTAAGCAGACAATTAAAGATCTCATAAAAAAAAAAAAAGGGAACTTCAAGGAGTATGTTGATGGTCCAACTCCCTCTAGGGAGAATGATCAAGAAAGCGATGGGGGAAAAGGCGCCAAGGTCATAAAGGTCTTTAATTGCTAGGGACCATCTTTGGGGGACCTCACATAGTCGGGAACTCTTGGAATGCACAAGAAAAATATGCTTGAGAGGCTCGGCATGAGCCTTTAAATGTTCTGAATTTGAAACTGCAACCCATTAAGCAGTGTAGAGAATAGGAGATTACCTTCTATTTGTGAGATGCAAAACGAGTGCGCCACCCTCATGAGGATGCACTCATTGTCATGGCTGAGATAGGAAGGTGCAAAGTCCACAGGATGTTGATGGACAATGGGAGCATCGTGAATATCTTATTTTAGCGAGCCTTTAAAGAGATGAGGCTAGAAGAGACAAACCTCAAGCCTGTCACTAGTCCTCCATATGGTTTTATCGGGGACCATCTAACTCCTCGAGGAATGATTTCTCATTCAGTCACTTTGGGAGATCCCCATGAAGTGACAAAAATGACCGAATTTTTGGTAGTGGATTGTCCTTCAGCGTTTAATGTCATCCTTGGACGACTTCTACTACGAAATTTCAAGGCTATCACCTCAATTTACCATCAGAAGATGAAGTTTCCCACTTCGACAGAGTGTGGGGAAGTCAATGGATCATAGCATGAATCTCGTGTCTGCTATAACCAAGTAGTCCAAATAGTATGTAAAGGGAAAGGGAAAAGGAAGCAACCAGAAGGCATTCCTGAACAGGCAATGACGATCAACAGGATAGAGTCATAGCCTAGTCCAGTGGAAGGTAGCATTGATCCTCAAGTTCAAGAGGAGTATACCCATGGTTGAGACTTTAGTTAAAGTACTTGTCGAGGAGAATGAGCTGACTCTTTTGTTGAGAATCGGAAGCAATCTCAACCCTTACCTCGCTAACAATTTAACGAGCTTCCTTAGATAGAATATAGATGTTTTTGCATAGACTCATGCCTACATGATCAAGATTAGCCTAGATGTTATATGTCATGCACTCAACATCGATAGAGAATTCAAACCAATTCACCAAAAGAGAAGGGTTATGGACCCAGAGCGCTATGTGGCTCTTAAAGTTGAAGTGGATAAGCTCATCTCAATCAGGTTCATTTGGGAAGCTCATTTCCCCAATTGGGTCACTAATCCTATTTTGGTGAAAAAGTCCAACGATAAGTGGCGAACCTGTGTTGATTTCATTGATTTCAACAAAGTCTGCCCAAATGACAGTTTCCCTCTACCAAGAATAGATCAGCTTGTTGATTTTACTTTCGGGCACGAGCTACTGAGCTTCATGGATGCCTATTCGAGATATAATCAGATTTTGATGTTCACGTTTAACGAGAAGCATACCTCGTTTGTCATAGATTGAGGACTGTACTACTATAAAGTCATACCTTTTGGTCTGAAAAACATTGGGATGACCTACCAACGTCTAGTTAACCGTATGTTTTTCGAGCATATTGGGAAAACAATTGAGGTTTATGTTGATGACATGTTGGTCAAGTCATAAGTCACTTCAGATCACATAGCCAACCTTACTAAAATGCTCGATATACTCTGAAGATATAGAATAAAGCTTAATCCTTTTAGGTGTTCATTTAGAGTATCCTCAACAAAATTCTTGGGGTATATGGTTAACCATTGAGAATTGAAGTCAACCCCGAAAAGATCCAAGCTCTTCTAAATATGAAAAGTCCTACAAATCGCAAACAAGGTCAGAGCTTGAATGGGAGAATAGCGGCTCTTAGTCGCTTCTTATCAAGAGCAATAGATCGTTGTTTGCCATTCTTTAATATACTTAGAGCCAACAAGAGATTTAAATGGACTCCAGAGTGTGAGTAGGCCTTCTAGAACATAAAAGAGCATCTTAGAAAACCACATATTCTGTCTAAGCCTCTTCTTAAGGAAATATTGTTTCTCTATCTATTTGTCTCTAAGAATGCGGTCAGTGCAGCTTGCATTCAGGAAGAAAGTAGAATTCAGTGGCCAGTATATTACACAAGTAAGTGATTACTAGATGCCAAGTCAAGGTATCTAAAGATGGAACGATTAGCCTTTGCCTTGCTGATCGCTTCTAGAAAGCTGTGACCTTATTTCCATGCCCACACCATCCATGTGTTAACAAATTATCCACTCAGATAGGTCCTTCAAAAGCCAAAGGCCTCGGGTAAATTACTCAAATGGGCTATGGAACTAAGTCAGTTCGGTCCACATTACAGACCAAAAACAACAATCAAAAGGCAAGTTGTAACTGACTTCATAACGGAGTTCTCTTATCAGCCAGATCAAGAACTCGAACAGCCAGCCAGTGAAGACATCCAAGAAACTATTCAGAACTTGTCAACATGGAGTCTCTATGTTGACGGGTCTTGTAACAAAAGAAGAGCGATAGCTAATCTTCTGCTCATTAGTCTTGAGGGAAGCCCTTAGGTTTAGATTCAAAGCCACTAATAATGAGGTTGAATATGAAGCATTATTTACTGGTTTGTGACTAGCAAGAGAGATAGGGTCAAATATGATCGACATCAATAACGACTCTTAGCTGGTAGTCAACTAGAGTTTGGGAGAATATCAAGCCAAAGAAAATAATATGATCAGTTACTTGAAGAAAGTCAAGGTCGCACTCAAGCCTTTCAAGCACTACACGTTTAAGAAAATCCCAAGAGATAACAATTCTACCGCAGATGCTTCAACAAAGATAGCTTCATCGCTAGACTTTGATGCACCAGACAGTATCCCGGTCAAATACATTGAAGTTTCCAACATCAACTCACTCGACTAAACAGTGGCTACAACTGAATCTATGTCTTGGATGATTCTAATCATTCAGTATCTCAAAGAAGAGATTCTTCCTAACAACAAGATTGAGGCAAGACTCTTACAGACTATAGCTACTCGTTACACCTTAATAGGAGATCAGTTGTACAAGCGAGGGTTTAACACTTCCCTCCTCCAATGTGTGACTGATGAAGATGCAGACTACATCATGAGAGAGATACATGAGGGGATTTGTAGTAATCACACTGTTGCACGATCTCTCGCAAATAAAATTATCTGTCAGGGATATTATTGGCCCCTACTTCATGAAGACACCTACAACTTTGTGAAGAAGTGTGATAAGTGCTAGAGATTTGCGAATATCTCGCGAGCTCCTTCCAACCAATTGATAACGATGACTAGTCTTTGGTCATTTGCTATGTGGGGCCCCTATTATCAGTAATTCCAAACTCTTGTATAGCTTATATGATCTATTTTGCTTGTAAATATCGTTAATAAGATTATTCTCATTTTTCTTCAAGAATTACTTGTGTCATAATCTCAAGTTTTAATAAGCTTGATTATTTGTAATGTTTTACAAGTTTTACGATGAGAAAAGTTATATGTAGTTCGTGAAGTACTTAAGCTATAAAAGTGCTATCACAAATGGTCAAAAAGTCTATTTATATATTGGCAAAATATGTACATGGACGACCAGCAAGCTACAAAGAAAATGAAAAGAAACAAAAGAGCTCTTCCGAAGTAGGCGGAAGGGAGGTTGATCATTTATCTTGAACTTCAGGATCCCTAACTTTAGTTACTACGACGTTAGAGTCAGTTGCTTAGTCTTTAGGGTTTTCTGTTTCTTGTTGATCTTCCTCTTGGGTAGTCTCTTAATCTTCTTGTTTGTCAGCTGACTACATCGATGCAAGCACTACTTGATACTCTTCGGGGAGGTTAGAAATGTCCAAGTTTGGATTGTCTGCTCACAAACTATGAATAATTTGCAATGACCAATGACTGCCTTTCCTTTTAACCTCGTTGCTTAGCTGCTTCATCTGCTCAGTCAATGAATTGATCCGCCTATAAGCCATCTCAAGCTCTATGTCTTTCTCTTTCATTTTCTTCTATGTGTTCTACCACAGAATAGTTCGAGTCTTTTCGATCTCCTTCTCGCGGTCTAGACTCTCTTGCAGTTCATTTTCTCTTTGTTGAAGCTTTTGCTCTTGCGAGTTTAGATCTCTAGTGATCTTCACTATTGTCATCTAAAGCTCTTTGGTCTAGTTGTCCTTCTTTTGAAGCTCTTGCTTTTGGAACTCTCACTGAGCAGAATCCCTTTCGCTAATAATGTGCTTGTTTGAAGCTGTACATCACTTGCAGCTTCATTTGAAATCGCTAGAGCTTGCTTCAATTTGATGATCTCCTCCTTCATTTCATGAAGTTTTCCACCATAGTATATCTTCATTTTGTTGTGCACAATGTTCAGGGCGAGCAAAGACTGCAAAAGAAAAAGGATAAAGAGTTAGTTTATTTATTTATTTATTTATAGTTTATTTATTTATAAAAACTAAGGAACTTGATCACTGTTAATGAATTTACAAAGAAAAAAGTTTGCTTTACCTGGCTTTGCATCTGGAGCGCAGTAGCTACAAGGTCGAAAGGTCTAGAGGCTATGTACCTTTCGAAGGTTGACGCCAATTGGCACTCAAGGAGGGTAAACACCACCGGCCTTAGGTGATCTAGTATCTACCCTAGAAAGTCTAGAACGGATTGATCCTAACCGCTCGTGGTGGGGACCTCTTTGGTCTATTCCTGACCAATTTCTCCCTAATTGGCCGCACCTTCCTTTCCTTGTGAAGCCTCTAATGCACCCTTCGAGGTGACCTTTAAGGTAGGAAGTTAGGTAAGCTATAGCCCACCCAGCAGTATTCTAAAGTCATCCAACTCAAACTCAGATGCTTCAACTGTTTCTGTCTTTTTTTTCCTCGAAGCCATGGTCTTCTTCCTTGCTAGACGAGCTGCAGCAAGGTGGGGAGCTTCTTCACGACGCTTTACAATTGGTTGCCTTTTGGTACTAACTTGGGTTCCTATTACAGGGACATCGATTGGAATTGATCCAACCGGCGAGTCTAGATTCAATCTCGGGAAAGTAATTCCCCAAGATTGCTTCAATTTCTTTGACTGCATGGCATACAAAAATGATCAACGTAAAGAGTCCAAATATGCCAAAGACTTGGGTTTTTTCTATTTTAAAAAAAAAAAAATTACAAGCTGAATCGTCTAAGTAAGCTTCGGGAGGGAAGAATCTGTACTTTCAAAGATTTTTGGTTGTCGCGACCTCTGTCAGGAAGTTGGCGAATGCTTGGATGAAGTTATGATTAGTCAATAGCTACAATCTAGTCGTTTTGTTTTCTGCAAAGAAAAGTGTTCATTAGCTTACACTCTGAAAAAGAATTAAGTAAAAAGGATGAACGACCTGAAAATTGAAAGGGCAAAACCTACTTGGTTCCTGAAATTTACAAATACTGTCATACTTAAAGGAAAAAATATTTGGTCTCGTAAGCTCCCACGTTACTAGGATAACCAAATATTCCTCCCTCGATCGTTGGTCGTTTGGAGAGGTAGTGCAAGTCCTTATCTTTTTTCTTTAAGATATAGGTGTAAGCGAGCCCCAGCGTCATTGGCTCTCCGAGTTCATGCTCGTAGAATGATATATACATAGCGATAACTATCATATGTGCGTTTGGTGTTAGCTGGAATGGTGTGACCTAGAAGTGGTCGAGAATCGACTTGATGTATGGGTGGAAGGGTATCCTCACTCCGCATTTGAAAATAGCTTTCAAGATTGCAGCCAGTCCCTCGGGAGGATCTTGGGCAGTGTACATCCTCTTTCGATACATGTCCACATCGATTGCATGTTGATCTAATGTCTTTTTGATTTTTTCTATTGAAATGGTCAACCTTATCACCTTCCCGGGACCTACAAAGGTGTCCGATGAGTGTGAGCTTTCTTCGCTGGCTGTTCTCATCTCAGGGATCTCCGTTGGCCTTAGAGTCTATAAAGGTATGACATTTAGGGGAGACTCAAACCTTTTACCTCATATGACGACTCAGATGAGGTGGAGGATATCTCTACTATTTCTACCATGGTCGTCAAGCTTCTAAACCCTAAAAACAGTTCTTCAGGACTCTTTACCCCAAGTTTTTTGACTTCAAGTGTTTCTTTAAAATGCTATCCAGAAATGCTCTTTTCCTAAAATCTACCAGATACACCGTGACTGTAAAAAAGAATTTTTTTGCAGGAATGTGAAAAGAAGAGAAAAAGGAAGAAGTTTCTTTACCTCTTGGTTGCCTGAAATGGGTGCTCTATTGTAGCGTTAGGTTCGCATGAACTAATGAAGGAGGAACAAATTTTTTGGGAGGAAGGAAAACATTGTTTTTCTCTATGAAAAAATTTAGCTCTCTGAAAAACTAGGGCAAAGTTAGGGTTTTATGGTGAAGACGATGACGCTACAGCTTCTTTATAAGGGCAAGAATTCATTATAGGCCGTAGATCATGCCCACATGTCATCGATCCATGGGAAGAGTAACTCCCACGCCTCATAGAAACAATCTATGATTTTCTTTATCGAGAACGTCAATCGCCAGCGTGATTATCTCTTTAGCATTTAATGCATCTTTATCCACATTTAATGCATCAAAAGGGAATGTCATTCTAGTATGACTTGCATTTAGTGCTCATGGCTGACACTTATTGCGCACAGAGACACATTTGTCAAATAAAGTTTTACTTTATTGACCGAGCCAGTTGTCAAGTATAACAAATAATATCTGAAGAGGCCGTACAAAAAAGAAATTTATTCAACATGTCAAACACGAACACCAAACAAGATGATTCAGAATTTTCAACCACGAAATTTTCTAAGTGTTTTCAAGTCGTGAATGACAGTTAGAGTTCAAAACACATCCCAATGACTCAAGACAAGGTCAAGGTCAGATCGATAGATCTCAGTAAACGATCACGTCAGGTCGCTTGTGTTACTCTCAAGGCATAGTTCACAACTTGCTTACAATTTGTAATCAAATCAAGACAGCATTTCAAAAGTCAGATCAAGCAGTCGGCTTCAGGTTGTCTGCAACGATGTGATTACACCTCAGTACTCAGCTTGAGTAAGCATTTATGAAGTCAAGTTAGGTCGCAACATAATCTTGAAGTTCTCGAAATCCAATTCCTTGAATCTCAAGAACTGGTGAGCCTCTATTATGCCCAAAAAAATTAGGGCTAACGTAAGCTTACATCAGTAAGCACCAATCAAAATTAAGGAAGACTTTGCACCACCCAGAATCTGCCACATCACCCCAAGACAGCAAGAATATGGTTGTCACTAACTCAGTAAACTCAAGTTTTGACTGTGATTGAATGTGGTCTCCACACCTGTCCAGCCCCATATAATTTAAGGATATTTCTTAAGTTATCACCCAATGGGATACAAGGAAGGACTTGCACGACACCTACCCACTTGCAGACTTGTAATCATTGCCTTGAACTCAGTGGCTATAAATAGAGGACTCCCCCTCAAAAAATCGAGATCAAACTCTTTGAATTCAACAAAGCAAATAGCAAAGACAACCTACGAGAAAGAGACTAGCTTAATATTCAGTCAAAATAACAACTTCTTGTAATTCTGCTCTCTGCTAGCAACCTCTTGTAAACTTGGCTAATCACCAAGAATACTCATATAAAATATAATAGTGGATGTAGGAATCACTTTAAGCATCCGAACCACTATAAAAATTCTCACTGTCTCATTTATTATTCAATCTTTGCATGCTATTTCTAACCTTCAATCAATTATTCACATGTAATTTCTAAGACCTTCTTAGCACTTTACATGTGCGAAGTCATTGCTGTCAAAATCACACATCAACAACAATATTTAGAAAAAAGGAAGTATGAAACATGCGGAAATTAATGTGTAGTAACGATCAATTATTTTAAACACATTCTTAACACGAATTCTTTATTATTGATTTATTATATAAATCTAATGAATTTGATGTATAAATTAAAGGGATTGTTATTTCAATTGTCAACTCAATAAAATTTATTTTATAGGATTACAATGGATCAATTATCAATGATATATTTATATTAAGATTGTGTGTTCAAATTAATTTTGCATTTCAATATAAATGCGAAAGATGTAATTGATTTTTCAACACCTCACTAATATATATAGTGAAATATAACATTTTATTGAACGACCATCTTTATTTTTTAGTCAATGTTACTTTACAATTAAACAATTAATGATCTATATTGTGGCAATTAATAACACTACAATAACTATTTTTTTAATTATTTTATATTTTAAGAGTTTACTTATATTTATTATTTTTCTTTTGTAGTAGTTTACTAAGTTTACGACTTTTTCCTACCCAAAAAAAAGTTTAATGGCACTTTTCCAACCTCGGACTTTTAAAATACATTTTTACTACCCAAATATTATGTTTCTCATTGGTTTGGGTGGAAAATATAGTGATTTACAAAAAAAAAAAAAAAAAAAAACCCTCTACACCCTCTGTTTGAGGGAAAGCAGCCTCCTTGTGGTTCACGTTTTCTCCCCCTTTGCGGCCAATTTCTAGTCGTTTCACTAAAATTCACCTCAAAGCCACCACTCAAACCCCCTTCATCCCCACTACAAAACCAACCCTCCCACTGACTGCCCTCACTCACTATTTGTTACTCTCAACCCACCCTCTTTGTCATGCAACATCCATTTTTGTGCCCCTTTTCCACTGTTTTTCACCCTCTTTTCTCCCCTCTTGTGCCCCCAACCTACACCTGGTTGCTTAATTGTGGTTGTTGTGTATTATTTGGCCACCGGTTTGCCCCACTTGCCCACAATCGCTACCCCATTTCACGCCCACCAGCTGTTTGAGGAAATTCCTCAACCAGCCTTTCTAGCCAAGAGCATGCGCACGACAGCAGCTTGCCCTACAATGTTCTTGACCTTTTGAACCCAATGTCGTCGGCCACTGCCCTCCCATTTGTTTCGCGCGAACATTCCCCTTTTTCAGCAATTGGTGAGTAAACAGGATCAAAAACATTGGGACTTTTGGAGAGGAAGATCCAGAGAGTTGATTAGTGGTGACATGGATGAATTCAAGTAACAAAATTGATCGGAAAAGCACACTATTGGTTTGCATGATTCTTTCCCTTTTTCAACCGATTACAATGTCAGAAATCCCTTTTGAGACCATCAATCAACTCATGGCCCCCATCTCCAAAACCCCTAACCTTCTCGACGCCAATTGGGCACCGTTCTCGCTCTCCACCACCTAGGGTTTTACTTTTTTTGTGCCAACTCCGCCTGATTCTGGTGGCCAAAATCCAATCTTCCACCACACTTTCAACCTCCAATCTTCCCTCCTCAAAACCCCTCAAACGTCAATACTTGATTACTCGTCATTTGTCGATCGTGAATCACCACCCTTCGCCGTTCACTGTCTTCTGGAATTTTAAGTTTTGATTTCAGATGCAAAATATTTGCTGTCTAGTCTGTCCTCACTTATTATGGATTTTTGACCATCTTGCCCTTCCTTACAATGAAAATTACTAATAAAATTGTGCTTTGGGTACTAAAATGGTATTTTAAAAGTCTGAGGTAGGAAAATGTCATTAAGCTTTTGTTCGGGTGGTAAAAAGTCGTTAACTCTAGTTTACTAAACTAAAATGACGTTCTTTTTCAATGAAGTTGTTTTTGTTAAGTGTTTTGTAAAGTGATGAGAGCGTAACAACTTTTCTTAATAAGCTATGGAGAACTACTTGTCATTGTTATTTTAAAATTATTATTCATGTTTTTGTTTGATTTTTTAATCATAATTATTCTATTACCTTAAATGTTTAAACTAAAAAAGAATATATTTTATATGACTACACGCAAGTTTTTAAAGCCATATTATATTATATCTTTTTCTAAGCATTAACATCACGTTGTAGAATATAGTTAGGAAGAGTGCATAAATTATTCACCTTTAATTAACAAGCAAGCCATTAAAGTGCTCTTTTGATTGTCAATCGACAAAGCTTGTATTGTCTAAGTTCAATTACTTTTAACATAATTTCTTAAAATATAGTGTTCAGACATCATGAATTTACAAAATGTGTTAGAGGAGATCATCATAAATGAATTATGCATCCTTTTGTTTAATGACAGAACATAGATTTTCATCATGTGGTATATTGCGAACACATCTTAACTTCGGGTTTTAGAGAATATTTTCAACACCGACATGTAACAAATCCCCTTTTCACTAATTTCATTAAACAATAGAACATAAAAAAGTAAACCCTTATTGTCGCTTTAATTTCTTACATAAAAATATGAGCAACATGGTATCATTAATACATATTGTAAATATAAGGAGTTGAATAAACTGCACTCTCAAATTAGCTACTTCCTTGTAGAACATATCTTTAGTTGACCTTTGTCAATGGATAGCTTATCATTAAGGAAAAAATCAATCGATTTTTTCCTCTCAGTCGCAGGTAACAAATTGCATACCGTAGGAGTCACAAGACTCGTGACCCCTTGAATATTAGTGCAATTCCATTGTAGTTTCTCTGGTTTCGTTGCAATCCAATAGTTACATTAGAGATACAAATTCCAGTAAAATGATCATTTTGAATTCTATCAGGTCTTGCTGAATAAGTGACATTTTCAGCCACAGGTATCCCTATAATTTATTCTTGGAATTTCAGGAATGCTTTTTGGTCAAAATCATTATCAGGGTGTGATCCATAAGAGCCTATCATCCAAAAAACATACCTTATAGTTTTCATAGTCATTCTTCTTACATATGTATATTTCACATAAGCTCCTCTCCCAATTGCAGTTTTAATATATTCTAACACCAAATTGAGGGTTAATGGTTTTGATGTCTTCAACTCATGTCTTTTATTCCACCAGACATCTCACTACCAAGAGCAATGATAGCACCACCCAATGAAATGCAGGTTAACCTTCTTATGATCACGTGTTGTGTTGGCATTCCAAATTTAAATTCATACTGATCCCACCTACTTTTAACTGCAATGCAATCATTCCCTGAGACTTGTAACAATCTTCGATTTTGGTGTTTTTACGTGAATCTGAAATATCAAAGATGGAATTATATTCATGTAGCAAATTAAAAAGGAGAATTTTTGGCAATATCATGTATTTAAAAGAAATCTGGGTTTATCCCACCGTGTTAGGAGAATTGATTGGTGCCAGAACAGTGAGGCCTTGGACTAATACATTGCTGCAGTTTGAGTTTTGATTAGGACTTAAAATTTAAAATAGAGATTAACAAGATATATAGATTAGACTATTGTGTCAAACCTGCAGTATATAGGATGAATGTTCCATGATGTACAATTGATTAAAGATATGTTAGATATTTGGACTTGATTAGAGTACATGGTTTCAATAAGATAAGGCCGAATAAATCATTCAATTGATTGCTACAATATTTTACCCACCAAGGTGCACCTTGACCATCTATTGTGCCATTGCCCCCCAAAAAAAATTGTATTATATATATTTTTTTGAAAATTTTCTTTATATTAATAATGAATTTTCATATCAATATGCTCCACTTGGTTGTGATTTTGAAAATTTTCAATTGCTGAAAATGAAATGGACTCCACTTGGTTGTTTCCTACTACTTGTAAACTCAGTAACTCCAATATCAATATGCTTGATGCAATCGCAATAATCTGTAAAGAAAATTAAAGTAAGTTTGATCATATTTATACTTCTATTATCTTCTGGAACAAAACGAAATTAAATAATAAATAAAACACTTTGTACTCTCAAAATAGATAGCCAAATATGTTTTTAGCGAAAGAAACAAAGATAACATAATGGTTTGAATACCATTAATTTGTAAAAGTTAACAAATTTGAAGTGATATATATTGTGATAACCCATAAATTGTTATATAAATTAAAATGAAAATCCTAACTGCAAGGTAAATTAATTATTCTTGACTATATTATGTTTGTGACCTCTATTGAATATTTTTGTCAAACTTATGTTGTATGTGTGCACAGCCTTAGTGTGTGTGCACACTGAAGTCAGACATATACATGTTACATTTCATTTCGCATATTACTTCATGTGTGCGCATACTCTTCTTCTGTGCTAACATCCCATGTCTGACTCACTTTGCATAAGTTACGTTTTTATCTTTATCAACTAAGATATTTTTTGTTCATCTGTTGTGTTATCATTTGGACCACCTATATGTGTCCCAATATCTTTTTGTGGTCTAAGGAAATAAGATTTTTCCTATCTTGGTTGTGGTCCCAAAAGATAGATGAAATCTTTTCCATTTTTGGACCATCATATGTCAGCCTTGTTTGCTGACTTGGCAAGAATTGGGGAGCACAAAATTGGCCTTTATCATTCTTGCTCATTTGTAAAGCCAACATTTGATATTGTATTTGTTTGTACTTTGATTCTTTTTGCACATGTGACGTCTTTCTTATATTATCTTGCCCATCAAGGTTTATCTCTTTCATGGTTTTTGTGTGAGTTTTCTCTTTATAGTGTCCGCCTCTCCTTTTGTGGTCCTGCAAAGTTGGTGAGCTTTTGTTTGTGGTCCCAACAAAAGATGAAAGAGATTGTTCACCACTTGTCTTAAAGAGATTGGTCAAGCAAAGATTATTTAAACCCATCTTCTTCTTCCTTGCATCTTCTTCCTTGGACTTTATTTTTGCTTGTGCTCT
This sequence comes from Pistacia atlantica, assembly GCA_026229545.1. Classification (NCBI taxonomy): domain Eukaryota; kingdom Viridiplantae; phylum Streptophyta; class Magnoliopsida; order Sapindales; family Anacardiaceae; genus Pistacia; species Pistacia atlantica. The sequence goes on from CM047900.1 coordinate 21,587,926, forward strand.
GAAATTTTCAGAGGGTCTATTCCTTGACAAGTTCCATGTATGGTTTAATACTTAAATCATTTTGTTCATCTTTGTTTATTGTTTGTTGTTGCTGGAACTTGGTTCCTACACTAAGAGCTTGAAAGGAGTTCAAGCCGTGGAAGTTAGAGGTGTTCTTCGGCGAGTGAAGCTTGGGTGGAGCTCAAGCGTTGTTTGGGAGTGTTCCTAGTGTGGAATGATCCTAGAAGTGACAAAGCATTAGAGATTCAGAGGCTGGTGTTTAGTGTAACATAGAATAGGGAGTTCTCTTTGTTGTAGCTAAAATCAACTTGGAGTGATATCTTGTAATGTTTGTTGTTATAGTAGATTAGCTTCGATCTGGACGAGGTCCCATGGATGTAGGCTAAGAGTGGTTTTAGCCAAACCATGTATATGCTTGTGTGCTTTATCTTTACCACTTGTGGTTGTTGATTCATGCTTAACTTGGTAACCATTAATCAACTTGGTAAAATCTTCCGCTGCACTTTAAAAATGGGTAACCTAACACCAAAGTGAGTTGATCAACTCTAACAAGTGGTATTAGAGCAAGTTCTGATAAGTTGCTTTAGTAGATCCTTACCCATTTTGCTTGATTTTGTGCATATCTGAGTGGTCTTGTGGTTGGACAAAATCTGATACGTTGTTGCATTTTATTTTAGATCTAATGCCTGTTTGTGTGTGCATTGTCGTTTGTTGTGTTAGCATCTATCTGATTGTTTTTCGTTATGAGTTTCTTCACTGAAGGTGAATCTGCTCATAGACCTCTTCTGTTAGAAGGACCTAACTATTACACATGGAGACCTAGGCTTTTCTTAAGTCTATAGATGAAAGAGTCTGGACCACAGTTGTGAATGGTTAGACAGCCTCGGTTATTGTTGAAAATGAAGTGTCTAGACTAAAACCTGTTGCTAGTTGGATTGCTGATGAAATAACTTTGGAAAATTATAACTCTAAAGCCATTCATGCTCTTTTTAATGCTGTTAATGTGAACCCAATGAAAGTCATAGCTAATTGTGAGCTAGCTAAATATGCTTGGGATAGACTTCAAGTCAAGAATGAAGGAACTAGTACCGTTAAAAGAAATAGGCTTAGAAGACTTGTCATTGATTTTGAAAATTTGAACATGGAAGAGGATGAGACAATAATTGATTTTTATGGTAGAGTTTGTGATATCTCTAATGAATGTTTTGCTTTAGGAAGAACCTATTATAATGCTGAACTTGTTAGGAAAGTGTTTTGCTCTTTACCCCGGAGGTTTATGTCAAAGGTCACCGACCATTGAAGAATGCCGAGATGTGGATGCTATGGACATTGATGAACTCATTGGCTCTCTCCAAACCTATGAGTTGAATCTACAACGTTGGGAAAAACAGAAACCGAGCAAAGGTTTGGCTTTCAAACATGAGGTTGATTCTGGTCCTTTTGATGACTGTGATTTAAGTTCATTGGATGATGAAAATTGTGCTTTACTTACAAAGAATTTTGCAAAGTGTTTAAAGAAAAACATGAAAAAGCCTTTTCATAGTGGAAATGGTAGAAACCCTTTTGTGAAAAAAATTTATGACCAACAAACCCCTAATACCTTTTCAAAAAGATTTTCGAAAGATAAAGAAATGAGAAATGAGGGTATCAAGTGTTTTGAATGTGAGGGCTTTGGGCATTTACAATTTAAGTGTGCTAACACGTTGAAAAAGAAGAAGGGTAAGGCAATGGAAGTCACTATTGTGAGAGTGACCAAGATGAGAGTGAAAGTGAGGGAGATGAGTTTGTTGATTATAAAAATGTTCTAGCCTTTACTATAAACCAAGAAGATGAGAAGAATGAGTTCTCTTACTACTCCCATGATGTTTATGCTAAACAACAAAAAGCATGTGACAAAATGTTTGATCAATGGTTGAAGGTTGTTAAAAAGTTGCAATCTCTTGGAATTGAAAATGCAACCTTGTTAAAGCAAAAGAAAACCTTATCCAAAAAGATTGTTGTTCTAACTACTGAACTAACTAAGGCTAAGGCCATTGTTAAGAAATTTAATGCAAGTACAATCAAACTTGATGAAGTGCTTGGACAAGGAAAGTCTTTCGAGATTGGTATGGTTTGGGATTCAGTCCTGGTGCTAGCACATTGAAAGTTAGTACAAGCATGTTTGTGAAAGCCACTGAAACTCCTGCTGAAGGAACTATTGTGAGACAAGTTATGAAGGTATCAAAATTCATTCCTATTTGTTATTTTTGTAACAAAAAAGGTCACATCAGACCTAAATGCTTCAGGTTAATTGCTTATTTAAAGAAAGTTCTTAAAAACCATAGTTTTGTTGCTAATGTAAATCATAATGTTAACAATGGTTTTTCTTCCAAAAGCATTTGGAAACCTAGGGCTGATGTGAACTGTTTTGTGTCTCATACTTCTTTGCTTGCATTTCAAAATGATCTTTGGTATCTAGACAATGGTTGTTCAAGGCATATGATAGGTAATAAATCTCTCTTGACAACTTGAATCGGTTGATAGTGGACATGTCACTTATGAAGATGGAAAGAAAGGTAAAATTCTTGGCAAATGATCAATTGTGCTTCCTAATTTTCTTGTTTTGAAAGATGTCTTACTTGTTGATGGTTTGAAAGCTAATTTGATTAGTATTAGTCAAATTTGTAACAAAGATTTTGTGGTTCAATTCTCAAAGAACAAGTATCAAATCTTGAATGGTAAAGGTGTTTCTCTACTTGAGGAGAAAAGGTCAAATGACAATTGTTATTTGCTTTCTAACCGTGTGTCCTGTTTCAGTTCTAAAATAGATTCCACAAACTTGTGTCATGAGAAACTTGGTCACATGAACTTCAAGGACTTGGTAAGACTTTCAAAGAAGGAAGTTGTTAAAGGACTACCAAAACTTGAACTTCCAAAAGGTAATGTGTGTGGTCCATGTCAACATGGTAAGCAGACCAGGATATCTCATAAAACTTTGTCTAATCTCAATACCTCATGTGTTTTGGAATTGGCCCATATGGATCTAATGGGTCATATGCAAACCAAAGCTTGGGAGGTAAGAGATATGTATTTGTTTGTGTTGATGATTTTTCAAGATATGCTTCGGTTGATTTTTTGCGTGAAAATTTTGATTCATTCAATGCTTTTCAGAAATTGGCTAAAAGGTTGCTTGTTGAGAAGAGTTCAAAGGCTATAAAGATTGTGCGAATTAGGAGTGCTTATGGCAAGGAATTTGAGAATGTTGATTTTGCTAACTTTTGTGAATTATAGGGCATATTTCATGAATTTTCAGCACCAAAAACATCTCAACAGAATGGTGTTGTGGAAAGGAAAAACAAAGTGCTTCGGAGATGGTTAGGGTAATGCTTAATGCCAAAAAGCTTCCTACAAGACTTTGGGCAGAAGCCATTCACATAGCATGTCATATTTCCAATAGAGTTTATCTCAAAAAAAGTATTGTTCAAACTCCCTATGAGCTATGGAAAGGTAAAAAACCTGATCTCTCTTACTTTCATGTGTTTGGATGCAAATGTTACATTTTGAATGATATAGAGAATCTAGGTAAGTTTGATTCTAAGACTGATGAAGGAATTTTTATTGGATATTCTTCCAATAGCCATGCATTCAAGATTTATAACATACATTCTGGAAAAGTTTTAGAATCCATTAATGTTGTGTTTAGTAATGCAGAAGATTTTTTAGAATATTCACAAGAATGTAAAATTCAAGACATATATGTTCCTCATGTGCCCACACAAGATGGTGTGAACACTGCTGAATCTCCTGAACCTAAACCTTCGGCAAATGTGTTGTCAACTACTTCTGGTGCTACAACAATGGGATCTGCTCCATGAAATGAATCATCTGCTGATTCATCATTGTAAAATGAGGGGATAGAGTTGGTTGTTGATCTTTTAGATGAAAACCTTCAAATGAGAAATCAAAGAAGAAAAGATCCACCAACATGGGTTCAAAAAGCTCATCCACTTTCTATTGTGATTGGAGATCCAAATGAAGTAATGGTTACAAGAGGGAGAAGACAAAATGAAATTATCCATCTTTGTTATGTGTCTCTTGCAGAACTGAAGAATGGCAAACAAGCTTTGGAAGATGAAAATTGGATTGAAGCAATGCAAGAAGAACTAGAACAATTTGAAAGGAATGATGTGTGGATGCTTGTACCAAGACCAAAGGGAATCAACATAATAGGTACCAAATGGGTTTTCAAAAATAAAATTGATGAGTTTGGTAATGTTGTTAAGAACAAAGTTAGGCTTATAGCTCAAGGATATACTCAAGTTGAGGGAATCGACTTTGATGAAACCTTTGCACTTGTTGCTCGACTTGAATTAATCTGTTTGCCGCTTTATGTTGCTTGTTGTCTCAAGATCAAATTGTTCTAAATGGATGTCAAAAACGCCTTCTTGAATGGAATGCTCACTGAAAAAGTGTATGTTGAACAACTGATTGGCTTTCAAGACCCTCACAAACCTAATCATATATTCAGATTGAAGCAATCTCTTTATGGTTTGAAACAAGCCCCATAAGCCTGGTATGAAAGGTTGACAACTTTCCTTCTTAAGCATAATTATGAACGAGATAATACCGACAAAACCCTCTTTATCAAGCATGCTAACAATGAAATCATGTGTGCATAGATTTACGTTGACGATATTGTGTTTGGTTTTACATCTAATTCACATGCACTTGAATTCATTAGCCTAATGAAAAATGAGTTTGAGATAAGTATGGTAAGGGAATTGAATATGTTTCTTGGACTTCAAATTAAACAAATGAATAATGGCATGTTTGTTTCCCAATCAAAGTATGCTAGAAACATGTTGAAAAGATTGTCTTGAAAATGCAAAAAATGCTAGAACCCCTATGAGTGCTACCTTTAAACTGTCCAAAGATGAACATGGTAAAAAGGTAGAGAATAAGATGTACCGAAACATGATTAGAACTCTTCTTTATTTAACTGCAAGCCGGCCTAATAATTGCTTTGGTGTTGGTGTTGGTGTTTGTGCTAGTCTTCACACTAATCCATCTGAGTTGCACTTGAATGCAATGAAAAGAATCATGAAATATGTTTCAAGTATGTGTGATTTTGGCCTTTGGTACTCATTTGATTCTAACAATTGTTTGGTTGGATATAGTGATGCAGATTGGGTAGGAAGTTTGGATGATAGGAAGAGTACTTCAGTTAGATGTTTCTATCTTGGAAACAATCTTGTCACATGGTATAGCAAGAAGCAAAATGCAATGTCCTTGTCCACTCTCGAGGCTGAGTACATTGTCGCAAGAAGTTGTTGCACTCAAATTTTATGGTTAAAGCAAATGTTGAATGATTATGGTATTGATCAAGATTGTGTGACTATTTTTTGTGATAACACGAGTGTCATTAACATCTTTAAGAATCCAGTCCAGCGTTCTAGGACTAAGCACATTGACATAAGACATCATTTCATTAGAGATTTAGTTGAGGAGAACATCATTGCACTTGCTCATGTGAACACAAAATCTCAATTGGCTGATTTATTTACAAAGGCACTTGCCTATGATACTTTTGTTTTCTTGAGGAAGTCCATTGGACAACTCCAACTTGAATAGTTTTTCATTTCAGTTGATGAATAAAGCATGAACATGCTACTTTTATTTTTATTTGTCATGACTCCTTGATATGTGCTAGCATTCTAATTGTCATTTATTTTCTCCTATCAGTGTGCTAACTCTGGTATGTTTTGTCTATGAGACTCTCTCTATAACATGACCTTATTGCATCATGAGTTGATTGTCTATTCTTGTCACGATTATAAAATAGCTACCTTGCATGAAGTGTGAAAGTTGTTTTGAATAATTTTCTGATTTGTAGAGACCCCTATATTTTGGAAAATCTACCATTAAGAGGACTATCTTCTTGCAAGTGTGAAAGCTACATTTTGGGTATGTTTGAGAGTTACTTTCTCTTTAATCAAAATAGAAAGAAAAAATTTTATTTTCTATGCTGAAAAAGAAAAATGCAAAATATAGTTGGGCATGAGGGAAGGGGGAATTTCTCTTGCAAAAATTTTTAATTGGCCAATGTATCATTTAACCCCTTTGAGGACACTATCACACGCTAAGACAAGCTCTTGGAAACTTATCTCACTTGTGTGTGATTGAGGAAGTGTTGTTTTGATTGCATTATGTTGACAACTTCCGTATGATTTTTTGTGCCTTTTAAGATTGAAAATTTTGATTGATTAGGATGATTTGCACAGATTGACTATCTTGGCCTTTAAAAATTTATGCAAAGCATTTCATCATTTTTTTTTTTTTTAAATTTGTTCAATAAAGTCAGTCTTTTGAAATTTTGATGTCTCTTTGGGATGTTGTGCTTACAACTTGTTTTAAAAGACTTGTTTTCTTTATGTCTGCTCCTTGTGTGCTCACATTTGTTGAATGCTCTCACATTTTGCTAAGTCTGCTTGTTGTGTGCCCACACTATCACGCGGTGAGCACATCTATTTGAGTTGAGTCTTTATTTAAGTGAATCTTGTTTTTAAGGTTTTGATTTTATTGTGCTATCACACCTCTTGTCTACGATAAAACCCTTTTGCGTTGCCCCTGATTTTTTTTTTCAACTCTTTGCTCTAATCTTGTTTGTTTCTTCAGTTTTATCTCTCAATTTGCTTCATGGATCTTCAGAAGTTATCTCTGTCAGGAAAACAAGTTGAGGAATTCTTCCCACTCGTAATCAAGTCGCCGTTGAGGTTTGGTTCAAACCTTATGAACAAAGAGGGGGGGGGCCGGGGGCGGGGGATGAAGGGAAGGTGGGGTGTGGGGGTGATGTTGAATTAAGGGGGAGTGAAGTTGGAAGTTGGATATGTTATTTTTAAGTTGTTTATTTTTGCTGCAATTTTTGAACTCTCTTTATATGTTTATGTTTTAGCTCATATGAACTGATTGACTTTGTTGAATTAAGGGCGAGTGAAGTTGGAAGTTGGATATGTTATTTTTAAGTTGTTTATTTTTGCTGCAATTTTTGAACTCTCTTTATATGTTTATGTTTTGGCTCATATGAACTGATTGACTTTGATGAACTTTTGCTGAGGGGGAGTTTGTTTTAGCCTAATTACTTGTTGAATTTCTTTGATGTTTTTTGTTTCATATTTGCCTTGATTCATATTGTGTTGGCTAATATTTTTTGTTGTCTTTGTGTTTATTTCTTGTCTCGGTTTATTTGATTGGCTGTTTTTATGAGACAAGTTTATATTGATCTTATGATCAATTTGTTTCTTTGTTCATAAGTTTGACAAATGGGGAGATTGTTGAATATTTTTGTCAAACTTATGTTGTATGTGCACACAGATGTTGTGTGTGTGCACACTGAAGTCAGACATATACATGTTGCATTTCATTTCGCATTTTACGTCGTATGTGCGCACACTCTTCTTTTGTGCTAACATCACATGTCTGACTCACTTTGCACAAGTTACATTTTTATCTTTGTCAATTGAGATATTTTTTATCCATCTGTTGTGCTGTCATTTGGACCACCTACAGGTGTCCCAATATCCTTTTGTGGTCCAGGGAAATAAGTTTTTTCTTGTTTTGGTTGTGGTCCCAAAAGATAAATGGAATCTTTTCTATTTTTGGACCATCATATGTCAGTCTTCTTTGCTGAATTGGCAAGAATTGGGGAGCACAAAATTGGCCTTTATCATTCTTGCTCATTTGTAAAGCCAACCTTTGACATTGTATTTGTTTGTACTCTGATTCTTTTTGCACATGTGACGTCTTTCTTATATTATCTTGCCCATCAAGTTTTATCTCTTTCATGGTTTTTGTGTGAGTTTTCTCTTTATATGTGTCCGCCTCTCCTCTTGTGGTCTTGCAAAGTTGGTGAGCTTTTGTTTGTGGTCCCAACAAAAGATGAAAGAGATTGTTCGCCACTTGTCTTAAAGAGATTGGTCAAGCAAGGATTATTTAAACACATCTTCTTCCTCCTTGCATCTTCGAACTTGGACTTTATTTTTGTTTGTGCTCTGAAATTTTCAGAGAGTTTATTCCTTGACAGGTTCCATGTATGGTTTAATGCTTAAATCATTTTGTCCATCTTTGTTTATTGTTTGTTGTTGTTGGAACTTGGTTCTTACGCTAAGAACTTGAAAGGAGTTCAAGCCGTGGAAGTTGGAGGTGTTCTTCGGCGAGTGAAGCTTGGGTGGAGCTCAAGCGTTTTCTGGGAGTGTTCCTAGTGTGGAGTGATCCTAGAAGCGACAAAACATTAGAGATTCAGAGGGTAGTGTTTAGTGTAACGTAGAACATGGAGTTCTCTTTGTTGTAGCTAAAATCAACTCTGAATGATATCTTGTAATGTTTGTTGTTATAGTAGATAAGCTTCGATCTGAACGAGGTCCCATGGATGTAGGCTAAGAGTGGTTTTAGCCGAACCATATATATGATTGTGTGTTTTATCTTTACCGCTTGCGGTTGTTGATTCATGTTTAACTTGGTAGTCATTAATAAACTTGATAAAATCTTCCGGTACACTTTAAAAATTGGTAACTTAACACCAAAGTGAGTTGACCAACTCTAACAACCCCAAATACGATTTTGTTGAAGTGGTAAGCTCTGGATTAGTGTCAATACAAAAGATATTAGAGTTATATCGAATCCAAGCACACCAATTGTCTATATAGTTACTAAAATATAATTAATTGATTAAAATTATGTAAATAATGAATTCTTGCATTGGTTAATTATAAGAATAATTATGATGCAGAAAAGATTAAATTAAATCAAACTTAGATATAATTACAAAAAAATATAGTTAAAATTATAATTATAGCGTTCTAGCGGAGAGCAGATACCATTGCAATCGTAATGTGCTTCGCATGTGATACAATCAAACAATAATTTTTGTTTTTAGATCCACAGATCTGTATCTAATGACAAATACTCGTTAAAAAAAGCTTAATATACGTAGAGTAGTGATGTACTTATTTTATTTATTATCCTACTGTCAAACACAGCAATCTGACTTCTTCATGCGAAAATCGAATAAGAAGCACTACTTGCCTTTCCAATGATCTTCTTTTATTATTACTATTTGTTGTTATTCTACTTTAACATTTTATTTACATACTAAATTTAGTGCTCTATGCATTTAATAGTTATATATATATATAATATTTTTTAATAAAGGTTATTCTTATGATATTGGATCATCACATGCATCTTGATCTTAATTCTTGTATTATTTGAGCGCTATATATATTATTCTTAAGGTCATTTAAAAAATTTAATGTTTTTTTTTTTTTCCTTGAGTTACAATATTGTTGTAACTTGAAATTTGTAAATTCAATTTATAGATAAACTTGAACTTTAAAAATAAATCTCATGGATATCTTTCATTTAAACCGCAGTTTCAAGTATCAATTTGAAACCTAAAGTAAACTTTAGGTAGTCAGACAATATATAAATACTGTATATGCTTTCAAACGCCAGACCAATTTTATTGTTTGTGTTATTTCAGGTTCAGGAGCCAGAGTTCAAACTCTAATCAGACAAACGATGACATGTATACAAATTTTAATTTGTCATCATACAAATCAAATAAGAAGAGAACAGCATGAAATACAACTTTTACTTATTAATTTTGTCGACTAGCAATATAGTTAGCTAAATGGTACAATGGGGCAGCCCTGGCATCATCAAAATAGGCAAGCTCTTCAATGGCTTGAGCCACCAGTTCAGTGGCAAGTTTCTTAGCATTGTCGATGCCCATCAACTTCGGATATGTAGCCTTATCGCTCACCAAATCCTTCCCAGCCGTCTTCCCCAATTCAGTAGACGACTTCGTAACATCCAATATATCATCCACAACTTGAAATAGCAACCCTATACACCTTGCATAGTTTCTAACTCTTTCTATATCAATCATGTTTCCTCCTCCCATTATTGCTCCGCAAACCACCGATGCCTCCAAAAGCTTTGCAGTTTTGTGCACATGAATGTATTCCAATTCGGCCAAACTCACATTTTTCCCTTCACTGTCAATGTCCACAATTTGCCCTGCCACAAGTCCTTTTGAGCCAACGGCTGAACCTAGTTCGGCAATGGCTTGAAGCACAAGGTCAGGTGAAACATTGAACGTCTTGGCCGCTACATGTTCAAAGGCAAGGGTGAGGAGAGCATCACCAGCAAGAATTGCAGTATCTTCACCAAAAACTATGTGATTTGTCGGCTTTCCTCGTCGAAGATCATCATTGTCCATGCACGGGAGATCATCGTGAATTAACGACATCGTATGAATCATCTCTAGCGCACAAGCGATTGGCATAGCTGAGGATTCATCTCCTTCCACTAATTCACATGAGGCAATGCATAAAACTGGGCGGACACGCTTGCCGCCGGCTAGAAGAGAGTATCTCATAGCTTCATGTACTTTTACCGGAAGTTGCAAGGGCACTGCCTCATCGAGTGCTCTGTTAACTTGTTTTGCCTTCATGGTCATGTATTCTTCAAACTGGAATATGGGTAAAGGCATGTCTATCGACTTGGAGTTTGATTCTTCAGATGTGAATGGCTGCACCAAAGCTGATTTTGTGGCATGGACTGGGGCTTCGGTATTCCTAGGAAAAAAATTCAAGTGCCCAGATCGGATTTTAACGAGATTTTTGAAATCGTTAATGGGATTCTTCAGGAGGATCGGTGAATTGCTATGACTTGCAGAGAATGCCATTGGAACTGGGTCTGAATAGAAGCTAGCTTTATCATTGTACTTATATGTAGAACAGTAGAAGATGATGAATTAAATATAAATGATATTGCGTTTATGCCAAAACTAATCTATTGCTGTAAGTGATAAGTATTCCTTCTTGCAGAAATTGGACTCTAGTTTATCGTGTTGGCGTTTGATTCTGTTATAATATAAAATGGCATCTACTTTAATTTTAAGTTTGTCGTTTCAATTTTGGGTATAATAGGCACGTAGTCACATAGTAGTTTGTGGGTTAAATTGAACCTATCGAATATTTTAAAAAAATTTTAAAAGTATTAATAATTTATAAATTTTATAATTTTAATCCTACATTTAAGGTTTAGGGTTTAAGGTTTAGGGTATTGACCCTACAAAATAAATTATTAATTAATATTTTTTAAACTTTTTTCTTTTCTTTATTTCATCTCTTTTGTTCTCATATTATATTTTTCTTTTGGTTGGATACTCAAGAAAAGGTACTCCTTTGGATTACAAGGTAAGATGATACTAATTTTATTTTTATTTTTATTTTTTTACTTAAAATTAATTATTTCTTTTTAGCTTTCTTAATTGATGAAAGATCATGAGTTATAAGTTTTTATTGAGTTTAATAAATGAGTTTGAAATAATTCCTAGATTTTGATGTGTGTTTTGATTTAATCTTGTTTATATTGAGGTATTGGTTAATTAATGGCTATTTTAAGTTGGGTTTGATAAACTGTGGTTAGTTATTGAGTTAATTTTGAATATGGTTTAAAAAATTGATGAAACCCTAAGTTGTAGAGATTTGGGAATTTGGTTTAATTTCGATATATTGGTTAGTTGCTTAATATTTAGAGTTAAATTTGATGAGTTTTCATGAGTTTATGAGTTGAATTTTATTGAATTAGTAGAAATTGTTTGAAAAACCTAAGTTATGAGTTGAATTTTGATAAATTTGTGTTGTTTTTTAATTGTAATTGCAAATAAATTATATTTCTAATAATAAAAATTATTTTATTTTTTTTAGTTATAGACAAGTTTTTTATCAAAAGAAAGTTTTCTAGTGAGGAACCATCAATTGAACAAAACATAAGGCGTCACGATAGTATTCACAATAAGCCTATGGAATCTAATTCAAGACAAACATATATTAAGCTTAACTTGGGTAGTCTTCCTACATATCCTAGATTGAGGATTAAAATTTTAGAATATCATCCTAATGATAGAGACAAAGTGAGAAAGACATACTTATAAAAAGAACCTTGTCAACCACACAATCATAATTTTAAAAAGCGAGCAATTGAGAATTTAATGCATCATTTTAATCCCATTTGGTTTAGAGAATATGCAAATTGGTTGGAGTATAGTGTAGAAAATGAGGGTATTTTATTTTTGTTGTTATCTTTTTAGACATGAAATTAACATTGATATTACCTATTGCAACTACAAGTGTTGAAAAAGCATTTTCTGCGATGAAGATTATGAAAAATCGACTACAGAATCGAATGAGAGATTAATTGTTAAATGATTGTCTTATTACATATATTCAGAGAGAGATATTTGATGGAATTTTCAATGAAACAATTATGCAACATTTTCAGAATATGAAAAATCTTCGAGGATAATTGTAAAATTGATAATTTGGTATATATAACTTTTAAAAGTATATTTTTTATGTTTATTATTTCAGTATATATTTTATTGTAAATTTATCAATTTTGATATTTTAAACTCACCGGCTCATAATCCTGGCTACATCCTTGGGTATAATAGTTTTGCTGTCATTATCTACTTACTATGTTTAAACCTCGATGATTATTATGTTGCGTCCCATGAATAGGTCAAATATTGTGTTATTAATTAAGAAATCACGAGTTACCATTAAGCTACAGTTCTCCAAGCAAAATCAGCTACCTACTTTATGTAACACACAAATTGATAAGCCACAGTTTTCCAAGAAGCAGCAGCTACGTATTTTATATATATACACAGACTCTCATACATCTCACATGAATTTATAGAAATTTAAAAATCGGATAAGTCGAATATTGTCGAGTGTCGGTACGTGATTCTCCGCCAGAAGCAGACGAAATCTCCAAGTCTGTAACGATGGTTGCGGACTTTGCCAAGTAGCCAACCCAGCTGTACTTCAAAATATTGACTAATTAAAGAGAAGTTTCGTAACAATATGCAATTAATATTTGAAAATTGACATATTGATTGACACTTATCATTTAATAATGTATTAATAACACATCAAAATTCAATATCAAATTTTAATTAATGACGTAATTAATAGGGGAGTTCAAAATGGGTACCCGAACCGGTTAGGGGTTTGACTAAAACGTTTATAATGTATTAATAATAGATCAAAATTCAATATCAAATTTTAATTAATGACGTAATTAGTAGGGGAGTTCAAAATGGGTACCTGAGCCGGTTAGGGGTTTGACTAAAACGAACTAAAAATTCGGTTCAAGCTATAAGTCGAACCAAATCCAAACCGGTTTGTGGTTGAACTGGTTTTTTAACCAAATTTTTAGCTTTATGCTTCATTCCAAAATTTCAAAGAATTGACTTCTACAATTCCTCAATTTTTAATTTAAGTAGATAAAATATATGAAAATAATAAAGTCACCGTAGGTTGTGCACCGAATGACATGGCAAAATCCTGACCGTCTATTAATAGTCAGTTAAAATTAATCAATGATCAGGATTTTGCCACGTCATTCGGTGCACTACTTCGGTGACTGTAGCATTACTCTAAGATATATTATAAACCAAATAAAATATGTTTTACATTGCAGCTAGTACAATTCAATGTAACTTGTGAAAGGAAATAATGTACTAACAAAATATTTTATACTTGAATGAATCTATGAGGAGCAAAACCTTGAGTAAATATGTTTGAAAACAACAATCAAATTCACAAAAGACATAAACAATTTTACATGGAAAAACCTCTTCAATGTGAAGAGATTAAAAAAACCACGAGATCAAATTATCCACTTAAATCCACTATAATAAAAAGTGTTTACAACAGCCACAATCCATCAATAATATTCTAAACAATTTTAAAGCTTTATCACAACTCTAACAAAGCGAAATACACAAAAGAGTTACGAAAAGATAGAGTAAAATCACCAGCGAAACACCCAAAATGCTGGCTGTATCACTCCAAACTCAGCCGTTAAAATCGAAAACCAACCATCTAGATTGAATAGCCAAACATCTTCTACGTTATGACCACAAATCAGGTTGATTAGACTAGAGATGACCTTCCGATCGTCAGGCTGAAGAAGGGTAGACAAACTGAAATTCTGTAACTCAAACTCTTTGATTTAACTGTCTTTCTAGAGGCAAAACTCCACAAAAATGATGGCTATCACGAAACTAACCGTTGGATGTGAAGATCTTGCCGTCAATAACAACGCTCTGAAATTTTATCAAAAACAGAGGAAGATTCACCGTTGGATCATCGCCAGAATAACCTAGTGTGGGAATAACCTAGTGTGGTTGCCTCTCTCTCACTTCTGTAGATTTTTAATTCTGTGAACAATACACTAGTTTTTTCACACTGTTCACCCACTCAAAAAATACCAAACTCAAACTACTTCTTTTTTGTTCATTTTTTCTTTCTCTCTTTTATTTTTGGGGTTTAGGATTTTGGGCCATCCTCCACATGAGGGAATCCCAAGCCCAACAAGTCTCCCCTTTTCCCGACTATGTGGAGGAATGGACCATACTGACAATAGCTCGACAAACTTCAAGCTTCTCCCTTGCTAAAGCCTTTGTCAACATATTCGAGTCATTGTCATCTGTATGGATCTTTTCAAGTTCAGATAGACCATCGTGAAGAGTATCCCTTATTTAATGACACCTTACATCAATATGTTTAGATCTCCAATGGAATGTAGAATTCTTAACAAGATGAATAACACTTTGGTTGTCACAAAACAAAACATCTGATTGTTATTTAAAACCAAGCCCTCTCATGAACTTCTTCATCCATCAATACAAGAAATTTAAAAAAGGTGACGAAAATTTTCGTCACAGAAAAAAAAAAAAATTCGTCCTAAAAAGTAATGCAGGACGACAGATCAATTCATCCCCAAAGCTACATTACCAAAGGGTAATGCCCAAGAAAAAACAAATTGTCCCCAAAGCCACGTCATTGGGGATGAAATATGGTTTCTTCATTAAAGATTATTTATTTTTTGACGAAATTTTTTGTTCACAAAAGAATAACTATTCGTCCCAAAAAAAAACAAACAAAATTGTGGATGAAAAATTTCGTCCCTACTTGGGTTGATAATTGGGGACAAATGTTTTCGTCTTTGTCTGTGTGGTGAATTGGGGACGAAAATTTTCATCCCTGATTGTGCCAAGATTTGGGGATAAAATATTTCATCATTTCTTTTATGATGAAAATTTGTTCTTGATTGAAAATTAACAAATGTATTGATTCTCAAAGTCAAAAAATTCATATGAAACATCTTTTTAACTAAGTAAAAAATATTAATTAATGTCAAATTGATACTATTACAAATCAACAAATAACCAAGTAAAAATTTGTTCTTGATTGAAAATTAACAAATGTATTGATTCTCAAAGTCAAAAAATTCATATGAAACATCTTTTTAACTAAGTAAAAAAATATTAATTAATGTCAAATTGATACTATTACAAATCAACAAATAACCAAGTAATAACAAAATATTATATATCTATACATTTATCATAAACACATCCAATTCTAACTAACATATAAACAAAAAGTATAGAATGTATCAGCTATTAGTGTAAAATAACTACACTTTCTTTGTTAGTTGGATGTCAAAATATATATTTTTTTCTTCACTACTTGGACGTCAAAAAAGGTATCACTCTTATAGTAGTTGCATGTCAAAAGAAGCAAAAAAGCAAATTGTTGAAGCCGCTTGACATCTAGGTATATGCATGTCAGACAAGTCTGCAACAATCATTATAACAATTACTCAACTATATATTTATCTAAAGTTTGTAAGATAAAGTGAACATAAAACATTAGGGAGACATAAATAGAAGGTGGATGATTTCTAGAGGCAAGCCACATTTCAAACATCTTTTCTTGTTGTTCTAAGTGTAAGGCTAGTTCATCTACTTTCTCTTGATATTTGAGATTTCTCTCCTCTGATTGTCTAAATCTATCTTCAGATTCTTTAAGATACAAGTCTCTTAATTTGAAGACTTTGTCCTGCTTTTTTCTTAGGATTTGGACCATACCCAAGTCCCTTAATATATCCTAATCGAGTTCCAAGCACTTGATCATAAATTTCATCTGCAGTTAATGGTTTGTCATCTGATGAACTCTTTTCCTTCAATTCTATCATTTCATTCTACATTTTAGGACATTCAATATGAACATCAAATTAGGTTAAACAATGTCAATCATAGTAAGCAAACACAACGTTGTTACATCCAATCAATTGAATACTAATTAATTTCACTTACATATTTTGCCTCAACTTCTGGGGGCATCCAACCCTTTCCTTCTTTGAAATGAGTGAATTTAAAAAGGCTAATTTGATCACATTCCTCCCCATTAAGTTCCTTCTCCTAATTTCATGTACATCCAAATTGGTCACAATACAATTTCAAATTCCAAATAACTGAATTTATATGACTAATCAAATTTGATTTATATATATTTGTACTAAACTAACGAAAACAATCCAGGTTAAAAATGAAGGCTATGAAGAGTACGTACAATCTCATTGCGGACCACCAGAAAAGCCATAGATCCTTGGTTGTGTGGCATAGTATGCTTCGTTTGATTCTCATCATTTTTTTTTTCACATTTTGCCTACATTAAACAAAACCGGTAAAATAGTAAATCTCGTAAATTCGTTATTATTGGTCTAATACAACTATAAGATTTTATACCTTGACATTAGGATCAAACCAATATTTGCAAAGAAAATTCCAATTATCTCGAGTCAAACTGTTTTCTTTTGGCTTGTTTCTTTGTGCCTCCTCAAGTGTTGTAAACTTCTTAAAATAGTTGTGCAACTTATACCATGCATTCCCATATCGATTCTTCAACAATTGCTCAATCTTCTCTTGTATTGCTTCATCACCTATGCCTTCAAATTCCATGTGGAGCTAAACAAATAATAGGCTACACTTTATTACTATAGGCAATTGTCACAGTTGAAAGAAAGAAAACAAGTATGCATGCTAGTTGCTTGTTGAAAGAATAAGAACATATGAAACTCTCTGTATGTAATACCTATTAGGTGACTCTATACAGTGATCAAATAAACCAAATATGTATCTATGTCTCTATTAATGAATAGTACATCTAATAAAGAATGATCATATAACCTAATCTATTTCTCAAATCATATCAAGTAAAAGAAAATAGAATTATTGTTCCCAATAAAAAATAATAAATAATGAATACACTTCCATCTAAGTTATCTAGTGCAAGCTAGAAATCATGAACCTCCACATCCTTACATTTAATTGGTACACGTATAAACTTCTGAGAAATTACTCCTAGTTGAATTGACAACTTAGCCAACCAAACTCTACTTACTGGCCTTCCGTTATCCAAATCAACATGCACTTTCGACTTTTTACCAAAGGCTTTGTTCATTTTACTTAGGCCTTTTCCTTGTGTGCTTCACTTTGGTTGAGGTGGAATCTATTGTGACAAAAATGAAATTTATCATTAGTAGTAAAAAGACTTATACTATTAATGAAAACATACAAGGAAGACTAAAATTTTAAGCAATTTAATGAGAGCCCAAACTTGTAGTAGGAAGAGTGAACTCCTCCAAATGAGACAATGTGATAGGAGGAGCAATGGGAGGAGTAGGCTGAAATTGTTCATCTTGCAAATAGACAACCTAAGGAACATCTTCAACTGAATTAAGTAAAACAGTTGTACCGCTAGTTTATGCATGAGAAGGAATAGTTGCAGATTTCCCTATAGCCTTAGAGCGGCGTTGTAAAACTAAAACCATCTTTTATAATAAAGTACCTATCATAATAAAAACATATTAATCTATTATAAGATGCAAAATAACATAAACTATATAGACATGTAATCAAAATGTCAAAAATCATTAAGTTACATTACCAAATTCATGTATAAGAATTTGTATCATTATCATCACAACAATTGATTTCTTCTTCATCATTATAATAATATGATAAAGTGTCACCTTCATCATCACTATCATAATAAATGAACTCATATTCTTTCAAATTTCTTTTCTTACTTTCTACTATATTGGCTTCCAAAATTTCTGGATTTATATCCCCTCTCAACAATAAATCAATTTCTTCATCCCCGTTCGTAGCCACATTCACATTTTCTTCCAACTCATTTTCTTGATAAATTTCATCATTTGAACTAGATAATGCTTCCTCATCTATTGCCTCGGTTTGTAATTATTACTTGCCAATTCTTTCCCAACTTTGTGTCTGGAACATAAAAAAATTGTTTTACTTGACAAGCTAGTACATAAGAATCATTTCGTACCAAGTGCGATTGACATTAATACTTGTGAGATTTCCATCAATACGTATACTTGCTTTTCTATTATTCATCTCCAAGGTGGTAGGTTATATGGCATGAGAATAACCGGCCATATGCTATAAGAGTTACTCGTATTTTCAAATGGATTGAATCTTTCAATTGCTAGGCCAAGATGTATATTTCGAGAGTCTTGTGCAAACCATGGGAAATCACTATCTAAATCTTTCCATACCTGAGAATCAGCTCAAAATTCCATCATCTACTCTTCCATCTTTATGCCACCTTATTTCTATAGCTATTTTTCTTAACATAGACAACCTTTGAGGCCTCAACTTTAAGGGGAAATATCGCAAAATTTTATGAGGAATTTTCTTGCCTTTCCCATCATCTATTTTCCATCTGATGCTCATAATCTTTCCAAAATAAGGCACAATCATACTTTCATGCGTGTATAGAGATATATCCTAAACCCAAATCACGCAACATGTTTTTTGCTTCGTAATAAGCTTTTGGAAGTTTCTCACCAATTGGTTTCACTTGTTTAAGTAAAGCAAGCAACATCTCAAGTGATTTGTTGCTCCATTTGTTGTATACCTTCAAATGAAGCAACTTTACTATGAATGACAATGTTGTGAAATTTGAACAACTTGGATACAACTCTTGTTGAGCTTCCCTCAACAACTTTTCAAAACTTGTATATGAATGCCCTATTGCCTCACTATGAACATTGCCACAAGGACCACTTCCCATACAATGATCTCTTAAATTCTCAAAGTCATTTAACATCTCTTGGATCCCATCATCCTCTCCCTCATTATTAGGTGTTCCATGATAGTCCTCATCATCACAACCATTAGGATGAGAAGGAGAACCAATATCAAAATTAGAGTGCTCACCATGATAGATCCATCTAGTGCAGTCGGTATCTATCCCTCGAATAAGTAGGTGATCGCAAACAACATTTTGCCTTTGGATGTACAAAATTAGACAATCTGTACATGGACATCTAATTTCACATTCCCCACCTAAGTTGTTCTTCACAAATTTAAAAAAAGATCTTACTCCTTCCACATATCTTTTCGACCATTTTTTTTCCTTCATCCAAGTCTTATCCATGATTTAATAACTATAAGGTAACAAAAATATAACCACTTACCAAAATAATCACATCAACTAAATTTAACATCAAGTAGCAATCATGCTCTCTGGTATGAACAATAAAACCAAGAAATCCATATCTTATATCTAATAAATTGTACACATTGTGCTAATCTCCTCAATAATTTTTGATGCTGCCCTACTCCTTTCTCTTGAACAATGTATGTCATGAACATCCTCCTCTACTTGCTTCAGAGTTCTAACAGTAATTTTTAACAAAAATGAGAATGTAAACTTTACAAATTCAGATATATAAATTCAATAGTAAAAACTATACATTACCTAGCAGCTACAAATTCTTCAAAATCCTGTAGAAAATAACACATATAAATGAATTACCTAAGTTTTGAACAATAAAAATAAAACCACTTCGTTAAACAAGAACTTAATAAACAAAGAAAAACCCAAGAACCATGAAAAAAACTCAAAATCCCCTAGAAAAATTAGAGAAAAGAAAATAAGAAGTTGAATTCAATATTTCCCTAAACAATCAATTAAAGACGAAAGCAAATCCCACGAAATCAGTTTGGCTAAAATAAGAACCCTGGAAAATAAGCAACTAAATAAGAAACTTGATTCAATTATAGAGGTGAAGCAAAGAGTGAAATGAAGAGAAACAGGAAAATGACGGCCTGTTTCGAGCTTGTCGGGATCCTCAAAGGTGGCCACCACCATTCAAACTATCAATTTTTACCATTATCATCACTACCACCACTGCCATAAGCTTTAACGCTGGCAGCTCTACAAACATACCACCAGTGTCCTCACCATAACTAATTCCATCATGACTGTTATTATCCCAACCATCACTATCAATGTAGCCATCAGAGCTACCAGCCTACCACCACTATGAATGTCACTCTCACTAGCATCACTCTACAATTACTAACAATGCCACCCATAGTTTCCCCAGCACGACAATTTATGTCATGACAATGGCCGTCATAACAGTTTTAGTTTCCATTTTCATTACTCTCATTTCACACATATTTGAATCTAACATATTACAATTTCGGTACAAAATTAGAAAGAGAAGTAATTGCATTTCAAGAACAAAGCGAGCAAGGAATTTTAAATTTCCTAGACTGTAAATTCTTGGATTTGTAATTTCTAAAACCTCAAAATCCTAAAGCAATTTGATACAAAATGCAAGGACTTATAGCACCCTAATTCCCATGAATGCTGCTCTGAACTAGAAGATCGTTGCTTCCACATAATTATGTATGATGGGAACTAAAATTTAAAAGGCGAGAAGGGTACAATATGGCCTATGTACTTCAAAATCCATCCAATCAAATTAATTTATGAAACCCAACACAATTATTTATGGAGAAAAAGATATATCCTACCAGCAAGTCATGTGATAGCAACCTTCAGTGAGCTCAATCATCCTACAACATTGCTAGCAACGCCACACCTTCCTGCCATTTTCAGCCGATCCTCATTTGCTACCTGCACTTAATTTTCAATTTTTTATCTTGGGTTTCAATCAATTTCAGAGCAGGTCGAGATTCACTAGCAAGCAAGTCTGAGTTTTGTTTCAAATGAAATAGAAAATGAATTGGGTGTTTTTACATTTAGCTAGAACTAATAATATTTCCTCTCTAATTAGTTTTTCAAATTTCGTCCCTAAAAATGTATTTTTTACAATTGAGGACAAAATCATATTTCATTCCTAATAAGTTTTCCAAATTTTGTACAATTAGAGACAAAAAATTTCATCCCAGAAAAAAAAGGTTTTTAGCTACAAATTTTTCGTCCAAAAATAATAAATTTTGTCCCATAATGATTTCCCTCCATATTATTTCATCATTCTCTCCATATAGCCGATGAAATCAATTGTTGGTGCAGGTTGGAAATTGAGTGCTAAGCATTTTTTGATGAAATTACAATTTCGTCCCCTAAAATGACCATTCTGGGATGAAACTGAATTTGTCCCTAAATATTTCGTCCCTAAATTAAAAATTTGTTGTAGTGATAGCAACTCTTTGCAAACTTCTATTATAGCAATAATTCTGCTTCTATCGTAGAAAGTTCAACACACTTTTGCAATCTCGATTGCCAAGAAACAGTTCCACCAACAAAAGCAATTAGATAACAAAAAGTAGACTTACGAGTATCCACGTCTCCGGCCATGTCAGCATCTGTGGAGCCAACCAAAATTGGTTTATCACTTCCAAAACAAAGCTTTAACTCGGAAGTGCCTCGTAGATACCTTATAATCCACTTTATTGCATCCTAGTGCTTTTTCCCCAGATTTGACAAAAATCTATAAACAGTCCCAACTGCATAAGCTATATCTAATATCGTAAACACCATTGCATACATCAAGCTTCCTACAACTAAAGCATAAGAGACTTTTTTCCATTTCCTCCTTCTAACTATCTATAGAAGGACTTTGCTTTGCACTTAGCTTAAATGAGTAGCTAGAGGAGAACTCACTGCTTTGGCCTAACCTATATTGAACCTTTCAAGCACTTTTTCAATATACTACTCATGTGACATATACAATTTCTTCTCTTTTCTATCTTGACAAATTCGAATGCCAAGAATTTGGTTTGCTAGCCCTAAATGCTTCATAGCAAATGACTTACTCAACTACTTCTTCAAATCATCAATCCTAGAAGAATTCCTATCAACTATCAAAATGTCATCAACATAGAGCAATAAAATAATAAAACCATCCTCAGAGAATTTCTTCATAAATACACAATGATTAGAAGTAGTCTTCTTATAACTATGCTCCCCTAAAACTGACTTAAACTTCTTATACCATTGTCTGGGTGCTTGCTTCAAACTGTAGAGGCTTTTTTTTAAATCGAAAAACATAGGCTTCTTTTCCTTTAACTTGGAAACCTTCTACTTGTTCTATGTAAATCTCTTCCTCCAAATCACCATGAAGAAATACAATTTTCACATCCATTTGCTTAACCTCTAAGTCCAGACTAGCTACTAAGCCTAAAACCACACATATAAAAGATAATTTCACAACAGGAGAGAAAATATCATCAAAGTCAACGCATTTTCTTTGACTGAATTCCTTGACAACTAATCTAGCTTTGTAAGGTGGCTGTAAAGTATGTTCTTCTTGCTTCACCCTATAGACCCACTTGTTTTTGAAAGCTCTCTTACCCTTAGGCAACTTTATCAACTCAAATGTATGATTGTCATGCAATGACTGCATCTCATCTTCTATAGCATTCACCCAATTTGCCTTGTTTTGTCTTCCATTGCTTTTGCATAACATTGAGGCTCTCCCTCGTCAGCCAATAATACATACTCATCAGCAGAATACCGTGAGGAAGGATGTCGATCTCTAATAGACCTTTTGAGTGGAATTTCTCGTTCTGGATGCTGATCAGTAGTCTAATAATTTGTCTTAACCTACATAGGAGCATTTACATAATCTAAATCCTGCTAATCATCATGCACATCATGTTAAACATTTGTTGGCAAATCTGTGAAAGATACTGGATCCAAGTCAATCAAACCATCACTATATTGAGGCCCTACTTTCTCTGCTTTTTCAACATCTTGTATAGTTTGATCTTCCATAAACACAACATCATGACTTCTTACTAATTTCTTCTCAACTAGATCATACAACCTATAGCCAAATTCATTCAGACCATAACCTATAAAGATGCACTGTCTAGTCTTCATATCAAGCTTACACCTCTCATCTCTACGAATATGCACAAACGCCTTACATCCAAAAACACATAACTGATCATAAGAAACATCTTTGCCACTCTAAACTCTATCTGGTACATCAGACTAAACAGGGACACAAGGTGTGAGATTAAGAATATGTACAACTTTGCTTAAAGCTTCACCCCAAAAGGATCCTAGCAACTGCATCTGTGAAAGCAAGCATCTCTCACCTTCTCAACTAGTGTTTTGTTCATCCTTTCAACTAACCCATTCAACTGTGGAATCTTGGGTGGTGTCTTTTGATGCCGAATGTCTTGTTGTCTACAATATTCATCAAACTGACCCAAATACTCTCCCTTATTATATGTTCTAATGCACTTCAATTTTTTCCCAGTTTGTCTCTCAACCAAATCCTGA
Source organism: Pistacia atlantica (assembly GCA_026229545.1). Lineage (NCBI taxonomy): Eukaryota > Viridiplantae > Streptophyta > Magnoliopsida > Sapindales > Anacardiaceae > Pistacia > Pistacia atlantica. Next base: position 21,611,409 of record CM047900.1, read on the forward strand.
AATTGTTTAAACAAATCAAACATTTGACCTTTTGTTTTCAATGTATAAACCCATGACTTTCTTGAATGATCATCTATGAAGGTCACAAAGTAAGAAGCACTACCAAGTGTTTTCGTCTTCATAGGTCTACAGACATTGGAATGCACCAAATTAAGAATACCTTGTTTTCTTCAAAAGAAAGGAACTCTTAAAGGAAACTTTATTCTATTTTCCTGCTAAGCAATGAGTACATCTTTTCAAATTTGCACTTTTCATTCAAGAGAGAGGATTATTTTTAGCCAATATTGCCAAGCCTTTTTCACTCATGTGGGCAAGTCTCTTATGCCATGAATCTACTGTAAAGTCATCCTCTATTACATTAATAATGCCTTTGGAAAGTCTTGCTTGTAATATGTATAAAGTAGAAAGCTTCTTGCCTCAAGCCACAACCATGGCACCCTTAGTGAGCTTCTATTGACCATCACTAAAAGTGTTGCAACAGCCCTCATCATCAAATCTGCATATAGAAATCAGATTTAGACGAATGTCGGGAATGTGCTTCATATCTCTAAGGAGTAGACTACTACCATTATCCATTTCCAAACACACATCTCCAATACCAATAACCTTTGCCAGATCATCATTGCGCATCTTTACTGTCCCAAAGTCACCTGCAGCACAGGAAGTAAAAATATCTTTTCTAGATGTAGCATGAATAAAAGCACCACTATCAATCACCCAACTCATCTCGTGGCTTGCAACATTTATAACATCATCATCATAGAGAATAAAGAAATCTTCAAAAGTAACAGTAGCAACTTGATCATTATGCTTACCATCATCATTTTTTTCCTGCTTGCTATTTTCCGGTTTGTTCTCCCTTTTTCCATTTATAGCAATATTTCTTGATATGCCTAGTTTTACCACACTAGTGACATTCAAGACTCTTGTACTTTGACCTTGATTTGCTCCTGTTTTTACCTCTACCGTTTTGCCCTTGACCTTTACTCTTGCTTCTCCTTCTATTTTCAATGACTAGGACCTCAGAATGTGATGATGAAGAGCCTTGAGTTCTCTGTCACACCTCCTCATTTAAAACACCACTCTTGAAATATTCCATGGTCTCAATACCATTAGGAGCAAAATTTGTCAAGGATACACGGAAATTTTCCCAAGAGTCAGGCAAAGTATTAAGCAACCAAAGTCCCTAAATATCCTCATAAAATTTTACAACCATACCAAACAACTGATCAAAATAGTCTTGGAATTCATTCAAGTGATCCAAAATAGAACTATCTTCCTTGTATCTCAAATTCATAGCTTGTTTAAGCAAGAACAATTTATTATTTCTTGTTTTTGAAGCATACAAGGTCTCAAGTTTATTCCACAAAGTCCTAGCATGAGTCTCATTAGCAATATGATTTAGAGCATTGTCTTCTACCCATTGCCTAATATAGTCACACACTTGTTCGTGCTCAAACTCCCATTCTCTGTCACTTTTAGAATCAGATTTTTCCGAAGCAAACACTGGCAAGTGTAGCCTTTCACAAATAGAAGATCTTTCATTTTCCCTTTCCACTTATGATAATTTGTTCTATTCAAACAAACCATTGTACTCAAATTTGCCTCCATCATTCAAACAATCTACAACCTTGCTTTGATACCACTTTGAAAGGAAATAATGCACTAACAAATTATTACCTACTTGAATAAATCTGTGAGAAGCAAAACCCTGAGCAAATATGCCTAAAAACAATAATACCAATTTTACATGGAAAAACCTCTTCAATATGAAGAGATTAAAAAACCATATGATCGAATAATCCACTTAAATCCACTATAATAAAAGTGTTTACAATAGCCACAATCCACCAATAATATTCTACACAAATTTAGAGCTTTATCACAACTCTGACAAAGTGAAATACACAAAAGAGTTACGAAAAGGTAGAGTAAAATCACCAACAAAGCACCCAAAATGCAGGCTGTATAACTCCAAACTCGACCGTTAAAATCCAAAAACCAACCGTCCAGATTGAACAACCACACATCCTCTGCGTTCTGACCAAAAATCAGGTTGATCAGACTAGATATGACCTTCCGATCATCAGGGTGAAGAAGGATAGATGGATTAAAATTCTGCAACTCAAACTCTTTGATTTGGTTTTCTTTCTAGAGGCAAAACTCCACAAAACTGATGGTTATCATGAAACCCATTGGATAGTCGCCGGAATAACCTGGTGTGGCTGCCTCTCTCTCATTTCTGCAGATTTTTAATTCTATGAACAGTACCCTTGTTTTTCACACTATTCACCTACTAAAAAAAAGAGAACTCAATCTCTTTTTTTTCTTCTTTTTCTTTTTTTTGGGGGGTGTTGGGGGTTAGGATTTTGGGCCATCCTCCACATGAGGGAAACCCAAGCCCAACAACTTGTTGGTGCATTTTAATAGAAACAAGTTGTAAATACTTTTAATTAGAAGAGATGTCAACTGAAGAACAGAAGAAGAAAAAGAAAATGGAGAAACAAATCTCTTATCATCCACTTCAATCTCAACTTTCACACACGACTGAATAAGTAGATGGGAGCTTTTAGAACTAATGGCAATTTGTGGACACAATATAGAAGATGCTGAGGATAATGAAGTGCCAGATTTCTTCATCCGTTGCAGTAGCACCTAGATCTTGCTGTAAATATGTGCAACATCTATATCACAAAAATTAAATTTCTTCATCCTTTGAAGAACTTGGATGGTGGACGAAGGATTGAGAAGCAGGTGGAGCATGAGACGGATGCTGGACAGAAGTGAGAAATGAGAAGATTACATATTTAAATAATTTTATAAGAGAACTTAGAGAAGTGGAGAAATAGGTTAGGTTTAGTAAACTAATTCTTGAAAAAAAAAAAAAAAAAAATTGTTATCAATTTCATATTTAGGCACAAAAATGGGTTCGGTTCGTGTAACCGGTTTTTTGCCTAAACAAACTAGTTGCCAAACTGAAAATCTGAGTATCTTCTTACAACAACCCGAAACCGAACCAAATTTCGAGCTACTTGATTTTTTTCGATTTGATTTGGTTACGGATCTGATTCAATACTGGGTTCCGGGTTTTTTTTTAACACCCCTATTAATTAGTGCAACCTTAGTTTAATCTTCTTATTACATTAGTGTAGCCACTATATATTTGTAATAGTATGTCCACCATTGTCTCTAATATAGAGCTGGTCAAGAACCGGTCCCAAGCGGGCCCGGGCCCATGCTGGGCTGGTCCCATTTGGGATCCCATCGTCCCATTTGGGAGGACCAATCGCTCATGGGCTTGCTCATGGGCCTGGGACCGGTCCCAGGCCCATGAGCAATTTCAGGACCCGGACCGATCCTGGTCCTATGGGCTTGCAAAATTTTATTTTCCCCCTTATTTTTTTTTTTTATATTTTAGGGGCGAAATGAAATTCTGTAGGGGGGTTTAGTAATTTTTAGGGGTAGATTAATAAGTTTTTAAAAGCTTAATTAATTTTAAAAAATAATAAATTAATTAATGGTTAATTTTAACATAAATATAATATTCACACATTCACGCTTCACAAATAAACAATTAAATAATTTTTTTATTAAATTATTCATCTTCATCATCAACAATATTTAAATCATTAAAATCTGTGTTCTTAAAGAGTTCGAGTAGTTCGGGATCTTTAGGGTGCTGTTGTAGTCTTCTCTCTACATGAGTCCAATCTCGTAAACACATTATCACTTCAATCATCTCATCAATTAAAAAGCATCTTCTATCTTCAACAATCCGGCCACTTGTTGAAAATGTTGACTCGGATGCAATTGTAGAAACCAGCACAAATAAAATGTCACGTGCCATTTGGGCTACAATGGGGAATTGACTTTGATGTTGGTTCCACCATTGAAGCAAATCCATCTCACGTTTCTCCTTCTTCATCATGTAGGACATGTCCATTTGTAGGTAGCGATTCAACTCATTTGGTCCATGTATGTACGAGTTGGAGCTACTACTTCCGCCATGTTCCATATATGTCCACATGCTCGATCCTTGATGGAGGTCTTCATCAAGGTCCTGATCGTCTCTCCTGGACATTCCACTTCCACTTCCATTGTACCTGTTCTGATATAAAGAAAAAAGGTTTTCCAATTTTTGCTTAAAGTCAGTCAAATAAGACGTATAATCATGTCCTAAATGCTGGCCTATCTTAGCAATTATATAGTTAACTACGTGTCATTTAAATCTAGGATCTACAACAAGGCCTAATTCATATAAGAATAAAATATCTAACCAATATTTCTCGTATTTTTCTTTCATCTTTAAAACAATTTCCATTAAAACGTCATTATATCTATATTTGGCAAAAGTTTTAGAAATTTGAAGTAAAATATCTAACGCTAAATTAGTAGTCGGATAATAAATACCATTTAATGTATTAGTGGAATCATAAAAAAAATTTAAGAAATGAATAAAAAAGTTCACAAACTGCCCAATCATCATAGCTGACAACTTCCTCTAAATGGTTCTTCCGATTAATGAAATCTGTAATTTGTCTTGCGGTTGGCAAAGATTTTTCCAACATCAAGTAGGTGGAGTTCCAATGGATAGGCATGTCCGTACATAACTTCAAAGTTTGAACCGGTGGGTCCTCTTGCCTACAATATTTGACGTACTCCTGCCATCTTTTATTGCTATCGCCGACAATAAATCTGATAGCTGCGCGCACCCTCTCCATCTTCGAATGTATAGCATCTAAACCTACTTTTCAAATCACATCTCTGGTGAAAAAATTTGCCTTTACCATGCAAATCCAATCTCTTTTCAAATAAAGAGATTGTCGTAGTGTTAACAGTTGCATTATCAAGCGTTAGCGCTACAACTCTATTAGTTAATATATATTCTTGCAAAACTGCAAGAATTGTAAAATAAATAGTGTCAACACTATGTTTTTCATATAATGGTTTAAAACCCATCAATTTTTGTTGTAAACTCCAACTATAATCTAAGAAATGTATTGTGATAGTTAAAAAATATGTTTTTGATCTACAAGCCCATATGTCTGATGTAAGTGCAATAGATATATTCCCAAAATTTTGAAATTCGTTTTTAAGTTTATTATTTATTTTGTTATAAAGTTTTATTATCTCTTCTACTTGTACTTCTACTAACAATGGTATATGTTGGATAAAATGCAGTTTTAATCATGTGAATAAAATAAGGATTTTCAGATAAACAAATGAGAGAGTTCGTACCAACTATGAATCTTGCTATTTCCTCTCGTGCAACATGTGCATTGTATTGCCATGTTGAGAGAGTTGAGGATTGTGGATTAAAATTAAGTCGAGTTTGAATTTGTCTACCTAATCCGGTTGAAGATGTACGGGACAGCTGCATTATTTGAGGGTGCTTCTTCTCTAAGTCTCGTCGCATTGTCGAAGTCCCCTTCTCAGTGCCAATAATGGTTCCACATAAATTACATACCCCAGAGGATTCTTCCCCCTCCCCATTTGTCTTTGGCCGTTTGATTTGGTGAAGTGTCGCCATGCATCAGACACGACCCTCTTTGACGATCGGGGGGGTTGGGCCATGCCTGTACCCGTTGAGTAGCAGCTTGCTTGTGTTTGGCTGCACCTCATCCCGGCCGAATGTGATTGTTGAATTGCAGTTGCTGCCTTTGGAGGAAAAGGTGAAAATGGATTGAACTCTTCCAATTCTTTGGTGGATGGAACGTAAAACTCATTTGGGGATGATCCTCTGAATCATCATTTTGGGAATCCATTATAAATTTATGATAAAATAATAAATAATTAAAATGAAAAAAAATTAAATAATAATATGAATAAGAGATGATATTGAAAAATAGAAAAAAAATGAATAATATAAATAAATAAATAAATTATAAATTGAATAAATTGAATAAATTATAAATTGAATGAGAATTTGATTGGAGATTTGGAGTAAAGAGTAAAGAGTTGAGAGATTGAGTGGTGTGGAAAAAATGAGAAATTTAGGGGATATTTATAGTGTAGCATTTGGGGGCGGTGGCGGGGCGCATGACCGTTGGCTCGCATCGCTAATGGTGAATAGGGCTGAACGAGCTGAGCCGAGCCGAGCTCAGCTTTTGGCTTATCGAGCCCGGCTCGTTTGCAACAGTGTCGAGCTCGAGCTTGAGCTTGGCGAGCCTCAAAATTGAGACTCGAACTCGATTTCGAGCTCAAGTCAAGAGCTCGAGCGCTCGGTGTCGAGCCTGAGCTCGTGAGACTCGTCGAGCTCCAGCTCCATGAAGGCTCGCAGGCTCTCGCGAGCTCGATTTCGAGCTCGAGCTCGATAAGGCTCTCAAGCTCGATAAACCACCATTTCGAACGTCTCTAAATTCCTTGCTTTGAGGCAAATTCTTAAACAAAATCATCAAGAGGTCTCCCCTTCTAGCCCTCCCCAATATTGGAAACAAAACAGAAAAAATGCGTGGTGACTCAAGTGAAGGTTCCTGCAATCTCATCCACTCATAAAAATACAAGCAACTCATCAACAAACCTTCCTCTGCCATCAACCCCAACATTTGAACACACTCTCTTTTACTTACTCTTCCCTCATAACCCCCTAAGACTTCACCTAACGTGGAATTCTCCGGTAAATTCCTTGCAATTTGTAAAATTTCACCGACAGGACCATCGGATGAAGACTCTGTATGTTGTTTTTCTTCTTGTGGAACGAAAAAGTCCTCGAAATCAGAATCAATAGGAGTTTCGGGTTAATTAATGGAATTGATATGGGGAGAGAGATGCCAAGAAGAGCAGCGGTTCTTTTGGAGAGAAAGTTTGCCAAGGTGAGGTGGGTTTTGATTTGGGGTTTGAGTTTTGAAGAAATTGAGAATTGGGATTTGGGGGTCTTTGTTTGCGATTTGGAATTTAGGGCAACTAGGATTGGGAACTGAAATTGACTTGGTATTTTGGTGTATTGTGTTATAAGAATTTGCACTTTTGGGGGGGGGAACTGTCATTTTTTTAAACTTTTTTCACTGAAAAATATCAGTTTAATACCTAATAGTTTAAAAAATCACCAAAGCACCCTACGTAAGTGTACAGTGCTTACACAAGCCGAGCTGGGCTCGCGAGCCAATGAGCTGAGCCAGGCTAGCGAGCCCACGAGCTTCACTGTGTTCGAACTTGACTCGGTTAACAAACCGAGTTCGAGTCGAGTCGAATCGACTCGAACCTTATCGAGCCGAGCTCTAAATGAGCTTTTACCTCGTTTACAGCCCTAACGATGAACGATCATGTGACCGTTGGCTGGTAGCCAACGATTATTAAATGAATTTTTTTTTTTTTAATCTTGTAAAATTTTATTTTAACCCTTATAATTTCTATTTATTTTAAAATTTATAGGGGGTTTTATGTAATTGTCTAGGAAGGGCCCAGTGGAGGGACCGAGCCCTCCTCCTTAGGCCTGGTCCGATTTTGGGACCAGGCATGCTAGGACCGGGTTTTTGGACCCAGTCCCAAATGCCCGACTCTATTCTAATACCATAAAATCACCAACAAATCTTTATCATTAGACAATCTCATAACTATTACCTCCATAATTATTATCAAAAAACATACATTAATTACATTTGTCACGATATTTATAATTTCTTAAAACCAAATTTTGGGAAAAGTGTCGTTATTTACCACCTATAAGTTTTATCATCGTGGTGGTCTATTAATGTGTTTCGTTTTATTTGAAGTGATTTTAAATTGTGATAACTTATTTTTTTTTTTTAATTATATAAACTTTTTTTTTTTAGTTCTAAGTAGCTATGTCATTCTGCTCCTAATTGAGGATGTTGTTGTTGGGATTGTGCCTTGAATCCCATATTGCTTAGGAATGGGAGTTGCAAGGGGATTCTCCCTTTTAAATAGACTAGTAGATTGGGCTTTTTAAGTATCTCAAAAAGTATAAAATAGACACCAAAAGAATAGTCATTGTGGGCTGTTATTAAGAGTGTAATTGGGCTTTTTGGGATAGTGTAAGGAGTTTGCAATTTTTCTCTTCTAAAAATTGCACAGTTGTAAGCTTTATTTTAATGGATTATTTGAGTGGACAGTGGACATACGCTAAATTGATTGGGACGAACCACTTTAAAATTCTTGTGTTTTTTTTCTTTATTATTATTATTATTATTATTTTGGTTGCTTGCTTTAATTTTACGTTTGAATTGTGGGGATCTTTTTTCAACAATGGTATTAGAGCCCACGACTCGTGATAAGTAGATCAACGATTGTCAAACATCTCAAATTTTTTGGAGGTATGTCTAAGTTTGAGGTTCCTTTATTTGATGGTAATATTAATTTTATGTTTTGGCAAAGTTCAATACAAGACCTTTTGGTACAACAAGTTCTTGATCAGGCATTAGAAGAAAGTAAGCCAGAGAAGATGTCTAATAGAGAATGGAATAGAATTCAGAGAAGAGTTGTCAGTACAATCAAGTTGGCTTTAGCTCCAAAGATAAAGTACAACGTGTTGACTGAATCTACACCAAAGGGTTTGTGGGAAAGATTGGAGGGTATTTATGCATCGAAATTGTTGACTAACAGGTTGTGTTTGAAGATGGATTTGTATTCTCTGAAGATAGATGAAGGTACGAGTCTCCATGATCATTTAAATGAATTTAATAGGCTAGTATCTCAATTGTTGCCTATTTCTGATGAGTTAAAGGATGAAGAAAAGATATTGATATTGTTGTCATCTTTGCCTAAATATTATAGACCTTTAGTTCAAACTTTGTTGGTAGACAGATCTACTTTAAAATTAGATGATGTGACTGCCTTGTTGCATGAGAATGAAAGGTTTATAGGATTAGAGAACTCATTATTTAGAGAAGATCTACTAGTTGTAGAAGGTTCTAATCGAGAGAGGACTCAAGAGAGGGGTGATAAATCAAAAGTCAGATATTACAGTAATAAGGAGTATTATTATTGTGAAGAGAAGGGACATATCCAACCATGCTGCAAAAAATTAAGGGAGGATATGCTTGCTTTCAAGAAGGCTCAACAGATGAAGAATTCAAAGGATGATGCTTGGGTTGCTAATAATGAAGGTGAATTTTTAGTAACATATCAAGATGAAACTCAAACTTCAAAGGGTCAAAAAGGTTGGGTTTTAGATTCTGGCGCATCTATGCATGTTTGTAATGATAAAGATTATTTTGTTTGAATTAAAAGAATTCATATGCATGAGTTCATAAATAAAAACAAATGCCTTGAAAAACTAAGGGTGCGTTTGGTTTATTATTTTAGATAGAATTTTGGGAATAATATTGGGTAGTTGAATAAGGGAGTATTACGAGGTAAAATTTAAAAAATTTATAAAAAAAACCCTAGGTTTGCTAATTTAATTAAACACCCCAACATATAATATGACAAAAACACCCTCACCACCCGTAGTGCCAGATTCCAACCACCACCGCCGGAATCTGGCCGAAAAATTGCGTCACGACACAGACCTGTCAGATCTGTGTTGTAACGTGTCACTATGGCCTTTTCTACGGCCGGATCCACCAGCGATCTAGCCGCAGGCAAAGGCGGATCTACAGATGTGGCCGTCGACGGTCGGAAAAGGCCAAAGAAGTCCATCTTTGGCCGTCATTTTCGATCAACGATGGCCAAGATTTGACCGTCGCTGATGGCCAAATCCGTGGTGGATCTGGCCAGAAAAGGCCAGATCGGTGAACTATCGGCTAGTTCTAGTCGTGGTGTAGGCCATCGTACAGATTCCGGCTACCACCGACGGTGGTTGCCAGAATCTAGCAAGTATGGGTTGATGGGGGTGTTTTTGTTAATTTTTAAAAAAAAATCTGGGGGTATTTATGAAATTAATAAACTTAAGGGGTTTAAAAGTAATTAAAAAATATAGTAATATTTCTGGAATAATGTGTCAACCAATATTTGGAGAATAGGATTGGGAATACCGGTAAAAATAGGGAGCCAAACGCGCCCTAAATTTTTTTTTTTTTTTTTTAATAAACATAGTTGATTGTTGTGAGCCAAAGTAAACAAAAAATAATATTAACAAGGTTAAATTTTAGTGAACCCCCTATAGTTTTCTTTCTCGTAATTAAACCTTTTATATATAGTAAAATCTTCTTATAGTAATATTCTATATAGGAATAATATCTATATAGTTATAAAAAAAATTTAACCTCAACTTGGGATAGTTATAAATAGAAATAAATTTCAAATTATAATAAGTTATAATTTTTTTAATTCACGTTTTAAGAAAGTTGCCTCTACATAGTAATAATTATTTGTGTATTGCAAAAAAATATATGTTATGTTACATTAAAGGTTTAAGATGAAATCAAATATTTATCTAAAATTGTGTTGGGACAATGATTTATGTTTTAAAGTTATTACCACATCTTTTAATTTGCAAATATATAATAACTTGTTAGCATGGATACCTTCTTGTTGAAGTTAAAATATTTCTAGTTTCTCAAGCATGTTAAGAGTTTTTTAGTATGAAATATTTTGTATTTCCATACTATTATCTTCAAGATTATTTCTTTTATCTTCTTGTCTAATTGTAGCAATGACTACTAAAACAATAAATTGAAATCCTAATATTAAAACGTGAATTATAAAATAAAAAATTAAAACAGTAATTTATGTAGCTACACTTCTATTAAGTTATAACTTCATTATAATAATAAACTGATGTGTTTTAAGATGATTGAGTAACTTTAAATTTAAAAATAAATTAAATAATTAAAAGAGAATACATGATAAACATGCAAAGTTACCACATTAGTTTGTAAAGAATAATTTGTATAAATAGTTTCTATATGTAGCATTATTACTTGATATATATATATATATATATATATATATATGAAGAGTCAACTAGTTATATTCAATCAGTTTCTCAGTTTACACCTTTTAGTGTCATTCTTGTTTATACGAAATATAAATAGAATCGAATTACCTTAAAATATAAATAGATCTAAATGATTGTGTCTGAATGATATTTGTTTATAACATGTTCTAGTTGTTGGCGATAACAGAGTATTATTCTCTGGAGACAATCAAGGCAGAAATCAATCTAGAGACAATCAAGGCAGCAATCAAACAGAGAATCAATCCAAGCATTAAGGAGCAATACAGACGTTGTACAAATATATAAGAGTTGATTAGTTGTAAATATAGAATATGTAGATATCTTTCCTTGTATAGCTTGTACGGCTATTGTTAGCTTTTAATACTTGTAACAGTTTTCTATATAATGAAGAATCCTACGCCATAAGCAATTGTTGTGGTTTCACTATTATCTCTAAAATCTCTCCATGGTATCAGAGCCAGGTTAGGATTAACCTCCACTCAATTCTATGGCCTCATAAAATTCTTCTACATTCTCCTTTAATACCATGGTTCACATGGTAACAATCAAGCTATCATCAAACAATTTTCTTCTTTGGCGCAGCCAAGTAGTCCCCCTGCTGCAATGTCAAAACTACTATGGATATATTGATGGCTCCACATATATGCCTTCCGCTACCTCTGATCCCACAGCCCACAACCTTGATAGGCTCAAAGCACTCCTTGTTGCCAAAGGCTATACTCAACTCTATGGAGTTGATTTTCATGACACATTTAGTCCAGTTGTTAGAGCCTCTACAGTTCTCATTGTACTCTCTATTGCAGTCTCTCGTGGCTGGAATATACGTCAACTTGACGTTAAAAATGTCTTCTTGCATGGTCTCTTACAAGAAGAGATTTATATGGAACAACCACCGGGATATATTGATGCTTTTCATCCAAACCATGTTTGTCGCCTCAAAAAGGCAATCTATGGTTTGAAACAAGCATCGAGAGCATGGTTCCATCGCTTTAGCAATTTTTTAATCAAAATTGGTTTCAATTGCAGCAAAGCTGATTCTAGTTTATTTGTTCATTCATCGGACAATGGCATCATTTATTTACTCTTATACGTGGATGATATTATCATCACATGCAACAATGTGTCTCTCCTTGACACTTTCATTAACAAGCTACGGCAAGAGTTTTCTATGAAGGATCTTGGCAATCTCAATTATTTTTTGGGCCTAGAAGTTACTCATTCTCAAAAGGGAATGTTCCTCAGTCAAGTGAAGTATGCAAGAGATATCCTTATCCGAGCTGATCTCCATGATTCAAAGCCAATTGCAACACCAATTATTGTCTCAAATCATTTGACTATTGATAGTCCTCTCTTTCATTCACCAACAACTTATCGATCCCTTGTTGGTGCACCGTAATATCTCACCATTACCAGGCCGGATATTACACATGCAGTAAATTCAGTAAGTCAGTTCATGCATGCTCCAAGAGAGCAACATTTTCAAGCCGTAAAAAGAATTCTCAGATATCTTAAAGGAACTCTCCATTTCGGACTCAACATCAGCCCATCAAGCAATCTCAAAATCTCAGCTTTTTCAGATGCTGATTAGGCTGGTTGCCCAGACACAAGTCGATCAACATCGGGATATGCAATTTTTCTAAGTGACAATTTAATCTCATGGACTTCCAAAAAGCAGTCCACAGTATCTCGGTCTTCGGCAGAATCCGAATATAGAGCATTGGCTCTCACTGCAACTGAAGTTAAATGGTTGTTAAACATTCTTCATGATTTAAAAATTCAACCAACAGAACCACCAATGTTACTTTGTGACAACACAAGTGCCATTTTCATGACTCGAAATCCAGTAGCTCAACGAAGGTCCAGGCATATTGATATTGATATTCACTTTGTTAGGGAATTAGTCTGTCGTGGTATATTGAAGATTTAACATGTTCCATCAACCTTGCAAATAGCAGACATATTCACCAAAAGTCCAACAAAACCTCTGTTTTTGCTATTCCGATCCAAGCTTCGCGTGTTGCCAACCACGCTTGACTTGAGGGGGGGTGTTGGCGATAATAGAGCATTATTCCTTGGAGACAATCAAGGCAACAATCAATCTGGAGACAATCAAGGCAACAATCAAACAGAGAATCAATCCAAGCATTAAGGAGCAATACACGGCAATACAGATGGTGTACAAATATATAGGAGTTGATTAGTTGTAAATATAGAATATGTAGATATCTTTCCTTGTATAGCTTGTACTGCTATTGTTAGCTTTTAATACTTGTAACAGTTTTCTATATAATGAAGAATCCTACGCCATAAACAATTGTTGTGGTTTCACTGTTGTCTCTAAAATCTCTTCACTGGTTTGATATTACAATTCCAAGAGTACTTATTACTCTTACCTCTACAACAACAACTATTTCTTCTCCTAAACATTCTTCTATTCCTTCTCCTATTTCACAAAAAAAATCACCACCTAGCATACAACTTTATGTTGATTTACTTTTCACCTTTTCTACTATCCTCTCTGAAGACACTTGGATTTCTCGATCACTTTTTTGGATTTGAGGTTTTCAAAACTCCAGAAGAATTATTTTTAACTTAGTATAAGTATGCTATTGACTTATTGCAAATATGCTCAATGCTAAGAGCAATCCTACTCCTATGTGTTCAAATTCTAAATTGTCTTTACAAGATGGTGAGCTGTTTTACAATCAAACTCTGTACAGGAGTACAATAGGAGCCATGTAGTATTTGACTTTATCAAGACCTAACTTAGCTTTTGCAATGAATAAGCTAAGTCAATTTCTTAAAAGTCCAACTATAATACACTGACAAGCATGTAAAAGGCTCCTTTGATACCTCAAGGGTACTCTTCATCATGGATTGAGCTTTAAACCTTTTGGAAATCTCATTCTAGAGAGATATTGTGATGCTAATTGGGCTAGTAGCACAAATGATCGAAAATCTACTTTAGGCTATTGAATTTACCTTGGTCAGAATTTAATTCAATGGAGTTCAAGGAAGTAGAAAGTAGTTGCAAAATCATCTACATAATCTGAATATAGATCATTATCACAAGTTGCAACTAGGGGTGAGCACGGGTAGCGGGTAGAATCTGAATCTGGGGGTAGAACCGGAACCGAAACCAGAATCTACCCGGAACCGGCACTATGCGGGTAGGTTTCGATTCCAATTTTTTGGAACCGACACTATCCGGTTTTGGTTTCGGTTCCGGTTCTTGTGTGTGGAGGAACTGGAACTCGAACCGAAACCGAAACCTGGAAAAAGAACCTAAAAAGGGTACCCTGTTTGGAACTTGTAACAGGTACTCGGTTTGGAACCGATTTTGGAACCTGTTTTATAACATGTTTGGAACCTGTTTTGGAACTTGTTTGGAACTTGGACTGTAGTGAAATATTTGTGAAATGTGAATAATATGGGGGTTCTATTATTTTACATATAAAAAAATTTAAAATAGAAAAAATTAAATCTTTAGAATAACCTAATTAAATAAATATACTAATACAATTATACTTATTACATATAAATTACACCATATGAAAAACTTTAATATATTAATATTAAAGTTTTCATTAATTAAGTGAATAATTGGAATTATGATCCAATTAAAAGTGTTTTAAATTTTTAATGTTATTAAAAGAACCATTTTTGAATAAAATAGTATATTTGATTGAATAATAATATATTTAGTTATTTACTTCAATTATCAAGTTCTAAGTATATCTATAGTAAATTAGCAATTAATTAATTATATATGATAGATTGATAAACATTAATAAATTTAATTACTAGTTAAATATCATACTTAATCAATTATAAGTTTATAACATTACATTATAGTTAAATGATTACTTAATTAATTATAATTCTATAACATTACTTAATTGATTTATAGTATAATTAATTATAACATTACATTATAAATTTATTGTATGATTACTTTATTAATTATAACATTCTATTATAAACAATATTACAATACTTAATTAAATGATTAACAATTTAATTAATTATAATATTATATTATAATTAAATAGTATATTACTTAATTAATTATAACATTACAATTTACATTGTAGTATGATCACTTAATTAATTATAACATTACACAATTAAATGATTACTTAATTAATTAGGACATTATATTATAAACATTAAACATAAGTAATTAATTAAATTATTAGAAATTTAATTGATTATAACATTACATTATTGTTAAATAACTACTTAAATAATTATAAGTATTTATAACATTACATTATAGTATGCTCACTTAATTAATTATAATATTATATTATAATTTAATAATTATAATGTAATGTTTGAATGATTTTGGTGAAGTTATTTGATGTGAATTGTGATGAATAATTGTTTGTGTTTTGGTTTTGATTGACGAACTTTATATGAATTGTGATGATTTGATTGAATTCAAGTGTTGCCTAGAGATTACAGGTTATGAGTTATATTGGACACAAATGAATGAATAATCAAAATTTGTTAGGGGTGTATTTGTAAACTTTTAAAGTATTTTTATCATTTTTTAAACTAATAGGGGGTAATTGATTTTTTATAGGATACCCGTGAAAGGAACCGAAATTTGCATTTTAGGTTCCGGTTCCTTGAATTGAAGAACTTACACTATGCGGTTCCGATTCCGATTCCTTTTTTTGGGAACGTGCACTGTGCGGTTTCTTGGCCTTCCCAAAAGCAGTAGGGTACTAATCAGCCACCCCTAGCCGCCACTGCACCTGGCTTGGCTCCAAAGCTTGTTCAAGGAGATGCAAATTTCCTTAACCCTCTTGTCCAATTTTGTGGTGTGACAATATGGGAGCAGAATCATTAGCAGCTAATCCAATGTATCACTCTAGGACAAAACATATAGAAGTAGATCTCCATTACATTAGAGAGAGAGAGAGAGAGAGTTGTAGCCAAAGAACTGGAAGTGAGGTATGTTTCAAGTGAATTTCAAGTTGTTTACTTGCTTACCAAGCCTTTGGCAGAAGCTCGATTTGTGTTTTTCAGAAGCAAGTTTACTACTCCTTTAGAGCAGTTTGACTTGAGGGAAGCTGTTGATGAAAACTCAATTTCAAAATAATGTACTTAGCTAAGCTTGGCTTTGACTTGTTGACTGTGCTTACTCAGCAAGTTCACAATTACAAGCTACTGAGCTGTACATGTTTGTAATTAGTTCTTGTTCAACTGATAGCATTATTGATGTTAAAGAGCAACTTATATATGACCAGAGCATTGAAGTTGTTTTGTTAGTATTTTTATTTGTAGTGATTTTGGAAACTGCTTCATTTTATGTTTGATTTTGTATTGTTGTTTGTTGTGGATTGAGAGATCGATTGAGAGATTTGATGTTTCAGGTTTTATTTAGTCTAGTATTTGTTTTGAAATTTATTTAATTTCTATTTGTTAACTACCCGTTCTGCCCCCACTTAGGTTAACGGCTGCTGGAATAAGGGGGGTATATTCTATTATATTAAATGGCAGGATCTGGACATGATGGACTAGAACCTCCGGGGGTGTGTTTATCTACCCATTTTTGGTTATCCAGTTTATTCCCTCTACTCACTCTATGCCACTGAAACATAAAACCCAAGCTTCTTCATTGCTAGGGTTTTTCAAATTTCATGAACAATAATGATATTACAAATGACTCTCTCTGTCTCTACTCCTTCTCTCTTATCTTCCTCCAGACTCAATCCTCTCATCTTCTCTAGACGACGCCATTCCTTTAGGCTCTCCCAGTGGCATTTCAATGTTATCAAACCAAGATTCTTTGCAGGTACTTGTTCCTGAGCAGTTTTATGTGTTTGTGTTTTCTTTTGTTTCTCTTTATGTTATTTTGACCAGAAAATGTATTCTTGGTGGAATTCAGTTGCTGCAGCGGAGAATGGTGGGCTGCCAAAGTCATTTGATTTTACTTCAGAGGAAAGAATATACAATTGGTACTGAACAACTTACTTATTTATTTTTGTTTTTGGTTTTGTATACGCTTTAATCTAAAGTATTAGTGTCAACATTTTAAATAAAGGTTCAGAAGGCACACCAAGATACTATATGTTCACTTTGGTCTGACTGAAGAACTTTTTTCTCCTTAAAAATTAACATGATGTGACTGGGAATTCTAATTGCTACAAAAATGAGAGTAATTTCTTTAATAGAGCTAACTATGTAACATACTTTAGGTAGATTATGAATGGACCAAGCCCCGAGGATAGATGGTAATAGTTAGTTGTATTACCTCTTGGATTTTTTCTACTTCCCAGTCTCTACTTTCCAACCCCCGAGGATAGACAGTTGTGGAGATGCACGTTTGTTTGTGAACCCCCATCTGTAAATTTTTATGATTTTTATGATTTTTTTGTTCCAAAGTAATTTTGTATTTACATGATATTTTTCAGATTGCTGCATGCATTACTGGATAGCCCTGGGTTTTGTATCTAATTGCTCTATGTATAGCTTTTGATAGTTGCTTCTCACCATTTTTTCTTCCACATGATATATTCATTGTGTTGGATGTTAGGTGGGAGTCTCAAGGCTATTTTAAGCCAAACTGTGAACGGGAAGGTGATCCTTTTGTGATATCAATGCCACCTCCTAATGTCACTGGTTCGCTGCACATGGGCCATGCAATGTTTGTGACTCTTGAGGTTGTAAAGATGGTTTTTAGATACATTATACCTGAATTTAATTTTCATTGTATTTGATGTCCCCCTAAATTTTTTGGTCTATGCAAGCATATTCTTTCACATCTTTCTAATAAACAAAAAATTGTTCTTCCTTATCTTGATTTTCTTTCTTGATAACTTCTAAATTTTTCTTGCACTTTTTGCTCTATATTCATGCTGGTATTACAATGTGTTTGGCATTTCTTGAACTGCTAATGTTGACCTGGGGTTATTTTGTTTACTTATGCCCCTAGTCAGCTTCACTAAACACATTAAGATATCTGTTACTTTATATTGCTCTGAGAACTGAGCTTATAATGGTCGGAGTAAGGTTGTAGGATCATCCAATGGTTTATTTCATGAAAGTGGCTAGTTTGATATTGCCAACCGTGGCTACTTCATTCTGGTATGCAGTAAAATGGAGCCTTTTATCCTAAATTCAAGATGGTAGGATACTGATTAGGTCATGTAATTTAGAGTTATAATACAATGAAAGAACAATAATTAATTTGATGTCTCTGAAGTTGAATGAATGGAATAAAAAAATTTATGATGATGCTGGAGAGGAAGATGCTGAAATTTAATGGGAAAAGGTTCATGTCCTTGCTTGGCTTTGAATTTGTAGTGTAGGAGGATATTACAGTCATCTTTAGTAAGGAAAATTTGTAGTGTAGTTAGATGATTTTTGGGTTTGGTTTCCTTGTGATTGTAAGGTGTCTCGTTTAGTGGACTGGTGCTCCATATTTTTGTAAACTTTTCACTGTCTTGTAGAAGAACTGGGGAAATTGGCTGGAGCAACTTCACCATTTCTTTGTTTAAATGCTCTATAACCAAGAGGCAATTAATTAAAGTTAATAAAGAATTTTCTGTTTTCTGCACTTGAAGCTTTCCTGTAACCTTTGAGTGGACAAATTTGGACAACCATTTTTTTTTTTTTCAAATTACTGAGATGATAGTTAGATATATAAATGGACAATTGCTGTTGTTTATGGCTTGAAAGTAGACCGATTAAGAGCACTAGTAGAATTTTTTGGAAATCGTTGCATCTGGCAGGACTATATACCCATCGTAGATCCTGAATTAGTTGTTGATGGATGTTGATGATCATAAATGTTTTCTGGGTTATAATTTGCATGTTT
>CM047900.1:21630200-21695132 GCA_026229545.1 Pistacia atlantica
GGTCTGCACATATTCTTTAACAGGTTTTCTTGATGGCTTGATAAGAGTTTTAAAGGTTCGGGATAGGGAAGTGACAGGTTCGGTGAAGGCAGTGTATGGATTTACAATGGGGGGAATGGTATCCTGAACTTTTTGGTTTTCTGGGATATAAGTGGTTTCATAAAGACTATGTGGTTTAGAAACAATAGAGGGGTCCTTGGAGATTCAGTACCTGACAGGAGCATTAAACATAGCTAAACTAGTAGAGGATTCCATAAGTTGAAAATTCAACCACTTCAATGTGTAATCCAACCGATATGAGCAAGAATAGATCGAGACCATTAAACTTGTAAAAACAAAACTAAGTTAAGAAAACTTGTAAGAACAAAACTAAGTTAAGAGTACCTTGCTGTGATTTGGGCATAGCTGTGCTTCATACTATCATATCAGTCAGGGGCATTGTTTTACCAACGGAAACAGTTGTACATACACAAAGGTATGTGGGCTCTGTGAATAGTTTTATTTGGGCCTCAGAGACAGGCTTGCATCTAGTTGGTTTCCAGCCAATATACTGGAGTACGAGAGCTTACCTACAATTATTCATAGGTATACGGGGTACTATGAGGAGCTGGAATCTGAAAACTCAGTTTCGCTTTAATACCAAAAGGGATACTAGGTCTCCAAAGATGGTCTCAAAAGTTATGTTTGGAGGAAACTATGATAACTGGCCTACATTGAAATAGCCTGATCAATATGGCGATTGGCTTATCTTTGTCAAGGTTCTTATTTTATCCCACACACCTTCTAAAAGCATATAAGAAAAACTAGGTTAAAAGATAACATAAAATATTACAAAGTGGTGAAAAAAACATGCTCTTGAAGACTCTGAAGTTTGAAATATTCCGCCCAAGCCTTAATTTCTTGTATTTTTATTAGGTACATATGAAATGCCATGAGTTTTCATGGAATAGCTCCATGTTTAAACCTTCAATGACACTTGATAACGGGCTTTAGAGCTAAAGGTTTTAGACTCTTTATATTTTGCATTTAAGGTTTTTTTTTTTTTAATTATATTTATGCATGCATGCCATGCATGGTTCTTTTATCCTAATTTCTAAAATATCAGAACTTTCACTCTCATTCTATTTTCACTTTATAGCTCTCAGTATTTCACTTGGTAATAATCTAAAAATTAACCTCTTTTTCCTACTCTATTTGGATTTGATTTACCCAAAATATATATGAAACAAACTTATATACTAGTCTGAGTTCAGTCTTTTTTCAATTATTATTATTATTATTTTTGGTATAAAAATATAGGGTAAAAAGAGTTAAGATTTCCAAGTTTATGTTATTTATATTAATTCTTTTAGGATTTTATAGGTGTAACTTTAATCTAATTTTATGTTTCCCTGTCTAAGTTTGCAAAAGAGAAGGTTTAGGTTAAGACCTTAAATTGAATTCTCAACATTTTTTTAGTTTCACCAAAATAAATAAATAAAAATGTATGTTTCAGTCAAAACTCAAAAAACTTAAAAATATAATTACATTAAACCTCAATAAATTAATACTTGATAAATTAATAACCTCAATTAAATAATATTTTTGGCAGGTCCCAACTTGGGACCAATGTTGTAAATTAATAATTTGTTAAATTTATAAGATAATACAATTTAAAAAAAAAATGCATATGTACCTCTTGATATATAAATTAATAATCTCCTTATACATAAAAGTTATATATATACACGACTCAATTAGGACACCTTTAAATTATTCCCTATACCGCATTGACTATGAGTTATTCCCTATACCACATTAACTCCTAACTATAAGTTGGACTGATGATATTATTTCCAACAGATATTCCCTTATACCATATTAGCTATACACAATATGTACATTCATTAAATTCAATGTTTTGGAAAAAGAAAATAAAGAATGCCTTCGATAAAATAATAATTTATTAATTTATATGATTAAATAATATATCGATTAATTAATAAATTTTTCATAGTCACAAAGATATTAATTTATTGAGGTTTAACTTTATTTTTGCTTCTTTTTTTTCTTTTAACATGTATATATTGTCAATTAAGACTAATTGGTAGAATTTTTTTCTTGTACTAAAAATGCACTTTACAAATTAACATATTTAAAGATTATGTTATTTTTATATCCCCATTAAACTAGAATGCTTATCACTCCACCACTGAATGTCTTCCTCTCCGTAATGCAAATTAAGAAATTCTTCACGCGATTTCTAAAATTCA
This sequence comes from Pistacia atlantica, assembly GCA_026229545.1. Taxonomy (NCBI): domain Eukaryota; kingdom Viridiplantae; phylum Streptophyta; class Magnoliopsida; order Sapindales; family Anacardiaceae; genus Pistacia; species Pistacia atlantica. The sequence continues at coordinate 21,632,453 of CM047900.1, forward strand.
AAGTCAGAATGGTTTTTTTTTTTTTAACGCTTTTTTTATTTTATTAAAAAGTTTTTTATTTTTTTCTATAATTTTTGACATTTCTTAAAGTTTTCTAAGGTTTTTTATACTTTTTTAAGTTTTAAATTAAATTTTTTTTATTTAAAATTTATTCTTCCATCAGTATTAATTATTAGTTAATAAACAAAAGATATTTAAATCCTAACCATTAGAGTTGGGTAATTATATTATTTAATATCATATATCAAAATGCTAATTAAATCCTTAATTGTCAAAGATTCTATATCTATAATTATGATCTCTTGACTCTTTTTTTTTTTTTGGTCTCATTTATCTGCTCCAGGAGAAAGAATTTATATATAATTACTATAAGTAAGGTTAAAGGGGTCCATGATCATTCTATGTAACGTCATTAATTGTCAAAGATTCTATACCCATTAACTCTTTGGTTGGCATTACTGCCATTGGTCACAACCCTTTCATCAAATGTGATTGTTTTGTTCTTACAACAACAGCACTCTTTGCCACATTGTCGAGATGTAAGTTACTGGAAAAAGATAAAATTTGCGAACTCGATATTTTCGGAATTACATGTTTCTTTATTTAGTGTACACAAAAGGACCTTTCTTTAATTTTATGGCTGCTAGCTTACTTTTACAATTTCTTATATTACAGGACTTCCGGACTGCACGTTGATGGTTTGATCCCAGATGAACTATGGAGTTTGAAATTCTTCACCTTCCTGTATGGTTTTTTATAGTTCATATATGCTTATTTCAATTGTGTATCATTTTAGAACATTAGATGAGGGTGAGTGGTTATTAAAATATTTTGCTTTTTATTGAATTATGTTAAGTCTCTTGACACCATACTGTATCAACATCATAAAATGATTTGAGCTTTTTGTTCTTAAATATTAATCTTACCTGTAGGAACGTGAATGTAAACCGCTTGTCAGGTTCACTTTCTCTGATCCATCTGTTGGCAATCTAACTGCATTAAAATCCCTATAAGCAGCTTATATAAAATTTTAATTTTGGAACTCATACTATTCTCCTTTTTTTATTATGCTAATTAGTTCTCGCTTTGATCAAGGGCTTTGGCATTGATAGATTATCTGGGCAGCTTCCAAAAGGGCTTGGGGTGCTTTCTGAATTAGAATACATGTAAGCTCAAACTCTGTCCCCTTCTTAACTATATAACTTCTGATAATTTACAATACGAACGCTTTTTTTTGTTATTGCATTACAATTATATAACTGAAGAGCTAAATTCTTGGGGATGTAGAAGTATTGGAACAAACAACTTCTCTGGTCCTCTGCCATCTGAGCTTGGTAATTTGATGAAATTAAAGACATTTTAAGTTTTTATGGACTTTTCGGTTTCATTTTCAATGCAACATTTTGCTTATATTGAGCATATCCTACTCTATAATGTTATGTACAAGGATGCAAAAGGTGAAAACCCCAGCTGGCTTTAGTCTTAGCTTTAACATGAACCAAATTCTAGTTACTTCACACAAGATTATACTATCACGTGTCACGTAATTCATTTACTTGGTGATGACTTTAATTGTAAAGATACTGAATTATGATGGAATTTATAAATATTATTTGCCTTGGCAGATATATCGACAATTTTGGAAGTAAGTGGTGAGATTCCATCAAGTTTTGCTAGTCTAAAGAACCTAGAGTTACTGTAAGGACCTCTTGATTATGTTAATTTTCTCATTGGAAATTTTCGAATCTTAAATTCCACAAAAGAATTTTTTCCTTAAAGGGAAAAATGTGTGTAAATCCACTGCTAATGAAAAACTGGCTTGCATCAGATCTTAAATAAACTCTTTTTATTGTGCTCAGGCGGGCTTTTGACATTGAACTTACAGGAAGGATCCCTGACTTTATAGGAAACTGGCCAAATATGAAAGAATTGTGAGAAAACTATTCTAATTGTTTTTTTTTTTTTCTTTCTTTCTATTTTTGCTAAATCACTCTTTAGTTGTTTTAGGTTAAAGCTTTTTAGCTGAGAATTTCAGTTTTTTTCCTGGTCATACATTTTATTGTAGGAGGTTTCAAGGAAACTCTTTTGAAGGGCCGATACCATCATCCTTTTCCAAGCCGACAAATCTGACAGATTTGTGAGTGTTTATTGATCTTGTTTTACTGTAGCAATAATCAATTCTATTGCAATATTTCATTGATCTTGTTTTACTATTGCAATAATCAATTCTAACAATCTTAATCCCATGAAAAATAAAAATGTAGGAGAATAAGCGATATATTAAATGGGAGCTCATCGTTGTTGGCATTTATAAGGAATTTGAAATCTGTAAAAACCTTGTAAGGCAACATTGTCAAAATTGTAATATCATGTACTGAATTACCTCATATATGTCCTTTTGTGTTTTTCTTCCTCTTCTTTCTTTGTTCAAGACTTGTTGGTTCCATTTACTGTAAAGTACCAAGGAATAACAAAATTTCTGGTTCAATTCCGTCTCTCATTAGTGACAACCAAAGTCTGCAGCATTTGTAAATTATTTGTTCCCTTTCTCTTTTTTTATTTTATTTTTACCTCCATTACTTTTTGGTTTTTAGCAAGTTTCTTCATCTTATAATTGTAAATTCTAATTTTTTTCTTTAGAGATCTGAGTTTCAACAATATAAGTGGACAGATTCCTATCTCACTTTTCAGTTTGAGTTCACTGACTTACCGGTAATCTACTATTTCTGATTTGTTGTGTTTACTTCCCATAGTTTACTCGTTATAGTGAAACATGAATTGCTGGTTTTGTACTCAGGTTTCTTGGAAATAATAAGTTAAATGGTACCCTCCCTGAAGAGAAAAGTCCAAATCTTCTCAATATGTAAGTACTTTTGACATATTTGCATCAAACTCATTACAACATTCCCAAAATAGAATGCTCAACTAATTGTACCAACCGAAAAGGTATAGTTACAAATCCAGTTTTTCCAGGAAGCCTAGTTTGTAGCCACAGTCACCCTAGCGAAAAACTAAACTTGCATTCTTAATCTAGACTTTCAAGTGCATAGCTTCTTCCTAGATTAATGTGAATTAATTAGGACTGGTGGGGTTCCTGGGAAGAAAATTGGGAAGTTGAGGTTTTAAATGGTTTCAAAAGCTTTAAAAAATAAAAATAAATAAAAAATCAATGTGATTTTAATAATACCTGAATTTTAATAATAGAAAATTGGCAAGCAGCTGCATTACGTAGTTAACATTCTCCTCACTTGATGTTGGCATAGATGTATCTTACAATAATCTATCCGGCAACCTTCCTTCATGAAATCAAGAACAAAATTTACAACTATACGTCCTTAATTTTTTTAAACATATAGTTTATTTAACATCTTTACTATACATTTCACATTTTCTTAGATAATTTTTTACTTTCCACTTTCCAGTATAGCATTTACACAATGATGGAACTAACATTCAGAATGCTATTGGTGCAATGTGCAGTAATTTAGTGGCCAACAACTTCAACCTAGAAAGTTCTAATTACAGTAGGTAATTCTCTTCTTCTGTGTTTTGTTAAAATGCTTGAGACTCTCTATAACAATATTGAAAATTAATAATAAGGGACAACTTATAGAAATGGGTGCTTTGGTGGTTAGTTCTAGTTGTCTAGCATAACTTCCATATTCCTTCCTCCTCTTCCTTCGGTGCTTTGCCACATGGGCTAAACTGTCTCCAACACAATTTTCTATGCAATCGAGGTTCTCCAATCTATAACTATAAGTAAAACTTCTCCATTTTGTGGGTTCAAGAGTTTAGGGTTAAAATTTCAGTAGAGTAATGCTTATTTTAACACCCGTCCCTAGATTTAAATATTATGTTAAAAACACTTCTAATAGCCATTCATCAAGCCACAACCATAAGTAACAAACATGTGATTTCCGTCCATACCAATATTTATTAAATACATCAATTCATACAACTTCAAATGATTATATATTTTCATAATATATCTATGCTCATTCCTTTGAATACGCTCTAGTTAAGTAGATATTATCCTCTGGATTTAATCATTTGGATGTAGGGTTACATGGGTTTGCTTTTGGGTTTCACACAACTGTCAAACACCTAAAATGCATCTACATAGTTATAAGGACCTAAGCTTTATAAATTGAATCCTAAACTTATTTGCTAGCAATATGGGATATAATTAAACTCTCCACCTTATGGACCTTCACATCCTTATGAGGTTGTCACACTAAATTGTTGAGTTGTTAATCGACTTTGATATCAATTGTCAATCCTAAATCCAACAAATTAGATATTGTCCAACTCTAATAAATTATTGTGTGACTCTATTTTTAACCCAACCCAATTTTCTACTATTTCTCTTTTTGTTTCCTTATCCATTCTCTTCTTTTTCTTATTTTCTTCTCACTTGTAGCTAACTCTTTGTAAGAACGAAAGAAAGCTTATCTTCTTTTCTTTTCCTTTCTATTTGGTTAAGATATAAGATACCGAGATTTTCCATTTTTCTTTCCAATTAAATCCCTCCTATATATTATCTATCTTCATTATTTCCTTATTCACCCTCACTCAAATTTTTAATTCACTCATAACAAAGATATATTATTTATTAATACACCCTTCTAATGCTTTTTTTTCTTATTGTTGAAAAAGGAAAATGATTAATATAAAATATAAAATCACAACTAATTAAATACAAGTAAAATAATAAGTGGCTAGATATTATAAATCAAACTTTTAGACATACATGATACATATTCTTAATGTTTTACCTTGATAAAGAGGCTACATTGGTATGTAGATTCAAGCTTTCCAATTAAGTGTGCCGGTCCAACAATTACATCTTAGGATATTGTGTATGAAGGTGACAATGAGCCTCTTGGTCCGACTACATACTATTTGATTGCCATAGATAGATGGGGAGTTAGTAATGTTGGATACTTTATTGGGAGCAATCATATGTAGTATAACATTAATTCTATGTCTATAGTCACAAATACTCAAGAGTCAAGACTTTTCCAAAGAGTTTGAATCGCTACTTCATCTTTAAGATACTACGGTTTAGGCCTTCAAAATGGAAAGTACACTGTGACTCTCCAGTTTGCAAAATTAGCTAATTTCAATGATACTCAGGAAAAGTTTTGGGAGGCGTGTTTTCGATATATATGTTTAGTTATGTATTATATATTCAGATTATTTTAGCCAAATTCGCCTCACTTATACATCACATAGGTTTATGTTGAGGTTAAAGCATGATGAATGACCTTAAATGTAATATGGTTTCCCAATATCTTTCCTTTCAACTATTATTGGTTTTTGTCTCAACATTTAATCTATTTATTCCAAGGAAATCTTGTTGAAAAAGACTTTGACATAACAAGGGTAGTGGGTGGAGTCCTTAGAAGAGCAATTCAAAGAGAATATCCAGCTCAAGTATCTGAAAACTATATGGAAATCCACTTCTTTTGGGCTGGGAAAGGGACCTGTTATATTCCAACGATGGTACATATGGACCTTTTATATCGGCTATCAGTGCTACCAAAGGTAAAAGAAATAGAAACTTCATTTTTTTTCTTCTTCCTCTTTCGGTTGATTTGGTTACATTATAAAGATATTAAGTTAAATACTATGATTTGACACAGATTTCAAACCTCCAAGTCAAAAGAAGAGAACATGCCTAATTGTGGGGATTGTTGTTGTTGTTGTTGGGATTGTATTTCTATTACTTGCAATTTTCTTCATTCTCCAAAGAAGAAAAAGGCCACAGAGTGTTGATGACGGTAAATCAAAAGATCTTCACTATCATTGACGTCTTATCTATCATATACTAGCTATGGAAATAATGTTATTAGTCTGCATCTGGTTCTAGTCTTTTATTTAGGTTAGCATCTCTGCCATATGCTGACTTAATCCTTTTAAAATATTTGAATAAGAAGGTGAGTTACATAACTTATCAAGTGAACTCTGGCTCATGTACAAGAAAGCTATTGTACATAAAAAAGAACAATGTATTTTACTACTGCTTGTTCAATTAATAAAGTAGAGTTCCATTAGTAAGTTCTTAAGTGCATTACAAGATAAGAACTTGGATTATAGGTTAATTAAAAGGAACAGAACTATGCCATCCCTTTTGAAATATATGGAACTCTTGGTCATTTTAGTTTTGCACCAAAATTGCTTACCCTGCAAGGCACAAACTGTGTTACAATGCCACGAATTAGACAATTGCATTTGTTATTTCTACCATTTCACATGTTTGACTTGACAATTAACCCCTGCTAAAGTATTTGATTAGACATACAAGTTCCTGACAGTAAGCTACTTTTGTTGTTGAATTTTCAGAGCTTGTCGACATGGATGTTAGACCATGCACTTTTAGTTATGTGGAACTAAAGGCTACTACAGAAGGCTTCAGTTATGCAAATAAGCTTAGAGAGGGAGGATATGGACCAGTTTATAAGGTAAGTCATTGTTCTAGTAAGTGCCAAATGAGTGGTGAGCACATTTGGTGCCTTAAGATTAATTGTTTTTTCTAGAACTAAATACATATTTCTACATTACTTTTTCTCCTAGATTAACTTGAAAACACAATGTTTGGCTTTATATCAATAAATATTTGGGCCATCTTTGAGTTTTGTTCTCTATAGTTCATTAAATAAAGACAAGATGTGGTATTTGGTCAATAATAAGCATATAAAATTGATAAATTGTTAACTGATTTTTCTCACCATTTCAAGTTGAACTTTTTACACCATAGGGAAAACTCTGTGATGGAAGAGTAATTGCTATGAAGCAATTATCTGCATCATCCCACCAAGGAAAGAGCCCAATTTGTTGTAGAAATTGCTACTATATTTACCGTGCAACATCGTAACCTAGTAAAACTTAATGGATGTTGTTATGAAAGAGCACAACGAATCCTTGTTTATGAATATATGGAAATCAACAGTCTTGAAAAAGCATTATTTGGTATGCGAATAGCATATATGTAGTACTAAGTTTTTTCTTGGGAGTCCTAGCATTATTTGTGAATGTCAATAATAGTTTAAACATTTGTGGCTTTTGCAAAGCAAGGAAAGGAACTTTGGACCTTGACTGGTCAATGTGTTATCATATTTATTTAGGAGTAGCAAGAGGTCTAGTTTATCTTCATGAGGAATCGAGGCTTTGAATTATACATAGAGACATGAAAGCCAGTAATATTCTGCTTGATGGAAATCTCATCCCCAAAATGTCAGATTTTGGTTTGGCCAAACTTTATGATGATAAGAAAACTCACATAAAGTACTTGTATTGCAGGGATAATGTAAGACTTTTAATTAACACCTAAAATTTATTAAAATGTTATATTTCTACATTCATTAGATTACTGAAATGAATTTTGCCTCTATTGTATTGATATAGTGGATATGTTGCACCAGAGTATGCCATGCGTGGATATCTTACGAAGAAGATTGATGTGTTTGCCTTTGGCGTTGTGATTCTAGAGGTTGTTAGTGGGAGGTCCAAACCTTGGATTCAAGCTTGGAAGAAGAAAAGATGTATCTTCTTGATTGGGTATGAATGACATTGTAGTGTCATTTTTTTCTCCTTTTACTATTTTCTAATACTTGATAAACAAATTTGAAAGAACCAAACGAGGTCAAATTCTTTCAAATATATTATATATATATATATATATATTCGCTTTTATTTCTACTTCTCCTGATCCAACCACTCATATATCACAACTTTTATCTTTCCTACTTAATTCCCAAGCTTGGCACCTGTACAAGAACAACCATCAACTCGAGCTAGTGGACTCAAAATTGTCAGAATTCAAGTGGAAGGAAAAGTAAAAGGCTTGATAGGAGTAGCATTTTTGTATACTCAGACATTGCCCTCCTCTAGGCCATCAATGTCCCATGTGATTGCTACACTTTGTGGAGATATGGAATTGAGTACAGTGAATTCTAAGCCTAGATACTTGACTAAATGGGCCTTTGATGATGTGACCACCTTTTTAGTGATGATATAAATGAAGAATGTGAAGATACTAGCCATTACCATCTCCCCAACCAGGTTACATACAGTGGATAAAACTCCAGAAATAAGTGCTACTGAAGCCCTATTCCATTGACTGGCTTTTACTTTAGATTCGAGTTTTATTTCATGTTAGTTCAACACAATTGTTATTCATAATTTTAAAAAAATTTAAGACCAATAAACTCTAGTAAAAAAGATACATAATAGATTTTGAACTACTTCTTGTTCAACAAGCACAAGGGCTAAAGCTTCACTAGGAAATTGAAATTAAGGACTTTTCCCATGTCATTATTGGAAATGATAGATAACAAATTAATATTCTTTTATGTATATTCTTTGATTTGAAATGAAAGGTGCCCAACTATTATATAAGCTTAGCCCAATTACTGAGCTTTAGCTTAGTACCGTGGGACGCAATTAGGTTGTTACAATCCACCATGTTTCTGCAACCGATCAGTGAACCATATTTCTTCTTTTTAAACACGTCAAGAGTTCTAATTAAACATCCACCTTAAAATGTTTTTAAACTTTAAATTCAATTCACTTTCAAAAAAAATAAAACAATCAAGATCACCTCCTAAATCAAATTTAAAACTTCAAATTTCAAGGTGTTACATTTTCTACTGACTAATAAAAATATAGTCCACGAATCTAATTTCAACATAAACTCGATTAAAGCTTGGGTGACCGACTTATAATATTATGTATATGATAATACCAAAGTTAAAGAATTTCTACATCCATTGGTAGAACGTGATCCTTCGTGTATAAAGAAAATATTCTAGCATGCTAATTATGAAAGAAATTATCCCAATATAATAGTCATATATTACCCACAATTTATTCCAAAGTGTTAACTGGTTTGTAGAGTCAATTGTCAAGAAATGTGATAAGAATTATTCATAGTGGATCTGGAGCCTCACGGCAATGGTTATTGGAGAGAGGTACATTTGGTGAAAGTGATGTAATGTTCGCATGAGTATAGTTTGTATTTGGTGTTGCAGTTGAGACAAATGAAGGATGCATTAGGTATTGGTTAATTTGGTTATAGTGATAGTTATGAGATGAAGTAACTCTAAGAGTCTCTATGAGGTATATTTTGTTATTACTGGCCAGCCTAGTTGTTTTAGTTGTGATTTTCTTAATTGGTTGCCCTAATTCTTTTATAATCACTAGGAAAAGCCATATGAAGTTATGTGAACTCAATGACACTTCACATGTTTCCTGGTAAATTATTACAAGTGTTTTAAGATCCATTTATTTGCAGTTTGATTGTAATTCCTCATTTTGAACCTAAATAATATTGGGAAAAAAAATATATTAAAGTGTATTGGATTCAAAGCTTATGAAAATAATTATCTCCCAAAGTTAAGGTTAACTTTTTATAGTTTTATTTAAGGTTGTTGCTTGCTTGGAACATGGTTACTTATTACACAATTGGACGAAAATGGAATTTCATTAATGGATGAGTGATTATATAATAACAATATTCTATCACAACTTAAGATGTACTTATGTAAATTTTCTAAAGGATTGTACTTAAATATCATTAGTTTATTTGTAAAAATATCAATACCACTAAATCGCCTCTTTTGTAACTAGTAAACTTCTAAAAAAATTAGAGAGGACAAAAAATCCAATTGTATAATAATATATTGGCTCTACTTAGAACTTTTTATATGGGTTGAATCCAACAACTTTAACTGATTCTATATAATTTCATTTTATTTATTTTCACCACTTGGGTTGTGCATTCTTGGGCCTATTGTTTTTAAATCAATGTGTGAAGTCCTTGGGCATGTGTTATTTGAGCTGGAGGGTTTTTAGGCTTTTGGGCTTGCAACATTTCTTTATATGAAAATGTTGTATAGCTTGCTTTAGGGCTTTTGTCAAGGCCTTCTTGTTAATAAGGCTTAGCTTGGCAGAGGATTGTTTTTCTTTCCTATGTTACGACCTTTGTTCTTGTTAGTTTGATCCTTGGGTTTGTCCAAGGCTCTTGTGGGGGAAGGGCTACCCTTTCTAGTTTGTAATTTTTTTTCTTTTTTATTTAATAATTGGGTTTATCAAAAAAAAAAAAAAATTGACCTTTTTCCAGAATATGTTATGGCCTTTGCTCTTGTTAGTTTGATCCTTGGGGTTTGTCCAAGGCTCTTGTGGGGGAAGGGCTCCCCTTTCTAGTTTGTAATTTTTTTTTTCTTTTTTATTTAATAATCGGGTTTATCAAAAAAAAAATTACCTTTTTTTCAGAATAAGTAAACGGAACAACAATTAAAAAAAGAACAATGAAACAATATACTAAGATATTATTTCCACTTTAACTTCTTACATGGGTTGCATCCAACAACTTTTCATGCATTATTCCAAAGAAAGAAAAAAAGTGAATTTAACTATTAATATCATTGGAAAAGTTTAACAATTAAAATTTAAATATAGAATGAAAGTAATGTCTTTAAGGTTAAATTAATTAGGTTAATTAGTTTCCCACCACTTTAAGACTTCAACAAATTAAAGTAATGGACTTAAAAATTTGGGTTACTTTCATACATCTTTTAAGAAAAATATTATTATCTTGTCGTGTAAAATGTGCTTGATCTTGTTTTCTAAATAAAATAAAATGATCCACAAAAAAGCATATTTATTTATAATATTTGCTTTTTGAATTGATTAGATAAAATAACACTAATTGATTCGAAAATCTACAACCTTCATTACCATATATGTGTGTCACATGAGATAAGACTATGAACGTAAAGTCTTGATTTCTAAGAAACTAGCAATATGTATACATTTTTTACAAAATTATATAGATAAACTCTTTGAATTTAAATTTTATGAAGTATAAAATCTAAAATAATCTGTAATTTTAAAATTTTAAAAAAACATGATTTGAGAAAATAAAAATATGTTTTATATGTCGTTTTAGATAAAATATAGAATTTCCTCGCTACTATTTTCCATTATGAACTATAAAAAGTACCATCTATATTCTAATTTTTTAGTTTATTTTATTTTTGTGAAGAATACTAATTGGGAAACTAGTTTCATATAAAGACTTGGAATAAGTGAAAATTAGTAATAAATTAAAGAGATTATAATCTATTTTACTTTTCCAATGGCTAGAATGAAGGTCTGCTTCTAAGTAAACTTTTACTTTTCTTCTTTTTATTATTTTAACTCTGAAAGATGCTTCACATTCAGACTCTGTCACTCACTTCATTCTCTTCATTTTTTGAGATGCTTCTCTTCTGATAACAGTGAATTTAATATTTGATAAATGGCAGATATCTGTAAGTGGAGAGCCATGCAGTGGAGCGGCAATTGACGACTCCATTGCCATTGATACAACCCATTTATCAAATGTGATTGTTCTTTGTTAACTTCAGCTCAAGCAGATAAAGTTTGTTTCTCAGATGTCAACACACTTTTCGTTTTCTCTTCAAAAACTGCAAGGGGATGAAAAATCAGCTGAACAAGTTGACGAATTGCGGTGGAAACTGTTATGCAAGTTGACAAGTTTCAGTTTTTCAGTTATGCAAATTGACAAGTTGCCATGCAACTTGCATCAAGAAAAACTAATCCAATGGCTAGAATGGAAGCTCTGCTATATAGATTGAGCGGCTGAGATGACTGTCAACAGGGATCATCCCTGATTCATTTCTTTATAAATTGTAAACGTGGGGACAATTAAAAAAAAAAAAAAAAGGGGAGTGAAAAATACAATTGCTTTAATTTTTTTTAACCTGTTCTTGCTCTCTGTTTTCTGAGTTTTATATTCTTGCTCTTTGTTTTTTGAATATTCTTACAACAATTATGTTGCTTACTTTTCAATTTCTTAAATTATAGGAGAGTTTCCATACTAGGAGTTGATGGTGTGATCCCAGATGAACTATGGAGTTTGAAATTCCTCACCTTACCTGTATGGTTTTGTAAATTTCATAAATGCTTATTTCAATTGTGTATCATTTTTAGATCATTTGATGAGGGTGAGTGGTTAGTAAAATATTTTACTTTATTTTATTAAATTATGTTAAATCTCTTGACACCATACTGTATCAACATCATAAAATGATTTGAGCTTTGTGTTCTTAAATATTAATCTTACCAAGTTTTTCTGTTTTTTATTGGAGGGCGACTGTTAACAGCTTGTCAGGTTCACTTTCTCCATTTATCGAGAATCTAACAACATTAAAAATCCAGTAAGCAGTTGGTATAAAACTTTAATTTTGAAACTACAAACTATTTTCCTTTTTCTTATGCTAATTAGTTGTCATTTTGATCAGGGACTTTGTAAGTAATAGATTATCTGGGCAGCTTCCAAAAGAGCTTGGGATGCTTTCTGAATTAGAAGTCTTGTAAGCTCAAACTCTGTCCCCTTCTAAACTACTGTATATAACTTCTGATAATTTACAGTACAAAACTATTTTTTGGTAATTGCATTACAATTATATAACTGAAGAGCTAAATTCTTGGGGATGTAGAGGACTTGGAAGAAACAACTTCTCTAGCCCTCTGCCATTTGAGCTCAGTAATTTGACAAAATTAACAAAATTGTAAGTTTTTATAGATTTTTCAATGCAACATTTTGCTTATATTGAGCAGATCTTGTACGAACTCCTTTTTTTGTAATTGCATTACAATTACATAACTGAAGAGCTAAATTCTTGGGGATGTAGAGGAATTGGAACAAACAACTTCAATGGTCCTCTGTCACCTGAGCTCGGTAATTTGACGAAATTATTGACATTGTAAGTTTTTATAGACTTTTCGGTTTCATTTTCAATGCAACATTTTGCTTATATTGAGCATTTCTGACTCTATAACGTTCTGTACAAGGATGCAAAAGGTGAAAACCTCAGCTGGCTTTAGTCTTAGCTTTAACACAAACCAAATTCTCAGTTACTTCACAAAAGATTATTCTATCATGTGTCACGTAATTCGTTTACATAGTGAGGGCTTTTATTGTCAAGATACTTGAATTGTGATGGAATTTGTGAATATTCTTTACCTTGGCAGATATATACAGTTTTGGAGTAAGTGGTGAGATTCCTTCAAGTTTTGCTAATCTAAAGAACCTAGTGTTACTGTAAGGACCTCTTATGTTAATTTTCTAATTGGAAATTTACAAATCTTAAATTCAATAGAAGAATTTTCTCCTTAAGGGAAGAATGTGAAGTAAACCCTCTGCTAATTAAAAAAGGGCTTGCATCAGACTTAAATAAACTCTTTTTATTGTGCTTAGGAGGGCTTTTGACATTGAACTTACAGGAAGGATCCCTGACTTCATAGGAAACTGGTCAAATATGAAAGACTTATGAGAACACTATTGTAATTTTTTTTTCTTTCTATTTTATGCTAAATCACTCTTGAGTTACTTTAGGTTAAAGCTTTTTAACTGAGAATTTCGTTTATTTCTTGTCATACATTTTATTGTAGGAGTTTTCAAGGAAACTCTTATGAAGGGCCGATACTGTCATCCTTTTACAAGCTGACAAATCTGACAGATTTGTAGTGTTCACTAGCAATATTTTATTGATCATGTTTTACTATTGCAATAATCAATGGTAACAATCTTAATCCCATGAAAAATAAAAATGTAGGAGGGTAAGCGATTTATAAAATAGGAGCTCATCGTCGTTGTCATTTATAAGGAATTTGAAATCTTTACAAATCTTGTCAAAGTTGTAATATCATGTGTTGAATTACCTCATATTGCCTTTTCTGTTTTTCTTCCTCTTCTTTCTCTGTTAAAGATTGTTGGTTTCATATACTGCTTTTTAGTTGTTAGCAAGTTTCTTCATCTTATAATTGTGAATTTTGATATTTTTTCTTTAGAGATCTGAGTTTCAACAATACAAGTGGATAGATTCCTTTCTCGTTTTTCAATTTGAGTTCACTAACTTGCCTGTAAGTTGTAACCTACCATTTCTGATTTGTCATGGCTTTCACTTCCCATAGCTTACTCATAATAGTGAAACATGAATTGCTGGTTTTGTACTCAGGTTTCTTGGAAATAATAAGTTAAATGGTACCCTTCCCTAAACTAAAAGGTTCAAAACTTCTCAATATGTAAGTATTTTTGTCATATTTGCATCAACCTCATTACACCGTTCAAAAATAGAATGCTCAACTAAACATGCCAACCAAAAAGGTATAGTTACAAGTCGAGTTTTTCCATGAACAATAGTTTGTAGCCAAAGCCACCCTAGTGAAAGGCTAAACTTGCATTCTTAATCTAGACTTTCAAGTGGATAGTTCTCCTGGATTAATGTGAATTACTTAGACCGGTTGGGGTTCTTGGGAAAAAATTGTGAAGTTAGGGTTTAGATGGTGTCAAAAGCTTTAAAAAAAACTGTGTGATTTGAATAATGCCTAAATTTTATACTTGCAAGCTGCTGCATTGTGTAGTTTACATTCTCCTCACTTGATGTTGGAAGAGATGTATCTTACAATAATTTATCCGGTAGCCTGCCTTCTTGGATTCAAGAACAAAATTTACAATTGTATGTCCTTAAATTTTTTTAAACATATAATTTATTTAACATCTTTACTATACATTTCACATTTTCTTAGATAAATTTTTACTTTCCAATATAGGTATTTACACAATGATGAAACTAATATTTAGAATGCTATTGGTGGAATATGCACTAACTTAGTGGCCAACAACTTCAACCTAGAAAGTTCTAATTACGGCAGGTAATTCTCTTGTCCTATGCTTTGTTAAAAAGCTTGAGACTCTTTGTAACAATGAAAATGAAGAATAATGGATAACTAGCTAACATGATTTCAATGTTCTTTCCTCTTCCTTCAGTTTTCTCCCGTATGGGTTGAACTATTTCCAATGCAATTTTCCTTGCTATCGAAGTTCTAGAATCTCTAAGTAAAACTTCTCCATTTTGTGGTTCCAAGAGTTTAGGGTTAAAATACAGGTAGAGTAACGCCTATTTTATTACTCGTCCCAGATTTAAATATTTTGTTAAAAACACTTCTAATAGCCACTCATCAACCCACAACATACATAATAAACATGTGATCTTGGTCCACACCAATAATTAGTAAATACATCAATCTTTAAAGGATTATATATTTTCTTAATAATCAATGCTCATGGTTTTGAATAGGGTCCAACTAAGTAGATATGATCCTTTGAATTTAATCATTTGGATGTAGGCTTGCATGTGTTTGCTTTCGGGCTTCACACAACTATCAAACACCCAAAATGCTTCTAGTTAGTTATAAGGGTCTAAGCCTTATGAATTGAATCTTAAACTCATTTACTAGCAATGTGGGATGTAACAAACCTTTTACCTTATGGACCTCACATCCTCGTGAGGTCATCATGTTGCATTGTTGAGTCGCGAACAGACTTTGATATCAATTATCAATTCCTAAATTCAACCAATTAAATATTGTCCAACTCTAATAAATTCTTGTGTGACTCTATTTTAACCCAACCTAATTTTATACTATTCTCTTTTTCTTTCCTTCTCCTCATTCTCTTCTTTTCCTTATTTTCTTCTCACCCGCAGCTAACTCTTTGTAAGAACGAGAGAAAGCTTATCTTCTTTCTATTTCGCTAAGATATAAGACATTGTATTTTTCATTTTTCTTTGCAATTAAACCCCTCTTATATATTACCTATCTTCATTATTTCATTAGTCAAATTTTTAATTCACTTATAACAATAATATATTATTTATCAATATACCCTTCTAATATTCTTTTTCTCATTGTTGAAAAATAAAAATGATTAATATAAAATATATAATCACAACTAATTAAATAGAAGTAAAATAATAAGCTGCTAGATATTCTAAATCAAACTTTGGACATACATATTCTTAATGTTTTAGCTTTGATAAAAGCTTACACTGGTATGCAGATTCGAGTTTTGTAATTAAGTATGCCTGTCCACAAATTACATCTAATTATATTGTGTATGAGAGTGATAATGAGCCTCTTGGTCCAACTACATACAATTTGACAGACACAAATAGATGGGGAGTTAGTAATGTTGGATACTTTATTGAGAACAGTAATACAAGGTATAACATTAATCCTGCATCTTGAGTCACAAATACTCAAGAGTTGAGACTTTTCACAATAGCTCAAATCTCTGCTTCATCTTTAAGATACTATGGTTTAGGCCTTCAAAACGGAAAGTATACTATGACTCTCCAATTTGCAGAATTAGCAAATATCACTACTACTAGATGGCAAAGTATTGGAAGGCGTGTTTTTGATATATATGTTTAGCCAAATATGCCTCACCTATACATCACATAGGTTTATGTTAAGATTAAAGTATGATGAATGACCTTAAACGTAATACATTTCCCAATATCTTTCCTTTCAACTATTATGGGTTTCTGTTTCAACATTTAAATATGTTTATTCTAGGGAAATCTTGTTGAAAAAGATTTTGACATAAGAAGGGTAGTGGGTGCAGTCCTTAGAAGAGCAATTCAAAGAGAAGATATGGCTCAGGTATCCGAAAACTACATGGAAATCCAATTTTTTTGGGCTGGGAAAGGGACTTGTTGTTTTCCTAACTATGGTACATATGGACCTCTATTTCGGCAATCAATGCTACCCCAGGTTCAATAAATAGCAACTTCCTTGCCCTTTTTTCCACTTTTTGGTTTATTTCCTTGCATTATATAAGATATTGAGTCAAGCACTGTGCTTGATACCGATTTCGATTGATTTGGTTGCATTATAAAAATATTAAGTTAAATACTATGATTTGATACAGATTTCAAACCTCCAAGTCAGAAGACTCAGAATAAGAGAATAGGCCTAATTGTAGGGATTATTGTTGTTATAGGGTTTGTCTTTCTGTTACCTACAATTTTCTTTGTTGTCCAAAGAAAAAAAAGGCCATAGACTGTTGATGACGGTAAATCAAAAGATCTTTGTTATCACTGATGTCTTATCTATCATATTTACTAGCTATGAAAATATTGCTATTAGTCTGCATCTAGTTCTAGTCATTATTTAGGTTAGCATCTCAGCCATATGTTGACTTAATCCTTTTAAAATGTTTGAATAAGAAGGTGAGTTACATAACTTACCAAGTAAACTCTGGCTCATGTACAAGAAAGCTATTGCACATAAAAAAGAAACAATGTATTTTACTAATGCTTGTTCAATTCATAAAGCAGAGTTCCATTAGTAAGTTTTTAAGTTAATTACAAGATAAGAACTTGGATTCTAGGTTAATTTAAAGGAACATAACTATGCCATCTTTTTGAAATATATGGAACTAAGTTCCTGATAGTATTTTCTTGTTGAGTTTTCAAAGCTTGTCGGCATGGATGTTAGACCATACACTTTCAATTATGTGGAACTAAAGACTGATATAGAAGACTTCAGTTCTGCAAATAAGCTTGGACAGGGAGGCTATGGACTAGTTTATAAGGTAAGTCATTGTTCTAGTTAGTGCGAAATGAGCAGTGAAAACATTTGGTGCCTTAATATTAACTGTTTTCTCTAGAACTAACTTTAGGTTTCAGCATTAATTTTTGTCTATATTAACTTGAAAACAAAATCTTTTTGGCTTTATGTCAATAAATAGTCGGGTCATCTTTGAGTTATGTTCTCTTTGGTTCATTGAATAAGGATAGGATGTGGTATTTGGTTAATAATAATCATATTAAGTTGATCAATTGTTAACTGATTTTTCTCACCATTTCAAATTGAACATTTAACATAATAGGGAACACTCAGTGGATGGAAAAGTAATTGTTGTGAAGCAATTATCTATAGCATCTGACCAAGGGAAGAGCTAGTTTGCTGTAGAAATTGCTACCATATCTACCGTACAACACCGTAACCTAGTAAAATTTCATGGATGTTGTTATAAGAGAGCACAACAATTGCTTGTTTATGAATATCTAGAAAACAACAGTCTTGATAAAGCATTATTTGGTATATGAATAGCATATATGTAGTACTAAGTTTTTTCTTGAGAGTCCTAGCATTATTTGTCATGTCAATAACAATTTAAACTTTTGTGACTTTTGCAAAGCAGGAAAAGGAAGTTTGGACCTTGACTGGTCAACGCGTTATGATATTTGTTTAGGAGTAGCAAGAGGTCTAGCTTTTCTTCACGAGGATACAAGGCTTCAAGTAATACATAAAGACATGAAAGCCAATGATATTCTACTGGATGGTAATCTCATCCCCAAAATATCAAATTTTGGTTTGGCCAGACTTTATGATGATAAGAAGACTCACATAAGCACTCATGTTGTAGGGACAATTTAAGACTTTTAATTTACATCTGAAATTTATTAATATATATAAATATTTTTTACATTAATTAGATTACTTAAATGAATTTTGCTTCTATCGTATTGATGTAGTGGATATGTTTGCCCCAGAGTATGCCATGCGTGGATATCTTACGGATAAGACTGGTGTGTTTGCCTTTGGCGTTGTGATTCTAGAGGTTGTTAGTGGGAGGCCAAACTTGGAATTCAAGCTTGGAAGAAGAGAAGATGTATCTTCTTGATGGGGTATGAATGACATTGCTACAACATTTTTTTTTTCTCCTTTTACTATTTTCTAGTAATTGATATACAGATTTCAAAGAACCAAAAGAGTCCAAATTTGATCTGCATATACATATATATACCCTTTTCACTTTTATTTGCTACTTCTCGTCCTAATCCAATCACTCATATATCTCAACTTCTATCTTTCCTACTTAATTCCCAAGCTTGGCACCTATACAAGAACAACCGCTAACTTGAAATAATGGACTCAAAATTGTCAAAATTCAACAAGGAAGAAGTAAAAGGCTTGATAGGAGTAGCGCTTTTGTGTACTCAAACATTGCCTTCGTCGAGGCCATCAATGTCCCACGTGATTGCTATGCTTTGTGGAGATATGGAAGTGAGTAAAGTAAATTCAAAGCTACTTGACTAAATGGACACTTGATGATGTGACCACCTTTGTTAGTGATGATATAAATGAATAATGTGAATATACTATAGGTTCTAAAAAATGGCCCATTTCATATCATGTCATATCACATATAATGCCTTCCAAAATTGTCGAATTACTCCTTAGAGAAGCGGTGAGACTTCATGGCATTCCAAGAACCATTGTCTAGGATAGGGATACAAAATTTTTGAGTCATTTTCGGAGAAGTTTATGGGGTAAATTAGGGACAAATTTGATGTTTAGTACCTCACATCACCGTCAAACTGATGGCCAAATCAAAATGGTGAATAAGGTGTTGGGTAATGTCCTAAAGAGTTTGGTAAGTATGAAAGATGGAATGCATGGAGAATGATGCATGTGACACTATAACATGTATTTTCATATTTTGCAAAAAAAAAAATTTCAATCAAATTGAAAACTAGTAAGGTATAACTTGTTACCTCAAGTCCTTAGCAACCTTGGAGACTTTTAATTTCAAGAGAAATTAAACAAAAGAGTATCCACACTAAGGTAAAAGAAGAATTAGGCCAAGAGAGACATTTAGGGTTCTTAGAAATTTTTTATCTTTACCCTAAAATTGATATATCATTTTCTTTATATATGTAGCCTTGTAAACAATTCAATAATTGTTTTGGACTTCCTTAAACAATTTCATAGTTGTTTTTGGAGTTGTAAATAATTCCATAATTATTATGAAGTTGTTAAACTTCTTTAAATAATAACATTGGATTAACATTTAATCACAATTAACAATTTAACTCTTAAATTGTTTACATAACAATTTAACCCTTAAATTGTTCATATGTCTACAATTACAACCCAATATTAAATCCAATTTAATATAAAAAAATGATTAATTATAAATTGGAATTCCATCGAATTCCAATCAGCAATTTAACTCTTAAATTATTCATAATAACTAATATAACCCTTCATTGAATCTAATTCAATGATAATAATATAATTAACTTTATTACCCTTGGTAGCTAGCCAACCTTGGATAATCAACTCTCTTTGGCTATTTCTCCATTCTACTTAGTTTTTATATGTGATCTCTTAGGTTCACTGTGGCCTAGTCGTGGGCCCAATATCATAGTTTATTTCGATATGTTTTGTCATAAATCTTTATGAACAAAACTCTCATCGATTATGGTAGGTATCTAGCAATGCTCCATAACCCCTTAAGTCACAATGAAGATGTACTCCAACAAACCCTTTTATAATCATACGCGTTGTATAATCAAATCCTTCCGTTGTCTGATCCCAATTAAGAATGGATTCATGGTATGTCAAAATCCTTATCTTAATTTTATATCAAATTGGACAATCAATACATATGGAACGTGTCACTATGAAACAACCTTTCAAGTAACATTTTATATACCCCGCCAGAGATTTCCCTTTTCCAATGTATCTTGACATTTGTCTAGGAACTTGATATCAATATATACCAAGTCAACAGATCCCATTTTGACTATCACTTGTCCTCACACATAAACAACAAATGACCAAGTCGGCTTATTAACACATGACATAATTAGCCTCGTGTTTATACACCATATGAACCATATGCGTTTATGTAGAATCCAACCGTGATATCTCAGGTCTAAGGATTAATAATACACTAGTACGATTTTATGATAAATCATTGACTACATTTCAAATGTCCATGTGATTCATCATAAATGGCCATATTCGATAAATAGTTCACTAACCGCGTATCCATGTTAATGCCCTAGTCATATAACTTTTATAATCACCCACACTAATACCATCACATGATATTCTACGGAGGCATTCAACATGCCTACTATGTAATATTATTTGCCCAATTAATATTACCTATGTGGGGAATACTTTGATGATTTTGATCTTTTAAAGATTTGCATCATTCGGACATTTCACATGTAATACATATATATAAATGAAGCAATAAACCACATGTGAAATAAGAATACTTTCTTCTATTGATAAGATAAAATGTATATATACAAAAAATATATATTAACATATATATACAAAACATAATGCCTTGGAATCGACGACATGAATGGTTCCTAGGGCATACACTAATAAAACTCCCACTTGCACCAGAGCCAATCGTTGTGGTATCTAATTTCCATCTTCTCAAGATGATGATCTAATTGCTTTTGTGTCATTGCTTTAGTAAGTGGGTCAGCTATGTTATCCGCTGAAGGTGTTTTCTACACCAAAATTTCTCTAGCTTCAACAGGCTCTCTTAAAATATGATATTTACGTTGAATATGTT
Source organism: Pistacia atlantica (assembly GCA_026229545.1). Classification (NCBI taxonomy): domain Eukaryota; kingdom Viridiplantae; phylum Streptophyta; class Magnoliopsida; order Sapindales; family Anacardiaceae; genus Pistacia; species Pistacia atlantica. The sequence goes on from CM047900.1 coordinate 21,653,700, forward strand.
TTGATTTTTGGTGTGCTCTTGGTTCTTTTGCCTGTGCAATAGCACTATTATTGTCACAGAACAAGGTTATCGGATAACTCATGTTCAAACCACATCAAGTTTAGCTACAAATTTGTGTATCCACACACCTTCTTTTGCTGCTCCTGAAGCGGCAATATATTCATCTTTGTAATGGAGTCGGTAGTGGTCAACTGTTTGGAACTTTTCCAACTAACTGCTCCTCCATTACATGTAAAGATGAATCTGGATATAGACTTTCTATCATCCACATCTGATTAAAAATCAGAATGAGTATCCCTGGATTTTCAATTCTAAACCTCCATAACTTAGTATTAAATCTTTAGTCCTTCTCAAGTACTTAAAGATTGTTTTAACTGCAGACCAATGTTTCTCTCCTGGATTTCATTGATATCTGCTCCTAATACTTACGACATAGGCTATATCAGGCCTTGTACATAGCATTGTGTACATAAGACTACCTACGGTTGAAGCGTAGGGTATATTATGCATCCGCTATCGCTCCTGATCAGTCTTAGGACTCATATCCTTAGAAAAATGTAATCCATGACCATAAGGCAAAAAACCTCTTTTGGAGTCTTGCATGTTGAACTTTTTCAACATTTTCTCTATATACATGCTTTAAGATAACCCTATCAATCCTTTCGCTCTATTTCTATAGATGCAAATTCCTAAGATGTAATTTGTTTCTCCCAAATCTTTCATTAAGAAAGCTTTTGACAACCACATCTTAACTTCAATCATCATGCCAATATCATTTCTCATTAATAATGTCATCTACATATAATATGAGGAAAATCGTGACATGATCTTTTACCCACTTGTATACACACGGTTCATCCGAATTCTTTATGAAACCAAAAGTTTTGATCGTTTCATCAAATCGGATATTCCAACTTCTAGAAGCTTACTTCAATCCATAAATGGATCTATGTAATTTGCATACTTTATGTCTCTCAGTATTAGATACAAAACCTTTAGGTTGTTGCATATATATATTTTCCTCAATAAATCCATTGAGGAATGCGGTCTTGACATCCATCTGGCAAATTTCATAATTATAGTGTGCTGCTATAGCTAGCATGATTATGATGGATTTAAGCATTGCAACTGGTGAAAACGTTTCCTCATAATCCAACCATTGTTTCTGAGTATAACCTTTCGCTACTAGTCTAGCCTTATAGGTCTCTACCTTTCCATCTATGCCAACCTTTCTTATGAATACCCATTTACAACCAATAGGAACTATTCCTTCTGGAGGATCAACAAGTGTCCAAACTTGATTAGCATGCATGGATTCTATTTTAGAATTCATTGCTCCTAGCCATCTTCCAGAATGGATATCTAATATCGTTTCTTCATAAGTTTTAGGATCATCTCCATGATCAACTTTTCCCACTGAAAAAGATTCAAAAACTTTTTCATGTGGAAAGTCATAATATCTCTCTGGAGGTTGAGATATTCTAGAAAATTTACGAGCTGGAACCATTGTGTAATGCGTTGAAGGTTCTTGATCTGGTTCACCTATCTGAGGATTATCAATTTGAGACTCTTCAAAATATTCTTTGAGTTCAATTTTTCTTCCTGCACCTTATTCTTCTAAGAATTCTTTCTCAAGAAAATGTGCGTTTCTACTTATTGAAATTCTTTGATTAGTAAGAAAGTAAAAATAATATCCTAAACTTTCTTTAGGATACCAAAATCTGGTGTGCTGTTGTAGGCAACCAAAATTTAAAATCTAAGAATACATGTAGTAGTGCGAGTAAGGATCGTTCCCATGAAGAGTGTCTAGCCTAATTTTATGCTACGTAAACAAGGATTAGGGGCAGGGGGGAGGGGGTGGTTTGGAATTTGAGTTTAATGAAAATGAATTCAGGAAAAAAAACTAAGGGACAATTTAAATTAAATTATCGAAATCAATCAAAAGAACAAACCTTGGTCTAAGTCAACATCCACCATCGGAATTTTACAACTGATCATCGATGCAAATATGTATCAATTCATACTTTGAATATTCACCGTTGGAAACTATTTTCCTATCTTTGCTTAGTTGCAATTAATTAGGAAACAAGCGATCTAATTAATCTTACTACTAAACAACCCAAGACAAGCGCTAAAGGTTTAATCTAGAAACAGCCTTAAGAACTAGAGAGATCGATGAAGCTGAACAACACAAACACAAGTGGTTGTATTTAATTTAGTTGAGCGTTCTTCTTAAGAATTAATAATTCCTGACGCAGCAAATTCTCAACTCTTAGTTGCTCACAAATTAGAGGGATCAAACAATTACAGATTTGATATCTAATTTAGTGATATATTGCAACAAATAATAAACTAGTAGGCCTCCTAGTAATTAAATGAGACAATCATGAAAATAAGCGTAGAAGAACATCCAATACTCAAAGCATATATCGAACACTAAAAACAAATTAGATCTCACAGTTTTATTGATTCCGAGACTCCGTTTGCTTCGACCAAGTTATGAAAATTAGCCGCTCATGGCCATCACAAAAATTCAAAGGAAAAGTTGAAAAAGAGGGGAACGAGAAATGTGTGTAGTCTCTCTCTGTCTGATCTCTCTCTCCCTCTTAACAAATATCCGATTCAAGTATTTGAATTCTACTTAATCTCCTAAAAATATTCTAAGCTTTATCCTAAAATAACATTTATCCAAATCTGATTTATTAAAAATAAAATAAAGTCCTAATATAATTAGGAAAGTGGTATTTCCAGCTGTAGCTTTCGTGCACCAAATCTTCAAAACTTCCAATAATAAACGCATATTTGAATTGCATGATAAGGCAGAATGTTCCGAATGTTAGTAGTGCATGTGTGTCAATTTAAAGCCCAATTCCAACCTTGATGCAGAAAGTATCTCTCCAAACTCAAAACACTAAAGTTTTAGATATCTTTCTTAGGGTTCCACAACATTTTGAATCATCTCAATCGGAGCTTGGATGAGAGAGTTATGCCCAGATTACGAGCAATGTCAAAACTGTCCGAAATCACCTACTTGGTTTCGTTTTGCATTTAACACCTCCATGTGCATCCTCAATCAAAATAAAATAATAATGAGTACATTTAGGCATCAAATAAGTATAAAAGATTATATATTAAGGGGGAAAAAATATGACATTTTGCATTCTCATCAAATTCCCCCACAGTTAACTTTTGCTCATCCTCGGCCAAAACTCAAATTCACTTTCCCAAAAAAAAACCAAGGTTGCAACACCATCAACAAAGAATAATCAAGCTCTTAAAAACTCATAACATATCATGAACATACATTCTTAAACAACTTCCAATTACTCAGTAAGCATTTTCACTCGAAGATGGAGTAAACTAAATACGTAGACCCTCACAAAAATAAACACTTGACTCTCATGTGTTTGAAGGGTATGTGTTTCGCTCAAATTCATTCCAATGGAAACAATCTACCATAGGCTTACATATCTTCTCATTCTCCACCACTGGGATCACATGCATAACACAACTCATAAGGAATTTTCAAGGGTTGTAATGGGGTTTAGGATCAAGGTCGGAAATATTTTGGAGTGTAGCTCAAAAGCCATCAAAACTAGTGGAGCAAAAATGAATCAACTCAAGCTCGAATATATAAAACATGTAAAACCAATCACTCCCTTCAATAGCTTCTTCCTTGTATATATCCCATATAAACATACCCCTTTACTGGAATTTTAGGAGAATTTATGAACATGGATAGTTTGTAATATCAAAAGCAATTTCCTTCATCACTTCCATTTTTTTTAATCGACAATGGAATTCAAGAATTGAGAATGATAACATATTCCATTTCACCAGTCATAGCCATACCACAAATCCAAACATCCCCCACACTTATTTCTTGCACATCCATACATATCATAACAATGCTCCACTAGCTCTATGGCTTGGGTAAAGGCATTATTTTTTTTATTTTTTTATTTTTGTTTTTTCAGGTTTAAAGCTTGTAACGTGGGTTCACAATAAAGCTCAAAAGGGATTCAACAAAGGGAAAAATTAATTACAAGGTAGGCTATTTGGCTTATGTAGCTTATAACAAAAAGAGCCTTAATCATGTTCATGCCTGCATGTGTCCATATGAACTCGAAGAGAATCAAGGCAAGTTCTAGAGAAATAAATCCATGAATATCTTACATGAAAGAAAATAGTGAGACTGATATGGATGTGTCAATCTAAAGGCTCAAAATCTCACCGGTTTTTGTCTACCAACTTTAGTCACTACCATTCTTAAGGAAAATAAGTCTAAGTTGGAAGATTACTTATTCAATCATGTTATGAATTTTTCAAGTTTAATTGAATCTTGCTCATGACGCACACAACTAAAAATCATTGAAAACCAAAAACAAAAAGCAAAAAGCAAAAGTCCTTTTTTCCTTTTTTTTTAATTAAACACTAATTAAAACACAACCTAAATCCCCTCCCCACACTCGAAACTGACATTGTCCCCAATGTAAGATGAAATACAAAGAAAAGGCAAAAATAACCAAAATTTAAATGCGAGAATAAGAAAACAAACTCCCTTTGGGTTACCTCCCAAGCAGGGCCTTTGTTTATTGTCGTTGGCTCGACTCAAGGCTAACTCCTCATTCTCTTTCTCAAGATGCTTACTAATGGCAACTTCCAATCCATCTTTTCCATTAAGTTCAAAAACTTCATGTGCTAAAGAATGAATCACATCAATAGAAAAAACAGGATTATCATCATCGTCATCAGGATATTTCATGGCATCATAAATATTAAACTTAACAATTTCACCATCAAATTCCATGGTAAGTATGCCACTATGAACATCTATCTTAGTCTTGGATGTTTTTAAGAAGGGTCTTCCTAACAAAATAGAAGTAGATTGATCACCATTTTCCATATCAAGCACATAAAAATCGGTAGGGAAAACTAAATCATTAACTTGTACCAGAATATCCTCAACTACACCTTTAGGATGGGCATTAGATCTATTAGCTAATTGAATCACAACACCTAGTTTTATTCAAAGGTCCAAGTTTCAAAGAAGCATATATAGAATATGGCATGACATTGATAGAAGCTCCTAAATCTATCATGGCCTTCTCAAACATAGTGTTACCTATCGTACAAGGGATAGTAAACATACCTGGATCTTTGCACTTCGCTAGGAGTTTTCTTTGAATAACTGCAGAAACATTCTCTCCTACTCTTACCTTTTCATATCCTTTAAGTTTCCGTTTCCTCTTAATTGTACATAGTTCTTTCAAGAATTTAGCATAACAAGGTACTTGTTTAATAGCATCTAAAAGTGGAATATTTATCTCGCATCTATGAAACGTCTCATATAAATCTATGCTTTGCTCATCTTTTCTAGATTCTGCTAAAGCTTGAGGAAAAGGAGGTATTGGTTTATAATCAGAAAGAGGCGAAAACTTATGCTTAGGAACGCCATCATCGTTGGGAACGTTCTTGTCTACAATGACGTTTCTCTCATTTTCTTCCTTCGACGATGTAGGGGCTGCTTTTATTGGAATCTCAACCTCTTTACCACTTCTCAAGACAATCACACTTACATTTTCTCTTGGATTTACCACCTATTTGAGAGGGTAACTTCCCCGAACTTTGTGCTCTAACTTACTTATTGTGATTGCAATCTGGCCCATTTGATTCTCTAAACTTTGAACACTAGCCCTTGTCTCCTATTGAAATTGCAAAGTATTAGTGGCAAGAGACTTAAAAACAATATTCTTTTAAAGACATACCAGAATTAGAAGTTTGGCTCGGTTGTTGTCTAGGGAGGGTATGGCTGCTTATATTGTTGGTAACTTGGGTGGTTTTGAGTCATGGGCTGATTCACTTGTGGATTTCCATAGCTAAGATTGGGGTGATCCCTCCATCCCGAGTTATATTTTCTATAATAGGGATCATACTTCATTTGCGGTTGTCCAGGAAAACCACCTGCTACATTCACTTGCTCAACAGGCTCCTCTTGAAGAGTTGGGTCACATATCAGTTGGATGCCCTACTACCGAACAAATCCCTACAAGCCTTCACTATTTGCATATTACCTATAGCCATTTGACGAACAAGAGAAGTTAGACTCACAATTTGTTGTTCGAGGGAGGAAATATTTACCTCATTATCATGCCTAGATGGAAGGTCAAGCCTAGTGGCCAAATTGTTGAGGAATTGGCTGCCATATTTGCAATCAAGTTTCTCGCAGCCTCGGGAGTTTTATCCACCATAGCTCCTCCACTAGCAGCATCAATCATGCTCCTATCAGTGTATAAAAGGCCCTCATAGAAATACTGGATAAGTAGCTGCTCACTAATTTGATGATGGGGGCAGCTTGCACATAATTTCTTAAAACGTTCTCAGTATTCATGTAGGGACTCTCTATTGTATTGCCTTACACCACAAAATTTATTTTCCAATGTTGGTTGCCCTCAAAGCTGGGAAATATTTCTCCAAAAACAACCTCTTCATCTTATTCCATGTGGTAATACTCCCGGAGGGTAGATAATAGAGCGAATCCTTCAAAGAAAATGGGAAGGCTTGTAATTTAATTTGCTCTTCAGTCACCCCCGTAGGTTTCATACTCATGCAAACCACATGAAGCTCCTTTAAATGCTTGTGAGGATCTTCACTTGCAAGGCCATGAAAAGTGGGCAAGAGATGTATTAATCCAGATTTTAATTCAAAAGTAGTAGTAGTAGCATCTAAAATAGGGAACGTTATGCATAAAGGTGCTTGATTCAAATCAGGGGCAGCAAGCTCTTTCAAAGTTCGATTTCTAGCCATGACGTCCTCCTCTTCTAAATCAGAGTTGCTAGCAAATTGGGAATCAAGAGCCAAATTGCTTTCCTCGGAATTTTTCTGAGCTTCCTTCCTTAACCTGCTCAAAGTGCTGTCTAATTCTGGGTCGAATGTTAAATCACCAAGGTGAGAGGACCTGGTCATAAAACAAAAATCTCATAAAAGAAATACAAAAAATAAATGATAAATAATGAAAACCAACTAGAAAATAATTTTTTTTTTTTTTTAATGACCAAAAACACAAAAATGGTTATCAAACGTTGTTTTTTGGCCTTGAGAGGGTGGGGTTAGTGAATCCCTAGTCTTGTGTAGAATTTCATTTTCTTCGAAACGGTACTTGCACCGCTCCTAATTCCACCAAAAATCCTGCCGTGAACAATACTACCAAATTTTTTTTTTTTTTTGGGAAAAATAACAAGAACGAAATAAGAAGCACAAAAACAAAAACAAAAAAAAAAAAAAATCAACTACAATCACTCCCGGACAATGGCGCCAAAATCTGGTGTGTTGTCGCAAATTTAAAATCTAAGAATACATGTAGTAGTGCGACTAAGGATCATTCCCACGGAGACTGTCTAGCCTAGTTTTATGCTACGTAAACAAAGGATAGGGGAATTTGAGTCTAACAAAAACGAATTAAGGAAAAACAACTAAGGGACAATTCAAATTAAATTATCGAAATCAATCAAAAGAACAAACCTCGGCCTAAGTCAACATCCACCATCGGAATTTTATAACTGATCATCAATGCAAATATATATCAATTTATACTTTGAATATTCACCATTGGAAACTATTTTCCTATCTCTCCTTAGTTGCAATTAATTAGGAAACAAGCAATGTAATTAATCGTACTACTAAACAACCCATGACAAATGCTAAAAGGTTTAATCTAGAAGCAGCCTTAAGAACTAGAGAGATCGATGAAGCTGAATAACACAAACACAAGCGGTTGTATTTAATTTAGTTGAGCATTCTTCTTAAGAATTAATAATTCTTGACGCAGCAAATTCTTAACTCTTAGTTGCTCACAAATTAGAGGGATCAAACAATTATGGATTTGATATCTAATTTAGCAATATATTGCAACAAAAAATAAACTAGTAGGTCTCCTAGTAATTAAATGAGACAATCATGAAAATAAGCGTAGAAGAACATCCAATACTCAAAGCATATATCGAACACTAAAAACATATTAGATCTCACAGTTTTATTGATTCTGAGGCCTCCGTTTCCTTTGACAAAATTATGAAAATTAGCCGCTCATGACCATCACGAAAATTCAAAGGAAAAGTTGAAGAAGAGGGGAAGGAGAAACGTGTGTAGTCTCTCTCTATCTGATCTCTCTCTCCCTCTTAACAAATATCCAATTCAAGTATTTGAATTCTACTTAATCGCCTAAAAATATTCTAAGCTTTATCCTAAAATAACATTTATCCAAATCTGATTTATTAAAAATAAAATAAAGTCCTAATATAATTAGGAAAGTGGTATTTCCAACTGTAACTTTCATGCACCAGATCTTCAAAACTTCCAATAATAAACACATATTTGAATTGCATGATAAGGCAGAATGTTCCAGAACATTAGCAGTGCAAGTGCGTCAACTTGAAGCCCAATTCCAACCTTGATTCAGCAAGTATCTCTCCAAACTCAAAACATGAAAGTTGTAGATCTCTTTCTTAGGGTGCCACATCATTTTGAATAATCTCAATCGGAGCTTGGATGAGAGAGTTATGCCCAGATTACGAAGAAATGTCGAAACTATCTGAAATCACCTAATTGGTTTCGTTTTGCATTTAACACCTCCATTTGCATCCTAAATCAAAATAAAATAATAATGACCATTTAGGCATCAAATAAGTATAAAATACTAGACATTAAGGGGGAAAAATATGACATTTTGCATTCTTATCAGATATCCTTATAAATTGAACTTTTTTAGGATCTTACGTCCAACTTGTCTGTTTTAACAGTCTTGACATAAGCTGGACAACCCCAGACCTTTAAATAATTAAGACTAGGTGGTTTGCCATATCCATACTTCATATGGTGTCTTTTGGACTGATTTAGGTGGTGCTCTATTTAAAATATGCACTGCTGTTTGTAGGGCATACACCCACAAGTAAATCAACAAGTCTGTAAAAGTTAACATCGATCATACCATATCCAATAAAGTATGATTTTTCCTTTCAGATACACCATTGTGTTGTGGTGTAAATGGAGGAGTTAATTGTGATATAATCCCATTTTCTTTTAGAAAATCTCGAAATTTCGTACTTAAGTATTCACCTCCACGATCTGATCGTAGAATTTTAATACCCTTTCTAGTTTGTTTCTCTATTTCATTATTGAATTCTTTGAACTTTTCAAAAGATTCTTATTTGTATTTCATTAAATACAAATACCCATACCTTGAATAATCATCAGTAAAGGTAATGTAGTAGTGAAAACCTCCTCTGGCCATTTCATTAAATGGTCCACATACATCTGTATGTATTAATTCCAGCAATTTTTTTTGCCCTTTCCCCTTTACTCTTAAAGGGTGACTTGGTCATTTTTCCTTGAAGACAAGATTCACAGGTCGGATAGGGTTCTGAACCCAATGAACTTAAAAGGTCCACTTTCTCTTAACTGGATTATTCTTCTATCTCATATATGACCTAATCTATGATGCCAAAGTAATTTAGGATTAATATCATTTCGAGTTCGTTTATTAGTTATGGAATTCATTATGCTGTGGCCATTTAATTCTAGCACATACAAACCATTTGTATTGATAGCTTTGCCAACAAGTTTATTTTCAAAATAAACTAAACATTCATTTCTATTGAGCTGTACACTGTAACCATATTTACATAATACAGAATCATAAATTATATTTCTAGTGGCTTTAGCAAAATATAGGACATTGTACAAATATAAAAGGTGTCCTGATGGAAGCATCAAACTGCATGTTCCCATGGCTTCGGCAGCAACATTTGTTCCATTCGCCATTCTTAACATGACTTGATCTTTTGCCAAAGCAGAACTATTCTGCAGATCCCGCAAACAAACACAAATGTGTGAAGTAGCAACTGAATCTAATATCTAGGTTGAATTATTTGAACTAACATTTAATTCAAATTCAATGACATAGCATTGGGACAAACTTGATCCAGTCTCCTCAATGAGAAGAGCTTTCGCCTTCATAGGACTTTCTAGATATAAAGGACAATTTCTCTTCCAGTGCCCACTTTCTTTGCACCAAAAGAATTGGCCCTTTTTCTTTAGATTTATTGGCTTGAGGTGCAGCCTTTTTCTTAAACCCCTTTTCCCTTGGGTTTTGTTCCTAATTTCTTTTGGGATTTCATTGGCTTTTTCTTCTTTGTCTTACTGGAAGAAGCCATACTTACAACCTCTTGCCTTTTGCCTTTTCTTTCCTAATCATAAAATTGTTGAATCTCATTCAACAAATCAGGGAAGTTTTCTCTCAATCCTATTGAGATGATAATTATTAATGAAAGGTGTCAAACTTGAAGGTAGAGATTGGAGAACTAAATCCATCTTGAGGGTGTCCGACATTTCAATTTTCATGGCATGTAATTGCCCCATAATATTAATCATTTTAATGATATGTTCTTTTGGTGACACACCCTCTTTCAACTTCATTCCGAATAAAGTTGAACTTAATTCATATTGTCTTATCCTCGAATTTTCACGGTACAACTCTTGTAACGCGAGGTAAATTTCATTAGCCCTTTTCATCTTTTCACACATTCTCTGGAGCTCGTCACTCATCGATGCCATCATATAAGAGCGAGCTTTAAGTTCATCTTCCTTCCATTTTTTATATTTGTTATGCTCATCAGAAGGAGCATCAGAAGGAGGAGGTTCAGGCAGGGGCATTTCTAAAACATAGGCAGCATTTTCTGAATTCAATATTATTGTCAGTTTCCTTAGCCAATTCATTGAAATTACTACGGCCAACTAACATTGTTATTATCATCCAGGATTTTTGATAGTTGATTATTCATCTTTCACGGTTTTATATTTTATGAGAGATGTTGCAAGAAAATTTAAAAACAAAATTATGAGTGTTTTGTTAAATATATCTTTTATTAAGCTAATCTAATTAGCTCCCACTATTTTATTCAAATCCTATACTTTCCTAGATAAAGATTCAGAAATTTTGCTGGATTAAAATTTCTAGTGGGAATCAAATTCTTATCAAATTTAATAAACCTCACATAATAGAAATCTTGGTCCATTAAATTCAATAAGTACGAAACTAATTCCTTTTATATCACCATATAAGCTATGATTCATTTCCTTGCCTCTAGTTTTAGATACCTCACATAATAGAAATCTTGGTACCCTAGACTAGTTAAATCCGACTCATTATGCTTTCTTAAAATAGAATTCCTAGTATACCTTCACATAATAGAAATCTTGGGCACAATGTGAATTTCTATCCAAGAACTAAGACAATCAATTATATGTCATAAATTAGCATCTCTCACATAATAGAAATCTTGGGATTTCTAATTCTATGGCAAAGAATTAATTGACTCATAATGGAAGGCTTAGACTTAAGATTTTAATTAGGGAAGATTTAAAGATTAGGTTTTGTTCTAGATTAATGTTTTAATATCTACCCTATACATATCCACCATATGTGTCAACTAAATATAAAACATAAACCCCAAAGCTACAAACCTAAAACTAAATGTCATGCCATAAAATTAAGTTTCAACACTTCATATAAATATTAAAACCTTAACAATAAACAATGGCATAATTAATATGCATAAAACATACAAGCATATTACATGCTTCAATATGGCATCACATGTTATCAAACATAACAAATATGCATTATGTTAATATAACACACATATATCCCATATATCAATTATATTCAATAAATTGTCCATCAATAAACATTAATTAAAAACAATTTATTAAACTTTAGGGTATAATGTAATAGTTACATTAAATAAGCAATTATTCAACCAACATTTGACTATTAAAAATTGGTGAAGAAAATTTATGCTTATCTTATAAGACAAATGTCATATTAATATTCATTAATCTAATTAATCTTATCAAACACATAATTAACAATTAAATTGTGTTCACACTACTAGTCCATGTTTTTGTTACAAAGACAATTTTATCCTTAACTCTTTAAGGCAAATTATCTTATTACCCTTTAATGTCCATTAAATCACATATTTAACAAACATAATGTAACATAACAAATTATGCCAATCAAGATCAAACAACCCTTTTTGCACCTAATTAAAAAATATGCAACTATTTCTCACATGAGCAAAATTCATATCCATGCATCCATGAACACTTTAATCACTAATAAAACATTAAGTTAAATTGTCTAAACAAGTATGCTAATTAATCAACAATTAATTTACAAACTTAACATGGCCAAAATTTCACATAATCAAAATTATGTGAACAACATCAATTTTCATCAAAATTGACATATTAGCATCCATTCAATGTCCTAATAATCAAGAATCATATTCTTCAAGCCATAAATATTGAGCAAACAACATTTTTAACCCAAAACTCATTTGACCAACTTCAATCAAACACTAAAATTTCAATTAAATCTTGATGTTTGTGCCATAACCATCATGTTCTTCAAACAAAAATCATAAGAACATTAATTGAAATTAAAATTTTCAAAAAACTTAAGCCATGGCCGAATTTTGCTAGTAAACTAAAATGACCAAAAACAAAATTTTATGGCATATAAAGGGTACACATGCATGGATCTACAACTCTTAACAAAGCAAGTTAACATGTAACTTCACAAATCAAAACATGAAAAATTACACAAAATTATTAAACATATGAACATGAACTTTTTGGTCAATTTAGACAAATAAGGATCAAATCCCTGGCTCTGATACCATTTGAAAGATGGAATACATGGAGAATTATGCATGTGATACTATAACATGTATATTCATATTTTGCCAAAAAAAAAAAAAAAAATTCAATCAAATTGAAAACAAGTAAGGTATAACTTGTTACCTCAAGTCCTTAGCAACCTTGGAGACATTTAATTTCAAGAGAAATTAAACAAAAGAGTATCCACACTAAGGTAAAAGAAGAATTGGGCCAAGAGAGACATTTAGGGTTCTTAGAAATTTTTTATCTCTACCCTAAAATTGATATATCATTTTCTTTATATATGTAGCCTTGTAAACAATTCAATAATTGTTTTGGACTTCCTTAAACAATTTCATAGTTGTTTTTGGAGTTGTAAATAATTCCATAATTATTATGAAGTTGTTAAACTTCTTTAAATAATAACATTAGATTAACATTTAATCACAATTAACAATTTAACTCTTAAATTGTTTACATAACAATTTAACCCTTAAATTGTTCATATGTTTACAATTACAACCCATTATTAAATCCAATTTAATATAAAGAAGATGATTAATTGTGAATTGGAATTCCATTGAATTCCAATCAACAATTTAACTCTTAAATTATTCATAATAACTAATATAACCCTCCATTGAATCTAATTCAATAATAATATAAATAACTTTATTACCCTTGGTAGGTGCTAGCCAACCTTGGATAATCAACTCTCTTTGGCCATTTCTCCATTCGCCTTAGTTTTTTGTCTAACCTCTTAGATTCAATGTGGCCTAGCCGTGAGGCCAATATCATAGTCTATTTTGATATGTTTTGTCATAAATCTTTATGAACAAAACTCCCACCGATTATGATAGGCATCTAGCAATGCTTCATAACTCCTAAGTCACAATGAGGATATACTCCAACGAACCCTTTTATAATCATATGTGCTGTATAATCAAATCCTTCCAATTGTCTAATCCCAATTAAGAATGGATTCATGGTATGTCAAAATCCTTATCTTAATTTTATATCAAATTGACAATCAATACATATAGAACGTGACACTATGAAACAACCTTTCAAGTAACATTTTATATACCCCAGCCAGAGATTTCCCTTTTCCAATGTATCTTGACATTTGTCTAGGAACTTGATATCAATCTATACCAAGTCAACGGATCCCATCTTGACTATCACTTGTCCTCACACATAAACAACACATGGCCAAATCAGCTTATTAACACATGACATTAGCCTCGTGTTTATACACCATATGAACCATATGCATTTATGCATAATCCAACCGTGATATCTCATGTCTAAGGATTAATAATACACTAGTACGATTTTATGATAAATCATTTACTACATTTTCAAATGTCCATGTGATTCATCATAAATCGCCATATTTGATAAACAGTTTACTAACCGCGTATCCATGCTAATGCCCTAGTGATATAACTTTTATAATCACCCACACTAATACCATCACATGATATCCTACGGAGGCATTCAGCATGCCTACTATGTAATATTATTGCCCAATTAATATTACCTATGTGGGGAATACTTTGATGATTTTGATCTTCTAAAGATTTGCATCATTCGGACATTTCACATGTAATACATATATATAAATGAAGCAATAAACCACATGTGAAATAAGAACACTTTCTTCTATTGATAAGATAAAATGTATATATACAAAATATATACATTAACATAAATATACAAAACATAATGCCTTGGAAGCCGATGACACGATTGGTTCCTACGGCATACACTAATAGAGTAAGCATTTAAAGGATTGGAATTTGCAATTGGCACATGCTGAATTTCACCTACAATAGGAGTCCTAGTTCTCCTACGGGTCACATTCCATTTGAGGTGTTGTATGGAGTACACCCATTTATCCCTTTTGATCTCACTTCCTCACCCCTTGATTTTGGGCCAAGTGTGGAGGCTAATGAGAAATTGAAGCAAATAAAGAAACTCCATGAAACCATGAGAGCTCAAATTGAAAAATCAAATGAAAATATCAAGAATAAGGCAAATAAGCATATAAAGCCTAAGCTTTTCCAACCAGGGGATTTAGTATGGATTCACTTGAGAAAGGAGAGGTTTCCAAGTAAGAGAAAGAGTAAATTAGCTCCTAGGGGTAGATGGGCCTTTTGAGGTTGTTGAGAGGGTAAATGATAATGCTTATAAGGTGGAGTTACCTAGTGAGTATAGGGAGTCTTGGCAACCTTTAATGTGGGGGATCTAAGCCCATACTTGTAGGATGATTTGGATTTGAGGGTAAATCCTTCTCAACCCGGGGAGGATGATACGTTTACAAGTCCTAAAACACTTGTAAACATGAGTGGACAAGGAATTACAAGTTCTAAAACACTTGCTGATTCGGTTGAATTGAAGAATTTCACTCCAAGTCCTAAAACACTTGGGTTGTGGAATGTGGAATGCAATGGAGAAAATTTGGCCCAAGCAAGTTCTAAGGAGGGAGGGAGTCCAAACAGTTCAGCCCATACCATTCCAAGTCCAAGCTCAACAAGGGAAGCTCAAACCCACCAAGAAAGAAGTCCCAAGTGTTGAAGTGGTCCAATCCGGCTCAAGTCTCATTCCAAAGGGAAGGTCCACATGAACCCTTATTGGATCCATTTGCAAGATTCTCAAGGCCCAAACTCTTACACCCTTATTAGTAGACTTAATTAGGGTCATTGATCAAGTTTTGATCTAATGAAGTAAGTTTATTTCAACTAAAGGGGTGGTTAAAGACATAGATCCTGAATTAGGGAATTATGTCTCTTTTTTGCATTAAATAGGCATGGCCTTGCTTTTTGAATGAATGGCTTGTAATGTTAGTTAATTTTATTTCATTTTAATGTATTTGTCAATTACTTGTTTATTCTTTATTTGCCTAGATAAGGGCAACTATTTCCATTGTAACATTTAGCTTATGAAATATATGAAAATTTGTTTATCCATTTGAGAGAGAACTTTTGTGTTCTTTGTTTGTGCATTCTTTATCCAAGTCTTGGCAAGAGGATTTGATGGTGAATCAATTCAAGTTGGTGGAGCAATCCTTTATGCTTGAAGTGTTTCTACTTGTCTTGGTCCAAAATTGCAATAAGTGTGAGATTGTTCTTGTTTTGTATTTGGCCAAATTTTAACTTGGATTTATGGCATGTTGTGTTGTTGAATTGGTTGGAAATGGATCAAACAGCCACTCAATCAGATTTTGTCTTTTCAAACAAGTCAGGAATACTAATTAAACATCCATTTAAAATGTTTTTAAACTTTAAATTCAATTCACTTTAAAAATAAAAAATAAAACAATCAAGATCACCTCCTAAATCAAATTTAAAACTTTAAATTTCAGGGTGTTACATTTTCTACTTGCTAATAAAAATATAGTCCATGAAATCTAATTTCAATGTCAACTTGATTAAAGCTTGGGTTGAACAACTTAGAATCATATGTAAATGATAATACCAAAGTTAAAGAATCTCTACATCCATTGATAGAATGTGATCTTCGTATATAAAGAAAGTACTCTAACATGCTTATTATTAAAGAAATTATCCCAATATAATAGTCATCTATTACCCACAATTTATGTCCAATGCATTAACTAGGTTTGTAAAGTTAATTGTTAGAAATTTGATATAGTGAATCTGGAGCCTCACGACAACAGTGTAATAGCTACTTCCTACTCAAATACTCATAAAAATATAAATAATAAAATACATGTATAATAACATAAATAGTTGGGCCCAAATTTTTCTTTATTAAACATATACATTCTTTATACAAAATTAGTATCATAAACAAAAACTATCAAAAACTATGTAGACAGTGTAGCCATTCCTCCTCGCGTGCCAACGTCCAATCGACCATGTCATCACCTAACTCCTGCAAAAACATAGAAAGACAACGGGGTGAGCACAAATAATGCTTAGTAAGTAAACCCTCTACTCATCTATCCCCGTAACCCTCTCTCTCTAATTCTTTCCTTACAATTCTCATTTACTCTCTCTTTTATACTTCTCTCTGTTTTCTCTTTCTGTTTCTCTCTCTCTCTGTTTCTCTTTCTTAGAACTCTTTTCTACTAACTCTCTTTAGTAAGTCACGGTCCCATCTTACCAGGGGACACGGCTGGGACTCGCTCCCTCTCTCCATGACTTTTACTCGTTCTCAGTCGATCAGACTCG
This sequence comes from Pistacia atlantica, assembly GCA_026229545.1. Classification (NCBI taxonomy): domain Eukaryota; kingdom Viridiplantae; phylum Streptophyta; class Magnoliopsida; order Sapindales; family Anacardiaceae; genus Pistacia; species Pistacia atlantica. The sequence continues at coordinate 21,670,619 of CM047900.1, forward strand.
GTTATGCATGGATTCGGAACCCCTGGCCATGTGAGTGTATAATATCTCTCTCGGGTACTCTCAGGTATAGCCCTCATCCACATGCACTCTCATAAGGCTACACCACTTCTCTCTCTCATACTCATGCCGCTCTCTCAATGCGGCATACATGCAGGAATACTCTACCCATTATTCACGGGTTCCCCATCGCACAACCTACCCTATTCTCTTTTTCTCTCTTTTCTCTTAATAAAGCTCACACTCAAAGTTCTCTACTCTTTTTCTACTCGTTCTCTAATGCATAATTAATGCATATGGATGATTCATGCTCATTAATGCACTCATGAAATGCACAAATGCAATGTTGCACCAAGATAATCATTTTGCACAGGTCACACTCAAGAAGGCATAACTTGAGTTATAAACATTGGATTGTTATGATTTTGGTCTCGTTTTAAAGCTTAGAGATAGAGCTATTAACTTTTTTGTTTTTGTCTCAACCCATTTAAATCTGTAAAATGCCCAAAAGTCACTCAGAATGTCACGGCTGTGACAGGGCAGTTACCATGTTTTCACTTAGGCATTTTATCAAACAACTAATGTGCATACAAGAACTCTACTTTAACTATAACTTTTCTTCTCTTCTTAACCATCCAAAATGGGAGAAAAACTCCCTCATATAGTCATAATTCCTGCCAAGGAAAACACTCCCAAAAATATTCATGCAAAACTCCTCCAACTTCAACTCAATTTCAATCTCTCCTCACACATCAAACACTTCTCATAATTAAAGCATATCCAACCACACTAGAATAAATACTCATCTCAACTCAATTTCTCAACAAGCATAACATACACATGCATTCATAAATCTCTACTCAAAAGATTTCTTGAATCTCAACTTGGTTGGATTTACTTACCTTGTGGGTAAATGGCTTCTCTAGCACTTCTCCTTCCCTTTTGTATCTTGTCTTCTCTCTACAACTTTAAACAATAACAACATAAGACTTTAACAAATCATAAGCAAATTCTCATCTAAAGCAAGAATCCTTACCTTAGGATGCTTTAGATTAAATCTCTACTAAAAACTACCCAAAAATCCTTAGAAATTATTGGAAGATTGAGTGGAGGATCGAGAGAAATTAGGGAATGAGAATGGCAATGGAGATGGTGAAGAATGAAGGGCTTTCAACACTTAAAACTCTTTTTAGCTCAACTTACATACAATCATTCCCATTTTGCCCTTGCTCTTTCTTAGAAATTCCATCTATGTCCCTTAGTCAATTACAATAATGCCCTCATTTTTATTACATTCTCCATGAAATTCTATCTCTTTTTACTCCCCAATTTTTCAACTAATTTTAAGTGAAAAGACCATTTTACCCCTAATGAAAGTTTAAGGGATTTTCTTCACATTTTTCTCAAAATAACTTTAACATAATTCAACTAAGGGCCAACCAACCAAAAAATAACAACATGCAAGCTCAATTGAGAACAAATCAATAAACATTCAAGCAATGCAACAATAAATTAACTACATACCTCAAGTGAGGCATTACAAACAGTCCTTGGAGAGAGGTATATTTGGTGAAAGTGATGTGATGTTCGCATAAGTACAATTTGAATTAGGTGTTAATTGTTCATGGTGTTGCAGCTGAGACAAATGAAGGATGCATTGGGTATTGGTTTGGTTATAGTGATAGTTATGAGATGAAGCAACTCTAATCGTCTCTATGAGGTATGTTTTCTTATTACTAGCTAGCCTGGTTGTTGTTAGTTGTGATTTTCTTAATTGATTGCCCTAATCTTTTATAATCACTAGGCTTGAAAGAGTTAACCTTGGATGGCTGAAAAGCCTTTTCTGCAATGAAGTTATGTGAACTCAATGACACTTCACATGTTCCTGGTAAATTACTACAGGTGTTTTAGGATCCATTGATTTGTAGTTTGATTGTAATTCCTCATTTTGAACCTAAATGATATTGGAAAAAAAAATGTTTTAAAGTGTATTTGCTTCAAAGCTTATGAAAATAATTATCCCAAATTTAAGGTAATTTATTTAGCTTTATTTAAGATTGTTGCTTGCTTGGAACATAGTTATTACACAATTTGACCAAATTGGATGAAAATGCACGGAATTTCATTAATTGATGAACGATTACATAATAACAATATTCTATCACAACTTTAAGACGTACTTATGTAAATTTTATGTGGACTATACTTAAATACCATTGGATTTATCTATAAAAATATCAATACCACTAAATTGTCTCTTTCGTAACTAGTGAACTCTAAAACAATTATAGAGGACAAAAAATCCAACTATATAATAATATATTGGCTCTACTTAGAAATTGTTATATGGGTTTCACTTATTCTATAATTTTATTTTATTTATTTTCACTACTTGGGTTGTGCAATCTTGGGTCTGTTGTTTTTTAACCAACGTGTGAAGTCCTTGGACTTGTGTCATTTGAGCTGGAGGGTTTATTTAGGCTTTTAGGCTTTTAGGCTTGCAGCATATCTTTATAAGAAAATGTTGTATAGTTAGCTTTAGGGCTTTTGTCAAGGCCTTCTTTTTTATAAGGCTTAGCATGTAGAGGATTGTTTTTCCTATGTTATGGCCTTTCTTGTTAGTTTGATCCTGGGGTTTGTCCAAAGCTCTTATGGGGGAAAGGTTCCCTTCCTAGGTTGTAATTTTCTTTTCTTTTTTTATTTAACCAACGGGTTTATTAAAAAAAATACTTTTTTTAAGAAGAAGTAAACGGAAAAGAAAATTAAAAAAGCCTAGAAATGAAACAATAAATTAAGATATTATTTCCACTTATAACTTCTTACATGGATTGCATTCCAACAACTTTCCATGCATTATTCCTAAAGAAAGAAAAAAGTGAATTTTAATTATTAATATCGTTGAAAATTTTAACAATTAAAATATAAATATAGAGTGAAAGTAATGTCTTTAAGGTTAAATTAATTAGGCCAATTACTTTCTCACCGCTTTAAGACTTTGACAAATTAAAGTAATTAACTTGAAAATTTGGGTTACTTTCATACATCTTTTAAGAAAAATATTATTATCTTGTCGTGTAAAATGTGCTTGATCTTGTTTTCTTAATAAAATAAAATGATCAACAAAAAAGCATATTTATTTATTATATTTTTGTTTAAATTGATAAGATAAAATAGCCAATAATTGATTCGAAAGTCTACAACCTTCATTACGACATATGTGTATCACATGAGATAAGACTATGAATCTAAAGTCTTGATTTCTAAGAGACTAACAATATGTATACATTTTTTACAAAATTATATTGATAAACTCTTTAAATTTAAATTTTATGAAGTATAAAATTTAAAATAATCTGTAATTTTAAAATTTTAAACACATTTAAAAAATTATTAGGGGAAAAAACATGATTTGAGAAAATAAAAATATGCTTTATATGTCATTTTAGAGAAAATATAAAAATTCATCACTACTATTTTCCATTATGAACTAAAGAAAGTACCATCTATATTCTAATTTTTTTAGTTTATTTTATTTTTGTGAAAAATACTAATTGGGAAACAGTTTCATATAAAGACTTGGAATAAGTGAAAATTAGTAATAAATTAAAAACATTATAATCTATTTTATTTAGTAAAAAATAGTGATTACTGTTACAAAAAATAAAATAAAAGGAGATTATAATGGATATCATGAGAATCATATAATAATATCACATCATTTTTATACAAGTAATTTGTCATTGTAAATAAAGAAAATATTAATAGATTTATATTACTTCCCCCACCAACAATTACTTTTTTTTAAAAAGTTCTTGTAATTTGTTCTCCAATTAACTACTATAATAATTGGATTTTATGGAAAAAAAATTTGCATGTACGAAATGGTTTTTTGTTGAATTAATACATTTATGATATATTAAAACTGTCTAAGAATTTCTCACTTCATGGGCCACATTCCTCTCTCTTGCAAGACAAAAATTTAGGGAAAGTAAACTATTAACTTGGAATCAATTTTTTTTATCCCACAATATCAGTATTAATTATAGGTAAATTTTGATTTTTAAATCAATTATTAACACAAACTTTTATGTTTATGGGTTATTCTACACAATAAAGATCTATTTTGATGTAAAGTAAACAGCCACTATTTCAACCTGATATGTGTAACCAAGGATTACTATCTTTAATAAACGAAAGGGGTTATTTTATATTTTAGTGTAATTTCTTTTTTTGGCACCCACCAAATTGCTTCTCTCAGAATGAGTCAACTAAAAAGCAATTAAAAAAACTAGAAATTAATAATATATTAAAATATTACCCCACTTATATCTTCCTAAATGGGTTGAGCCTATTTCAAAGAAAGTAAAAAAGGTGTAATTTAAGTATTCATTTTAAATATATAAATATAGAGTCAAGTAATTGCTTTTTGATTATGGGAATAAAAAGGGAAAAAAAAATAACCAAAAGAATCAAAGATTGATAATATATTTCCTTATTGAAAACAGAGTTTGACCCTAGTTAGTAAATACAGATACGGCAAAAAAACTATATGGGAATTTTATGGGTATAATACGGCAAACAGTAAAAAAATACGTTTATAAAAATTCGATCATAAAATTCGGATACGGAAAAAATACGGTATGGGTTTAATACGGTGCATTATCAATAATACATTTTGAAAAATACGGCAATATCAATCTTAGTTTTAACACTTTTATAGACTACCTGATTAAAATCAATATGTTTTGTCTGGTGCGTTATCGATTAATACGTTTTGAAAAATCGCATTATCAATCGCAGTTTTGTACTTTTATAGACTACCTGATTAAAATCAATATAGCATTTCAAATGTAAAGTATTCAATTAACCAATAACACAAATACACAATATATAACTGATATTCAAATTATAATCTCCAGACTCAAACACAATATTTAGCCAAGATTTAACTATAGTGTCAAACCAAACACATAAGTTATAACAAAAGCAAAATTCAAAGTCGAATTAGAGCTCCAAACAAATAATATACACAAATAATACATTCAAATTATAGTTTATAACAAAAACTTACAAAGTATATAAACAAAAATAAGTCAATAACAACTCAAAAAAGAGCATCATCCAACCAAGCAATGTCATCATTATCCATTAAGTCATCCATGTAACCCTCAACTGTCGGTGTAGAATTAGCATCTTCGTCCATATGAATTTCTTCATATTCATAGTCTAGAAGCTCTCCCAATTTCTCAAGATCTATAGGTTCCAAGTCACGACTCATCGTGGAAGTGAACTCATCCATCATCATTGTGTTCATCCTCACATACACAAGTGTGTCTAGTATTTCATGTGACAACCTATTCCTTTTTTTTGTTTGAGTAGCTTCAAAGGCACTCCAATTTCTCTCACGTGATGAAGCGCTATAAGGTTGACTCAGAATTCGAATGGCATATTTCTTGAGCTCCGGAAGATCATCCCCATTGTAATCCCACCATATTCCTGCAAATGACATAAAAGTTTTCTTGAATATTCTCATCCCACCAAGAAACCAACCCCATAGCCATAACCCATTTGCCATTTTCAATTTATTTTCTTAAGTTTTCTTTCGGTTTATAATAAGAGAAAGACCATTTGCATTGCTCTTCACCTTCTCCTTCTAATCTAATATTAATTTAATTGACTCGCATTATCTCTCTCTTTCTTTCTTTTACAAATTCTCTCCCACCCTTGAAGCAAAGGACCCAGGTTTCACTTTTTCTTTCTTTCTTTTTGGTTTCTGCTTCTGGGTTTCTATGCTTACATTGAGATCTATCATCAAGTATGGTTTTTTTCCCAAGACACTTGCACTTATTCTAACAACCCACAACAGAATACTCTAAACACTGTAGTTACCGATCACTACTGTGACTATAAACACTATAATGACCTCAAGATGAGAACAGCTTTGAGAAAGATGATTTGGGATTTCGGTTTATCTTGTTTTTTGCCTCCTCACAGTAAGAAAGACAACGAATGGAAATAACAAAAGTAGTAAAGGTAAAAACTTAGAGCCCCGAACTTGAAGCTTGGAAAAGGGAGTTAAAAAGAGAAGAGAATAAGAGATCAAGACCCAAGAGATGAAGAAAACTAGAAAACAACTTTAAACTTTAAAGAGAACAATCCATTGAACTGTTGAAGATTTGATTCTGATTATTTGAAAAAAGCTGAAAACGTTGAAGAGAGTAAAGAGTTACAGAACTGAAGGAAGAAGAGAAAAAAGATTTTGTTTTAATTTGATTTTGAGTCAAACCCTACTAAAACGACGTCGTTTTGGGGTGGCCAATCAATTTATTTTTTTTCTTGCAATAATTCATGAATAATTTTCGAATTATACGATATTCATATTATACGAGTATAATTCGACAACCCTTATAAAATACGTAAATATGCATTTTATACGCATATTTACTAACTAGGTTGTTGACTAGTGAAATCAACTGGGACAAAGAACATGTCTTATAATAATGACACAGCAATGCTGTTAATCAAGTTATATAATTACATGTTATTGTTCTTGAAGGAAACAAATAAACAAGAGTAATATTGGTTTATACATCTAATGATAATGTTGATGAAATCAACCGCTTCAATTTCAACAATTGTTTACTTGTATGTCAGTTACATTTCTTGCACCTTCTTGTACTTGATGTAGCTCAAACTCAGCAGAATATGGAGGTAGATCAAGCTCCTACAGCTCCTAATATAGGTTTGCTACTATGATCTATCTTATTTTTAATTTATGTACTTGCGTGTTCTCATTCTTTTTCTCATAACAGTTAGAGCATTGAATGCATTATATGAAAAATGAGGGATATCTGCAAATCAAAATCAAGTTATAATAACGAAACCAACAATTGGTTGACCTAGTGGTAAAGGCTTGGGGCCCAAAAGGGTTTGCTCCTCCTGTGGTCCCAGGTTCAAATCATAAGAAAGGTTACTAATATTGTTGACAATAGGTCGCAGGACTTGTCCTGTTTTAGAAGCCTTGTTTGGGGTTGGAGGATTAGTCGAGGTGTGCGTAAGCTGGCCCATACACCCTCGATAACAAAAAAAAGTTATAATAACGACACAACATTAGCACTGTTAATCAAGTTATAATTACACATTATTATTCTTGAAGAAACAAATATTAAACAAGAGTAACATTGGTTTTCTTGCACCTTCTTGTAATTGATGTTGGTCCAAATGAAGCTCAAGCCACTACAGCTCCTCGTGAAGGTCTGCTTGTAAGTAAAATTTTACTTATCTTCTTTTTGTTATTTTAACTCTGAAATATGCTCCACATTCAGACTCTGTCACTCACTTCATTCTTCTCATTTTTTGAATTGCTTCTCTTCTATAACAGTGGCAGCATTGAATATGATTTTTGAAAAATGGGGGATTTCTGCAAATCAAAATCAATGGAATATAAGTGGAGAGCCATGTAGTGGAGCCGCCATTGACGACTCCATTGCCCTTTGCTACCAAAGGTTACAACCCATTTCTCAAAAGTGATTGTTCTTTCAATGAAGACACTCTTTGCCACATTATCGGGATGTAAGTAGAAAAAGAAAAATTTTGAGAACTCGAGCCTTTCTTTAGTTTCGGGTTGCTTCCTTTTACAATATCTTAAATTATAGGAGAGTTTCAGCACTGGAAGTTGACGGTGTGATCCTAGATGAGCTATGGAGTTTGAAGTTCCTTACCTCCCTGTATGGTTTTGTATATTTCATATAGAGAAAACGACATGTTCCCACCCTATCGCCCCCCAAAATTTAGCAATATGGAATTCCCACGTTTCATAAATTTCAGGTTCCCACCATAAAGTCACACCATTAGTGACTGCTGGGTGTGTTGACACATATGTAGAGGATCTATTACCAAACTGCTCTTCCATCTTCTTTCTTCTTCATCTCCCCTTTCTCCTCCCATCTTCATCTTCTTCTGAATGCTTCTCTCTCCCTCCCTCATCCATAGCCTCCCATTTCTCCCCCTAACCAGCAACCAAGCTCCTCTCTCCCTCCCTTAGGCACGCGATTGCATGAGCATCAGATTGAGACAACTCCCATAATCCGATGTCGTGCCCTCGTCTTCTCTTTGCGTTGCCTACTGCTCTCTAAATGCCCGCCTGACTGAATCTGATTGAGACAACCCGATTACTTGATTTGAGTTGTGTGTTGCTTGATCGAGACAGCCAACTGCTTGATTTGAGCTGTGTGTTGTTGGCATCTAGGCCGAAGAGGGTGGGTGTTGCTTAATTGATACATCCAATTGCTTGATTTGAGTTGTGTGTTGTTGGCATCTAAGCCAAAAGGGTGGCAGATTTGTTGGTCATGGCAGCCTCGAAGACGTGAACGGCACTGGGGTATTTGTCGCTTACAATGTCATGGAAGTAGAAGTGGGGTGGTTGAGCTTTTTTTTAGGCCAAGGGATTTTGGGGAGAGGGTTTTGGAGAAGTGATTGGTTTTTGCAGAGGTTAGGGTGGAGGAGAGGAGGACGCCAATGGCCATGGCTTTTTAACTGTGAATTTGTTAGTGTTTTGCACTGGAGATGACAAAGAAAAGAAAGAGAGCATAACAAAGACGAAGAAAAGTTGTCTAAATTCTTGCATTCAAAATGAGTTTACACTTCAACTAATAAAGCTGATATTACACTATTACACCAACCATGCAGACATATAATAACATGATTTAACCTAAAGCTATTGACTTAATACCAACTAAGCAACAACTAATGCAGCACATCCCATATAATCTGGAGCACATATCTGGTATTACAAAATAAGCATAACTATGCAGCATTACAAATAAACCCCCGGCAGATTGCCTTCCAGATTTACCGCCAAAACACATTCAAAAACACCAGTTAAACTGCTGCATTTCCAGCCAAGTATCAACTTTCAACACTCCTCCTTGATGGTTAGCTGGAAACACCAAGTTTGAATCTGAACTTCTTCAAACTTGGCTTTGGAGACAGCTTTGGTCATAATGTTAGCCACTTGATATTCACTCTTGGCAATGTACTAGTTTCACTTCACCATTTTGCTCAACTTCTCTCACGGCATGGAACTTAATTTTAATGTGTTTTGTTCGTCCATGCTGCACAAGATTCTTGGCCATAGCTACTACATTGATTGTCACACATGATAGCAGTAGCATTGTTCTATTTCAGCTTCAAGTCTTCAAGGATTTTCCTTAACCAAATAGCTTGATTCATAGCTGTAGAAGCTAATATGTACTCTGCTTCAGCTATGGATTGAGCCATGGTTTCTTGTTTCCTGGAAAGCCAGCAGATAGCACCATGATTCAAGAAGAATGCAAATCCTAAAGTGCTCCTCATATCATCTGTTGAACCAGCCCAATCACTATCCGAATAACCAACTAAACTGAAGTCTTCTAATCTTTTGAACCACACCCCATATTCAATGCTTCCTCTTACATACCTCAGTACCCTTTTTGTTGTTTTGAAGTGTGTTTCAGTTGGATTACTCATAAATCTGGACAGCAAACTGGTTGCATACATTAAATCTGGTCTGGTTGCTGTCAAATACAGCAGACACCCTATCAAGCTCCTATACAGACCTTCATCAACCTTCTCATCCATCCTTATCCTTTGACAACTTTGAGTTTGGAACCAAAGGCAGATTTACTGGTTTGCAGTTTTCCATGTATAATTTTTTCAAAACTTCACTTGCATATCTTTTTTTATTCACAAAGATCCCATCCACATGTTGATCAATCTCCATTCCAAGGAAGTAAGACATTCCACCCAAGTCAGTCATTTCAAACTCACTTTGCATGGATCTCTTGAATTCATCCACTTGAGCTTGATTGCTTCCAATTACAAGAAGATCATCCACATATAGTGAGATGATCATCAAGTCATCATTAGCTTCTCTAATGTACAAGGTGTATTCATTTGGACTCCTAACAAAATCCAAATTCAACAGGTGGTCATTAATCTTGGTGTACTAGGCCCTTGGAGCCTGTTTTAGGCCATACAAGGCCTTCCTCAGCAAATACACCTTTCCCTCTTCTCCTTGGATCACATACCCTTCAGGTTGTTCAATGTAGATTTCCTCATTCAACCAGTCATTCAAGAAGGCAGATTTTACATCCATTTGGTACACTTTCCAAGAGAATTGAGCAGCCACTACAAGTAACAGCCTAATGGTGTCATGCCATGCAACAAGAGCAAATGTCTCCAGGAAATCCACTCCATACTGCTGAGCAAATCCCTTAACTACAAGCCTGGCCTTATGTTTCATAATTGACCCATATGGATTCACCTTTTTTCTGAAAATCCACTTTACCTGGATAACTTTTTTGTTTTCTGGTCTGTCCACCAGCTTCCAGGTTTGGTTTTTTTCAATCATGGCCAACTTCTCCTTCATGGCACTCCTCCAGGATTCTGATTGTGCAGCCTCTAAATAACTTGTAGGTTCCATTTGAGCTAAGTTGCACTTGTCATACACATCAGCAAGTGTTCTGGTTCCCCTAACAGTAGCTTCTTCTTCTTATTCCTCCCCTAAATCTTCTTCAATTTGATCAAGTTGAACCTCACTCAGTTGAGGTTGTGTATCTACATCAGCTCTACCTTTTTCCCAGTTCCAGATTCCTCTTTCATCAACCTTAACATCCCTGGACACCACAGCTTTTCTAGAGTCAGGAATATAAATTCTGTAGGCCTTGGATTGGCTGTTGTAGCCAATAAAAATTACTATCACAGCCTTATCCTCCTAGTTTAGTCCTCTTAGCAGGTGGCACTAGGACATAGCAAAGGCTTCCAAAAATATTCAATTCATCCACTGCTGGTTTGACTCCAGTCCAAGCTTCAAAAGGTGTTCGGTTTTTTAAAGCTTTGGTGGGAATCCTATTGAGTAGGTAGACACTTGTGTTTGCTGCTCTCCCAAAATGGTTTGGGAAGATTTTTCTTAGCCATTAAGCATCTTGCCATTTCCATGATTATCCTGTTTCTCCTCTCACAAATTCCATTCTGTTGTGGAGTGTATGGGCTATGGTATTCGTGTCTTATTCCAGCTTCAGTGCAGATTTTCTCAAACTCTTGAGAAGTGTATTCAGTGCCATTATCACTTCTCAAGGTTTTGATAGATTTTTTGTCAAATTCTCTACTTTAAGTTTGAATTTCCTAAATGTTCCAGCCACCTCAAATTTTTGTTTTAGGAAGTAAATCCACCCCATCCTAGACCAATCATTGAACAATACAAAATACTTGCTTCCATTGAGTGATAAGGTTTGCATGGGGCCACATACATCCGAGTGGACAAGCTGGAGTTTTTCAGAGGCTCTCCAAACTTGGTTCACTGGGAATGGTTTCCTACTCATCTTGCCTAGTTGACACACTTTGCACACACCTCTTGGTTGCACAACAATAGGCACATTTTGGACTAGATTTTTGGATTGCATTTCAGTCAAATTTCTATAGTGTACATGGCCTAATCTTTTGTGACACATTTCAGTTTCATCCTCTCTAACATTGCTGTTGTGTCTAGTGTAGCTTTCCACATTATTGGAAAGCTTTTCCCAACCATTTTCACTCTCAAAACCTCATTACCCTCACTGTCTTGAATAATGCAGGATTGTTTTTTAAAAAACAGTGCATAATTCCTTTCTAACATTTGCCCCACACTTAAAAGACTTTGACTTATATTAGGTGCATAAAGTACATTTGAGATTAGCTTTGTACCTTTTGGAGTTTGGATTGCAACATCTCATTTGCCTCTTGCTTCCACACACTCTCCATTCCCAACCTTGATCTTTGACCGATGAGAGTAATCACAAAGCTACTCAGATCAGGTGTCATGTGATGTGTGCACCCACTATCAATCAGCCATGTATCATCACTAGTTTGGATCAAGTTGGATGAGGCCATAAACATTGCTTTATCTCCTGCTACACTGGTTGTTGTTCATCAGCAATTTGAGCTTGCTATTGTGACTGCTCTCCCCTGTTTCTGCATACTCTTTCAATATGCCCAAACTGTTTGTAGGCCTAACACTATATACGAGGTCTAAACTAGCATTTGTGCTCTACATGTCCCTTTCTTTTGCAATGAGAACAAGCTGGAAAATTTCACATCCCCCTAGCTTTGTTCCATTGGTTTTTAGACCTTTCTTTTCCTCTTTTTTCTCCAGCAAACTTTCTATAATTCCCTTGCATAGGTTTGCCTTTGTAGGTTGCCAGCATTGCCCCTTCATTCGCATCTTCAAGCCTTAGGAGCCTTCTTTGCTCTTGTGCCTGCAGAGCATGGACCAACTCAGTCAATGTGATGTGAGTCAGGTCGTTTGAGTCCTCCAAGGATGAAATCTTGGCCTCAAAGCCTTTCCGACAAGCTCACCATTACCTTTTCCACTATTATGCTGTCTAACATCTCCATTCCAAGTAATCTAATTTTTTTGACAATGCTCATCAACCTGTCAACATAGTCTTTCACTTTCTTAGCCTCCTGCATTCTTAAAGATTCAAACTCCCTTCTTAAATTCAGAACCTGCATGTTTCTTGTAGTGTTACTTCCCATGAACTCTTCTCTCAACTTGTCCCATGATTCCTTGGCTGTTTCGCATGCCATGATCCTTGTAAAAACAAGGTCTGTGACAACTGAGTGGATATGGTACAGGGCTCTTGGAGCCTTTGATGCTTCCTCTTCATGCATTCGAATTTGGTTGAGAGTAGGATTTGGTCCCAGCTGAGGGGGTTGTCTCTCTTCCTTTACATACTGCCAGAGTCCTTGACCCCTCAGGTAAGCCTTCATTTTGATTGACCAAATATGGTAGTGTTCACCGTTGAACACGGGAGGTAGAAGGGAAGCTGTTGGAGTAGTCATTTGTTTGAAAGAAAACAGGTCTGATGCAAGGCAGCTTCTAAGAGAGCTGGATGCGTTGTTTGGAGAAGAAAATGTTCAGTTTTTTTTGTTGGAATCAACAAAGCTCTGATACCATGTTAGTGTTTTGCACTGGAGATGACAAAGAAAAGAAAGAGAGCATAACAAAGACGAAGAAAAGTTGTCTAAATTCTTGCATTCAAAATGAGTTTACACTTCAACTAATAAAGTTGATATTACATTATTACACCAACCATGCAGACATATAATAACATGATTTAATCTAAAGCTACTGACTTAATACCAACTAAACAACAACTATGCAGCACATCCCATATAATCTAGGAGCACATATCTAGTATTACAAAATAAGCATAACTATATAGCATTACAAATAAACCCCTTGCAGATTGCCTTCTAGATTTACGCCAAAACACATTCAAAAACACCAGTTAAACTGCTGCATTTCCAGCCAAGTATCAACCTTCAACAGAATTTCATTTTTTTTTCTTGTCATACATTTTATTGTAGGAGGTTTCAAGGAAACTCTTTTGAGGTGCCGATACCGTCACCCTTTTCCAAGCTGACAAGTTTGATAGATTTTTAAGTGTTCACTAGCAATATTTCATTGATCATGTTTTACTATTGCAATAATCAATGCTAACAATCTTAATCCCATGAAAAATAAAAATGTAGAAGAATAAGCGATTTATCAAATGGGAGCTCATCGTCGTTGGCATTTATAAGGAATTTGAGATCTCTAACTACCTTGTAAGGCAACATTGTCAAAGTTGTAATATCATGTGTTGAATTACGTCATATATGTCTTTTGTGTTTTTCTTTTTCTTCTTTCTTTGTTCATGACTGTTGGTTCCATATGATGCAGAGTATTAAGGAATAACAAAATTTCTGATTCAATTCCATCTCCCATTAATGACAACAGAGTTTGCAGCATCTATAAATTATTTATTCCCTTTCTCTTTTATTTTTTTATTTTTTTTATTTTTACCTCCATTATTTTTGGTTGTTAGCAAGTTTCTTCGTCTTATAATTGTAAATTATAATATTTTTTCTTCAGAGATCTGAATTTCAACAACATAAGTGAACAGATTCCTATCTCATTTTTCAGTTTGAGTTCCCTGGCTTTCCTGTAATCTACCAATTCTGATTTGTTCTGGCTTTTACTTCCCATAGTGTACTCATTATAGTGAAACATGAGTTACTATTTTTGTATTTAGTTTTCTTGGAAATAATCAGTTAAATGGTACCCTCCCTACAGAGAAAAGTCCAAAACTTCTCAATATGTAAGTACTTCTGACATATTTGCATCAACTCATTACAACATTCCCAAAATAGAATGGTCAACTAATTGTACCAATTGGAAAGGTGTAGTTATAGGTCGATTTTTTCCAGGAATCCTAGTTTGTAGCCAAAGTCACTCTAGCAAAAGGCTAAACTTGCATTCTTAATCTAGACTTTCAAATGCATAGCTTCTCCTAGATTAATGTGAATTACTTAGACTTGTGGGGTTCCTGGGAAAAAAATTAGAAGTTGAGTAAAAACAGTGTGATTTAAATAATGCCTAAATTTTATACTCGTAAGCAGCTATATTGTGTAGTTAACATTCTCCTCAACTGATATTGCCAAAGATGTATATTACAATAATCTTTTTGGTAGCCCGCCTTCTTGGATATGACAACAAAATTTACAATTGTACATCCTTAACTTTTTTTAACATATTATTTGTTTAAATTTACTACACATTTCACATTTTCTTAGATAAATTTCTACTTTCCAGTATAGTATTTACACAATGATGAAACTAACATTTACAATGCTATTGGTGCAATGTGTAGTAACTTAGTGGCCAATAACTTCAACCTAGAAAGTTCTAATTACAGCAGGTAATTCTCTTGTTTTGTGTTTTGTTAAAATGCTTAAGACTCTCTATATCAATATTGAAAATGAATAATAATGGATAACTTATGGAGATGGGTTCTTTAGAAGTTAGTGTCTGTTGTCTAACATGATTTCTATGTTCCTCCCCTTCATTCAGTCTTCTCCTATATGAGCTAAACTATCTCCAACACAATTTTCCTTGGAATGAGGTTCTGGAATCTGTAAGTACAACTTTTCCATTTCTTGGTTTCAAGATTTTAGGGTTAAAATTTAGGTTGAGTAACACTCGTCCCAAATTTAAATATTTTGTTAAAAACACTTCTAATTGTCATTCATCAACCCACAACATACATAATAAACATGTGATCTCTGTCCACACCAATATTTATTAAATACATCAATTCCTACAACTTCAAAGGATTATATATTTTCGTAAAGTTACCTATCCTCATGGCTTTGAATACGATCCAACTAAGTAGATATCATCCTCTGGCTTTAATCATTTGGATGTAGGCTTGCACGCATTTGCTTTTGGGCTTCACACAACTGACAAACACCCAAAATGCATCTACTTAACTATAAGGACTTAAGTCTTATAAATTGAATCCAAAACTCATTTGCTAGCAATGGAGGATGAAACAAACTCTTTACCTTATGGACCTCACATCCTTGTGAGGTCATCACACTTCATTTTTTAGCCTCAAACCGACTTTGATATCAATTGTCAATCCTAAATCCAACCAATTAAATATTGTCCAACTCTAATAAATTCTTGTGTGCCTCTCTATTTTAACACCAAAAATGCTATATCCACCGAAGAATTGCATCGAAACATGTGGAGGCAGCCATCTTGGATAATTGAATATTGACATAAATGGACGACTGTCCAATGTTTTTGGACGGTCGTCCATACATCCCAGACGGTCATTCATAGTGGAATGGACGACTGTCCATAAAATGTTGTTCAGATTTTAAAAAAAAAAAAGAAAACGATGGATGCTCGTCCAAATTTTAGGGACGAGCATCCATATTATATGGACACTCCATAAAGATGGACGCCAGTCCATCATTTATGGACGGTCGTCCATCCTATAGGGACGACCGTCCCTAAATGATGGACGCCCGTCCATAAAGATGGACACTAGTCCATCATCTATGGACGGTCGTCCATCCTGTAGGGACGGCCATCCATTTTAACTGGACACTCGTCCCTAAAATTTTGGAATTTTTTTATAAAAAAAGTTTTAAAATATAACGGGACAGTAGTCCATCTGTTGTGGAGGTCGTCCATCCTATAGGGACGGTCGTCCATACTAGATGGATCGTCCCCAGTTTGTGAAATTTTAATTATTTAAAATTTTTTTTTAAAATATAATGTAAATATGGATGGCAGTCCATGTAGACTGGACGACCGTCCATACTAGATGGACTGGCATCCATGTATTTTGGAAGACCATCCAAACTACATGGACGTAGTCAGTCCATATTTGTTGAAATTTTTTTTTTTTCTTGCTAATTAATATTAATTAATGGCTTGTCTAATACGCTTCATTTTTAAGTGCCAGAATTTTTTTCTTCTCTTCTCCTTTGTCTCCATCATTTGTTTTTCTTCTGTTCTTTGTCTACGCCATTTGGTTTTCTTCGCTTCTCCTTCATTGCATGTTGTCATTCCTTGCTTTGACGCCGATTGCTTCCTATCAGCCAAGCACCAGCAGCAATACCTTGTTTTATAGAGATAACAGAGAAACAAAAATAACAAAATATCAAACCTGTTAAAGCTTAGATTTTTTGTTAAGGTAAAGAATTTTTGACTTATTTTATATATTCATTTAGTTTCCATTCTATTTTAGATTGAATATATGATTGATAGATAACATTCATAATTGTTTTATAGACAGTTGTGAACTAGATTTGTGAACGCGAAAACTGGTATTAGTTGTGCATGAAAAAATTGAATATGGAAGAGCCCAATTTGCCTCGTTTCAATGATATTAAGGTAAATTGTGTTTGAAACTTTTTTAAATATGGTATTGTATTGTTTATTATGATGTGTTCACATTCTAATTTTCTTTATTATATAACCATTGAATCAGGAAAATGAATGTGATGAATTAGAAGATACGGGATGTGTAGAGGAAGAAGTGGAGCCTCATATTGGAATGGTGTTTGATTCAGTTGATAGGTTGGTGAAGTATTATAGAAGGTATGGGAATAAAATGGGTTTTGAAGCAATGATACATACGTCAAAGAAAGGAGATGATGGGGAGATGAGATACATGACAGTGGCATGTTCTTGTTATGGGAAGGAGAGAAGTAAATGCAGAAATACCTTGAAAAAAAACTTGTTGCGAAAACAGATTGTAAGAGTCGGATTAGTGCAGCTTTGAATTGGTGAATACAAATGGGAAATTAAATCAGTTGTGCTGGAACATTACCATGATCTTACAAGTCTGACAAAAAGGAGATATTTCAAGGTAAACCGAACGATACAGCCCTTTGTGAAAAGGAGGCTTGAAGTTAATGATCGGGCTGGGATTAGACCGTGTAAAAAATTTTAGTCATGTTCAGTTGAGGCAAGAGGCGTAGAGAATTTGACATTTCTACAAAAAGATTGTAGGAATTACATTGAAAAAGGTCAAAGGCTACGACTTGGAGTTGGAAATGCTTCGGCAGTGCTAGAGTATTTTATGAAAATGCAAAAGGAGAATTCAAATTTCTAGTACATGATTGATGTAGATGAAGAGAGTCGATTGAAGAATGTGCTATGGGTTGATGCTAGATGTAGGGCTGCATATAAAGATTTTAGTGATGTTGTGACATTTGACACAACATATCTAATGAACAAGTATGATATGCCATTTGCGGCTTTTGTGGGGGTTGATCATCATGGACATTCGGCATTGTTAGGTTGTGGGTTAATTTCACATGAGGACACAAAGACATTTGTATGGCTATTTCGTTCTTGGCTTAAATGCATGGATGTTGCTCCTAATGGAATTATCACTGATCAAGATAAGCTCATGCAAAATGCAATTGAGATTGTTTTCCCCGGTACAAGATATAGGTGTTTGTGGCATATAATGAAGAAAGTGCCTGAGAAGTTAAGAGGGTATAATGAATATGAAACTATAAAGTTTACGTTACAAAATATTGTGTATGATTCGTTGACACGTGAAGAGTTCGAAGAACATTAGAACAAATTCATTGATGTGTATAACCTTCATGAGAATGAATGGTTATCTGGATTGTATAAAGAAAGAGTACCTTGGGTGCCTCCATTTCTTAAAGATACTTTCTCGGCAAGTATGTCTACTACCCAATATAGTGAAAGTGTACATGCATTTTTCGATGGATATGTAAATTCCAAAATAACATTGAAATAATTTGTGGAACAATACGATAATGCATTGCGAGATAAAGTGGAAAAGGAAAGGGAGGCTGATTTTAGATCTTTTAAGTCTTGGATACCGTGCGTAACTAATTACCCCATCGAGAAACAATTTCAAAATGCATACACAACTGCAAAATTTAAAGAGTTTCAAGAAGAGATTGCGGGGAAGATTTATTGTGAATTATCTTTTCTGAAAAAGTCCAATTCGTATGAGGAGTATCAAGTTTTAGAAGATGTTTGGTTTGGAGATAGTAATCGGCGTGTTCACTTTCTGGTATACTTTGAAGAAATTTCATGTGATATTCGCTGCAATTGTCATTTGTTTGAGTTCAAAGGGATTTTATGCAGACATGCCATTATTTTGTTGATTCATAAAAAGGTTTCACACATTCCAGATAAGTACATTTATAGCATTGGAGGAAAAACATAAAAAGATGTCACTGATTGGTTGTAGGGTGTTTAATTCATAATAATAACATAAATGTATATATTATCCTTATTTTGGATGTTTTCAGTATATATTATCATCACATTTCATTTCAGATTATACTGTGGCAAATATAATCTTTGTACATATCATTTATACTAAGAATTAACATTCATATGATATTGGAGAAGTTCAACTAATTGAGAATATATTGTGAAATCAAACTTTATTAATTAATATATTTCCGTACATACAGTTTAGTATTTGAACTACACATAATTACAATTAACATTCATAGTCCGTTCCCCAATTAACTACACAGATGTTGAGAAGGTGGAGGTTGTTCAGTAGTTCTTCATCCTAATGTAGGCGGTGGAGGCTAACTGGAGGAGGACGAGGCTGGTGACAATTTCTTCATCATGTTGGATATTTCTGTCATGCGTTCCCCAAGGATGTCAACCATTTCTTCTATTCTTGATGGAACAAGTTGAAATCACTTTGCAACTGATCCTGTTGTTCCTGCATTTTCCTCTCAATACGTGAAAAACTTTCTTCTTGAAACCTTTCGATCCGATCAATTCTACTTACTATTTTGTCTAAGGTATGAGAATACATTTCTTCTACATTCTGAGAAGATCCAGGTTCCATACTCGTTCTTCTTCTTTTCCACACATAGACTCGTCCTTCATTTTCCCCGTCTGGAATAGGGACACCTTACTGCACCGTTGCCTCTTCTTCCATTTCATCCCTAATCAGCAACCATTCTCCTGACACATTCTTTTTAATCAAACCCATTTTAGACAATGTGACATTCCCCAAAAAATTATTTATAGAAAATGTTATCTTGTTGGCTTCATCTGAAGGGGTGATCTTAAAACCCAAGTTTTGACATATTAGTGTAACAAACATCCCCCAATAAATGTCATCTTTTTCTGCTTTAATCTCTCCCAACTTTTTAATCAATAACTTAGCTGAATTTACTTGCTTCCCTATTATTGCTGCTTCCATCAACAATAAATCCTTCACTGTTACATTTCCATTTGTCTCTTTCCTGCAATTAAATGTGAATGTCAGAAATATGTGAAAAACACTCATGGCAGGATTTCTTAACTTTATAGATTTATACCTATGTGGATGATAAACCCCTATTCCAGAAACATCTGTCCAAGCTTGTTTGGAATCCCACGTTCTGGGTACGCTATCCAAACCTTCAAAATCAATCCCTATCCGGTTTGCTAAGTCCTATGGCCTCACTACACAATTCTGATTCTTTAATCTAAAAAACATTGTATACGGCGGTAAATCATCAGTACTTGTCTCCACAACTTCCAAACTACTAAAAAACTCATAAATCAAATGCTTATATCCGTCATATGTAATACTACCAACTGCTCCCATTTCAAATTACGGATCCAACCATTAATCTCATCACCTAAACCCAAACTAGTTATAAATCCTATATCCAAACTTCTTCCAAGACAAATATCTCTTTTTGTCATCTCTTTGTATTGCTTTTTATGTTGCACGCCTCAAAATTGGACTCTAGATGATGATGAGCCTCCACCTGGAGTGGTTGTGTTTTTTGCTCTTACCATTTTCTGCTTTCTTCTAAAACCCTGAAAAAAACATATCCATAAGTAATTCATGTTATATGACAAAACATATATGACATTAAACCAATATCACAAACATAAAGCACATACATCATAACCATGTATCCCACTTTAACAGTATACTATCAAAATCAATCACATTGCAGACAAGCGAAAGAGAAATTGATCAAAATGTTAAAGAATATAGTCATTTTTTGTTGCTGAACCTTTCCTCCCAATAAAAACAAAGTCTCTTTGATGACAATATCCATACAAGTTTAGAACCAGCTCAATTTGGTTTAGAACACTATCAGTTCATTAAACTTCCTAGAATTTGTGTTGATAACTAAGCTCAATATGTCAAGCAAAATGTAGATTTTAAAACAATCGACAAGAAAAGTGAGTCTGGTCAGTTACTGCTGAAACCAAATCTGCTTGGATATACACATACACAAGCCGACTACTATTATACGATGTTCTTCCATTTTGCCACACATTATAATCAGGATTAGGCCAATACACACTTGAAATATCGAGTCCATCATACATCAATCTCAACACATTATCATTATCAAAATAACACATAAAATACCCAGAAGCATAAGTTCCTTTACCTAATTTGGAAATCAACTGTTTGCTCTTTGTAAAAAGTTGGTTTGGAAGAAGTGTGTCGGTAGGAT
This sequence comes from Pistacia atlantica, assembly GCA_026229545.1. NCBI lineage: Eukaryota > Viridiplantae > Streptophyta > Magnoliopsida > Sapindales > Anacardiaceae > Pistacia > Pistacia atlantica. The sequence continues at coordinate 21,691,460 of CM047900.1, forward strand.
AATCAAAGCTTTGCATAGAATGTCACACGTTCATATGGAGTTACATTCTTTAAATTTCTGTAAACCCTATTAGAGAAATAGGTACATATCTAATTAAAAAGGTATTGATATAATGCTCCAAAAAAATGAAATCTTATTAAAACAATTCTAAATATATTGAATAGGAATAATATATATCCCATTATAACAATTGCAACATAAGATAAAACAACAAAGTAGTTCATCAAAACCAAATACCAACATATCTGCCCAAAACCAACACTGCCAGAAGCAAACACTGATTCAAGAAAGTGCAACATTTTGCATTCAAATGTACAATGAGTTAACATTGAAACTTCATGCAAGTATAAGCCTTTTTTGGAACACCTTCTACCAACCAAAAACAAGTCCCCTGTTTTACCCTGTTTCCCTGGATTTAGTTGGTTTTTTCTATAGTGAATGGTTCTATAGGAGTATGATAGACATAAACTAAAACTAGAGATCCTAACAGCATACCTGGTCATTTTACTTTAAAAAACAAACAAAACACACCATGAACCACTGCCCAAGACTTTAACACCAAAGTTGCAGACAGTTACTTGGACTCTCTGCTTTATGAGTACTCTGCCCATTTAACTTTTTGTTTACCACTAGGAAGATGGACTCCAGTCCATCATCTGTGGATGGCAAGTGGTGCCTGCTCATTATACTTTGTAACTTTGTCTTTTTGTAAGTGATTAAGTCCTTTAGTAATAAAATTCTGTTTTCTGGAATTGTTACTTCGCTTTTGAATTGATATGTAGGCCTTTTACTGTATTAGTTTACTGAACACTTTTTGGATTATAAATTGTGAAATAAGTAATTACGGGAGAAGGTGCAATAACCGCAAACTCAGCCTTAATTAAATTGTAATCATGTTTACTTGCCAATAAATTCCACAAAATGTAGTTTGGCTAAATTCTTGTAGCCACAAAATCACCTAATAATTGTCCACTTTTATAACCCCCAAATCTAGGTTTTATTAGAATAAATTCATAACATGAAAGTTAAGAACAAAATACATAAAACTTATAAATACACTTAAACAATGTAGTATAATAGCCAAAGCCCACAAATATTCTTTATTCTACAGTTCTACCAAATTATAAATCAATTGAAAGAACATTGTATTCTTTTATTTTTGTCACATTTCATGTCAGATTATTGTACATTTAACTTTTTGTTTACCACTAGGAAGAAAATTGATGTTTGGATCGAATGAGTTTGGTCTCAAGATAAAGGGACATTATATAAGGCAGGAACTGCACAACCCCTCTCATCTAACCTTGTCCACTGGACACACTAATTTTTGCCTAGCAATGCAATGGTTGACTACAAATTTTAGCCATAATCAATAGAGAACAACACAACCAACAAAAATGTTATCTTTTTCCAAGCCAAAAACACCCAAAACAGAACACTTTTATTTGTCAATCACACAAACCAGTCCCACCAAATTGACTAGATTTCTCTTTATCAAATCAACTTCATTTAACACCAACACATTCATATAACATAAAAAAAATGAAAAAAAATTGAAAAACGAAACTGTCTAATTACCGTGGCTGATTTGTTTTTTGAGATGAAGAAGACAATAAACCAGAGCGAAGATGGAAGAAGAAGAAGAAGAAGACCACTGCCCATTTTTGTTTTAAACACTTTCCCCAAAAGTTTTTAACCTAAACGTTTTGTAATTGAAATTTTTGTTTTTAATTAGAGTAGGGACGCCCGTCCAAAAATAAAGGATGACCATCCATAAGAAATGGACGAGCGTCCCTTAAGTATGGACAGGCATCCATAAGGAATGGAAGCCCGTCCATTACGTATGGACGGCCGTCCATATAGAATGGACGGGCGTCCATTCCTTATGGACGTCGTCCATACTTAAGGGACACCCATCCATAATTTAGGACGGGCGTCCAAATATTTTTTTAAATATTTTTAAACCAAATTATGGACAGGGCGTCCATTCTATACGGACGCCCGCTACACATTACGGACGGGCATCCCCATGATTTTTTTAAATTTTTTTAAATTTTTTATATTTTAAAAAAAAAAACGGGTCTCCCTTATTTGGGGGCGTCCATCCAAAATTAAGGGACGGGCGTCCATTAACATATGAACGCCCGTCCAATATGTTTATGAACGGCCGTCCCTATTTTTTTTAATATTTTTTATTTCATTTAGCAATGGAAGGGCGTCTTCTAAATGAGGATGCTTAGTAAATGGACTCCCGTCCATATGGACAAGAGTCCATATTAGTGAACGGCCTGTCCATATGTTATGGACGGCCGTTCATTAGAAAAAAATTTAATAATGCTAAAATGCGTTGAATGGTCTGAGTCAGCACACACGTAAGCCGGTACAAAATTTTGGTGTAAAAACACTGGTGTCTGTATCATTGTTGATTTTAACACAAACCAATTTTTCTACTATTTCTCTTTTTCTTTCCTTCTCCTCATTCTCTTCTTTTCCTTATTTTCTTCTCACCTGTAGCTAACTCTTTGTAAGAACAAGAGAAAGCTTTATCTTCTTTTCTTTTTCTTTCTATTTGGCTAAGATACAAACACAAAGATTTTTCATTTTTCTTTGCAATTAAACCCCTCCTATATATTACCTATCTTCATTATTTCTTTAGTCACCCTCACTCAAATTTTTATTTCACTCATAACAAAGATATATTATTTATTAATATACCCTTCTAATACCCTTTTTCTCATTGTTGAAAAAAAGAAATGATTAATATGAAATATATGATCATAACTAATTAAACATTATAAGTCAAACTTTTAGACATACATATTGTTAATGTTTTACCTTGATAAGAGGCTGCATTAATTGGTATGCAGACTCTTTGCAATTAAGTGTGCCGGTCAAACAATTACATCTCATGATATCGTGTATGAGAGTGACAATGAGCCTCTTGGTCCAGCTACATACTATTTGATAGACACAAATAGATGGGAAGTTAGTAATGTTGGATACTTTATTGAGAACGATAATGCAGAGTATAAAATTGATTCTGCATCTATAGTCACAAATACTTAAGAGTCGAGACTTTTCCAAAGTGCTCGAATCTCTGCTTGATCTTTAAGATACTATGGTTTAGGCCTTCAAAATGGAAAGTACATTGTGACTCTCCAGTTTGCAGAATTAGGTAGTTTCAATACTACCAAATGGAAAAGTCTTGGGAGGCATGTTTTCAATATATATCTTCACGTATGTATTACATATTCAGATTATTTAGCCAAGTACGCCTCACCTATACATCACATAGGTTTTTGTTGAGGTTAAAGCATGACAAATGACCTTAAATCTAATATGTTTCCCAATATCTTGCCTTTCAACTGTTATTGGTTTTTGTTTCAACATTTAAATATGTTTATTCCAAGGAAATCTTGTCGAAAAAGATTTTGACATAACAAGGATAGCGGGTGGAGTCCTTAAAAGAGCAGTTCAAAGAGAATATCTAGCTCAAGTATCCGAAAACTCCATGGAAATCCACTTTTTTTGGGTTGAGAAAGGGACTTGCTATATTCCTGACATTGGTACATATGGACCCTCTATTTCGGCCAGTAGTGCTACCTTACGTTCAATAAATAGCTTCTTGTCCTTTTTCCACTTTTAGGTTGATTTCCTTGTATTATATAAGATA
>CM047900.1:21695232-21807972 GCA_026229545.1 Pistacia atlantica
TTATATAAGATATTGAGTCAATTACTAAGCTTGATACAAATTTCAGTTGATTTGGTTGCATTATAAAGATATTAAGTTAAGTACTATGATTTGATACATATTTCAAACCTCCAAGTCAAAACAAGAGAATATGCCTAATTGTGGGGATTGTTGTTGCTTTTGGGGTTGTATTTCAGTTACTTGCAACTTTCTTCATTGTCTGAAGAAGGATAATGCCACAGAGTGTTGATGATGGTAAATCAACATATCTTCGTACTGACGTCTTACCTATCGTATATACTAGCTATGAAAATACTATTGATAGTTTGCATCCTATTCTAGTCTTTTATTTAGGTTAGCATCTCGGCCATATGTTGACTTAATCCTTTTAAAATGTTTGAATAAGAAGGTGAGCTACATAACTTGTCAAGTAAACTCTGGCTCATGTGCAAGAAAGCTTTTGTACATAAAAAAGAATAATGTATTTTTCTCATTCTTGTTTAATTCATAAAGCAGAGTTCCATTAGTAAGTTCTTAAGTCCATTAATTACAAGATATGAACTTGGATTCTAGGATAAGAACTTGGATTCTAGGTTAATTAAAAGGAACAAAACTATGCCATCTTTTTGAAATATATGGAACTCTTCGTCGTTTTAGTTTTCACCGAATTGTTTACCCTTTAGGCACAAAACTGCGTTACAATGCCACAATTAGACAATTGCATTTGTTATTTCCAGCATTTCACATATTTGACTTGACAACCCCGCTAAAGAATTTGATTAGACAAACATTCCTGATAGTAAGCTAAGTTTGTTGTTAAATTTTTAGAGCTTCTCGGCATGGATATTAGACCATACACTTTCAGTTATGTGGAACTAATGACTGCGACAAAAGACTTCAGTTCTACAAATAAGGTTGGAGAGGGAGGATATGGACCAGTTTATAAGGTAAGTCATTGTTCTAATCAGTGCGTTAGTGGTGAGCACATTTGGTGTCTTAAAATTAACTGTTTTTTCTCGAACTAAAAACAAGTTTCAGCATTACTTTTTTTCCTAGATTAAATTGAAGACAATCTTTTTGGCTTTATATCAGTAAATAGTCAAGTCATCTTTGAGTTATATTCTATTTTTTTCATTAAATAAAGACAAGATTTGGTATTTGGTAAATAATAATCATATAAAATCGATCAATGGTTAACTAATTTTCCTCACCATTTCAAGTTGAACATTTTACATAATAGGGAATACTCAGTGATGGAAGAGTAATTCATGTGAAGCAATTATCTGTAGCATCCAACCAAGGGAAGAGCCAATTTGCTGTAGAAATTGCTACCATATCTATTGTGCAACATCATAACCTAGTAAAACTTCATGGATGTTGTTATGAGAGATCACAACGAATGCTTGTTTATGAATATCTGTAAAACAATAGTCTTGATAAAGCATTATTTGGTATGCGAATAGCATATATGTAGTACTAAGCTTTTCTTGGGAGTCTTAGCATTATTTGTTATGTCAATAATAGTTTAAACTTTTGTGACTTTTGCAAAGCAGGAAAAGGAAGTTTGGACCTTGACTGGCCATGCGTTATGATATTTGTTTAGAAGTAGTAAGAGGTCTATCGTATCTTCATGAGGAATCAAGGCTTCAAGCTATACACACAGACGTGAAAGCCGGTAATATTTTGCTTGATGGTAATCTCATCCCCAAAATATCAGATTTTGGTTTGGCCAAACTTTATGATAATAAGCAAAGTCACATAAGCATTCATGTTGTAGGGACATTGTAAGACTTTTAATTAGCACCTAAAATTTATTAAAATATTATGTTTTTTCATTCATTAGATAACTTAAATGAATTTTGCCTTAATTGCATTGATGTAGTGATTCTCTTGCACCGGAGTATGCCATGCGTGGATATCTTATGGAGAAGACTGATGTGTTTGCCTTTGGGGTTGTAATTCTAGAGGTTGTTAGTGAGAGGCCAAACATGGATTCAAGCTTGGAAGAAGAGAAGAAGTATCTTCTTGATTGGGTATGAATGACATTGCTATACCAGTTTTTTCTCCTTTTACTATTTCTAGTACTTGATAAACAAATTTGAAAGAACCAAACGAGGCCAAACTTGATATGCATATATACCATTTCTGATTTTATTTTCTACTTCTCCTCCTAATCTAATCACTCATATATCACAACTTCTATCTTTCTTGCTTAATTCCCATGCTTGACATCTATACAAGAATAACCGCCAACTAAAACTAGTGGACTCAAAACTGTCTGAATTCTGTGAGGAACAAGCAAATGGCCTAATAGGATTAGCTCTTTTGTGCACTCAAACATAGCCCTTGTCAAGGCCATCAATGTCCCGCGTGATTGATATGCTTCGTGGAGATGTGGAAGTGAGTACAGTAAATTCTAAGCTTGGATACTTGACTGAATCGGCATTTGATGATGTGACCACCTCTGTTAGTGATGATATAAATGAAGAATTTGAAGATACTAGCCATTACATCTCCTCAACAAAGTTAAGTACAATGGATAAAACTCCAGAAAGAAGTGCTAATGTGTAAAATTAGCTTAGGGTTTGTGAACAAAGCAGAAAAACACAGAGGAATATGTTTGATTTTCTTTCAATTGATAACTGGATTCGTTACAAAGTGTACAGTAAACTAAACAACTTTACTCTTTTATATGAATACAAAGACAAAGAGTAAAGTTTGTAAAGCACAGCTTATTATACAACTGATTTTACTAAAGTCAAAACTACACCGTCTTGCAGAATTACCTTTTTCTTCTGCTACTTGTATTTTTTGCAGTTTCGTCCTTTGACCAACATCCCCTCTCAAACTGGACATTCTTCTTCTGCTTCAGTAGCCTTTTTTCCACCAGCATTTTAAATTCATTGGATCTTTGACCAACATCTCTTCTGAAATCAACGTTTCTTTCTGATATCTCTGTTCTCATATAGTCCCTTTAGACAACACACACTCAACTTCTTCAGCTCCAGTTTAACAACTCTGCACCAGTTTTAACAACTCTGCATCAGTTAACCATCTCAACTGCTCACCTTAACAACTCTTATTCTCAATCATACAGTTACAAACTATGTTGCTCAGTACAACCAACTGAAATGTTAACCATCTCAACTGCTCACCTTAACAACTCTTATTCTCAATCATACAGTTACAAACTATGTTGCTCAGTACAACCAACTGAAATTCAATCACAAACCTCCAGTAACTAAAGTTCAATCACAAACCTCCAGTTTAACAACTCTGCATCAGTTTTAACAACTCTGCATCAATTAACCATCTCAACTTATGAGCACAATTCTATAACTTCTTCAACCATGCACAATACTGTAAACTATCTCAAAATCATCTCAGAATCATAGATCAATACTTAACTGCAACACATACACCTGCCACTACTACAGAACACACATCTGTCACAACTTGCAACAATCCACCACAATTTTTCAATTTGACACAACTTCTTCAACACTTCATCAGTAAAAAGAATAGCACAGAAAACCAGTAATCAACAATTAAGAGTCAGTACAGACTGCATAATTCAATCATTTTTCAACTGCAGATTTCAACCATTTTCTTGCCAGTCAATTTGACACAACTTCTTCAACACTTCATCAGTAAAAAGAACAGCACAGAAAACCAGTAATCAACAATTAAGAGTCAGTACAAACTGCATAATTCAATCATTTTTCAACTGCAGATTTCAACCATTTTCCAAACCATTAGACTGCATAATTCAATCATTTTTCAACTGCAGATTTCAACCATTTTCCAAACCATTTTTCAACAGTAGATTTCAACCATTTTCCAGGTGCAATCTGATCTTCTTCTGTATTACAAAATCAGGTAAGAATCATTATGCATTACAGTGAACTGCAACCACATTTAGTTTCTGCCTCAGCTCAGTAAATTGAACAGCAGATAATGCCTTTGTCAACACATCTGCAATCTGTAATTTTGATGGTACATATTGAACTGTCAGATTCTTGGCAAGAACCTGCTCCCTAATGTAGTGAGCATCTATTTCTATATGCTTTGTTCTTGCATGGAAGACTGGATTTGAAGCTAAGGCTCCAGCACTTGTATTGTCACACCAAATTACAGGTTTTGAGGGCAAGTGAAGATTGAGTTCAGTGAACATACTTTGAAGCCATGCAACCTCTGTAGCAGTTTGTGCTAATGCCCTGTATTCTGCTTCAGTGGATGATAACGCAACAACTTTTTTGTTTCTGGAGCTCCACTGAATTAGATTAGGTCCAAGATAGACACAATATCCACTGGTAGATCTTCTATCTTCAACATTACTACCCCAATCCGCATCAGCATAGCACTCAATATTTAGGGAGCTTGCTGGTTTAAACTGTAGCCCATAGTTTAGTGTTCCTTTAACATATCGCAAAACGCGCTTGCATGCTTGCCACTACAATTCAGTTGGGGCTTGTAAAAACTGACTAAGACGATTAACTATGAAGCTAATATCGGGTCTAGTCAGTGTTAGGTACTGTAAAGCTCCTATTGTCTTTGCGATATAATGTAGGGCTCTCAAATAGATCACTATCATCGGTACTCGAGTTTAGTACCAACGTACCATTGGTGTAGAGCATGAATGTGCATCCATCATTCTAGTTTTGACAAGCAAATCTGAGGCATATTTTGACTGCCTGAGATGTAAACCATCTGCTATCCTAACTGCTTCTAGGCCTAAAAAATATTTGAGTGATCCTAGAGTTTTCAAGGCAAATTGCTCATTTAAATCTTCCAACAACTGAGTTATATAGGCTGCATCAGAACCAGTGATTAAAATATCATCTACATAAACAAGAACATAGATTATTCCTGATGATTTTTTAAGAACAAATAAACTCGAATCTGAAACTGAGTTTTGAAAGCCTTTGGCTTGGAGAGCAGCCTTGAGTTTATCAAACCATGCCCTCGGAGCCTGTTTGAGGCCATATAAAGCCTTGTTTAATTTGCACACATATGAAGGATAAGCAGCTGATTCAAATCCACTTGGTTGCTGCATAAACACTAGCTCACCTAGAGTACCATTAAGGAATGCATTGTTGACATCAATTTGTTGAATATCCCATGCATTGGTTACTGCTAGAGTGAAGACTATTCTAATGGTGGATGGTTTTATAACTGGACTAAATGTCTCAAAATAGTCCAAACCAGGAGTTTGTTGAAACCCCTTAGCCACTAGTCTGGCTTTGTACTTCTGCAAAGTACCATCAGCATTTAATTTTGTTCTGAAAACCCATTTATTACCTACAATATTCATATCTTCAGTAGGAGAAACAAGGGTCCAGGTGTTGTTCCTAATTAGAGCATCAAACTCTGCCTGCATAGCCTCTTTCCAAACTGCAGTTTTTAATGCTTCAACAACTGATACAGGTTCTGATTCTATAATAGGCTGACTAGCTGTAAGATAAACAGCATGATCCAAAGGCTCACAGGTTAAATTAACATGTCCAGTAGCAGCTTTGGCTCTTGTAATCATAGGATGAGAATTAATTGGGATAGGAAGTTGATCATTAGTGAACTGTGAAGCAGTAAGGTCAACCTCAAGTTGGCAATTAGGTAAAGTACATAATGATGGACTGGTAGATACTGGAGATGTAGAAGAACAAGCTGGTATTGGAGTATTAAGGTCAACCTCAATATGACATGATGGCAAATTGTAGGAGGAAGAAACAACAGGTAGTTGAGATACTGGATTAAGCCTGTTTGAGTTAGATGGGACAGATTCTGATTGAATGGTATGTAATGGAAAACCAGATTTTTCTGCAGTGTTCACATGTGAAATTAAAGGAGGACTATGGCTTGAACTATTAGCAACATTAGAGATACTAGGTAAGGATGAATCAGACAAATGTGAAGAGGATCTACCTGCCGCTGAAGAGTAAGAACCAACTGTTGAATTGTTAGGAACAGTCTGAGAGCCAGTTACCACTTGGGGATCATAGGCTACTGAAGATGGATTATGCTGGAAAATTATATATGGCAGTGGATGTGTATTACTGAAACAAGTATTAGGGGAATTGGCTGAGGGATCAGTGTTAGATTGAACAGATAGCTTATTAAACTCTTGAGAATAAGGAAATTCATTTTCATTGAATTTAACACTAGGAGTAATGAAGATCTTCCCATCAGCCCTTAAACATTTATAACCTTTGTGAAGTAAGCTATACCCGACAAATACACATTTTGAGGAATGAAAATCAAACTTATGACTATGAAAATTCCTAAGAAACGGGAAACAAGCACAGCCAAAAACTTTAAGACTATCATACACAGGATATTTATTAAAAAGCAAAAAATAGGGAGTATTATTATTTAAGACAGTAGTGGGCAGTCGGTTGATGAGAAAAACTGCTGTTTCAAAGGCCAGCCACCAATATTTTAAAGGCATGGATGCATGAGCTAATAAGGTAAGTCCTATTTCAATAATGTGCCTATGTTTTCTTTCACTACGGCCATTTTGTTGATGGACATAGGCACATGAGTACCTAGTTTGAATACCATTTTCAACTAGATAAGGAAGTAAGGCTTTGTACTCACCTCCTTGATCTGACTGAAGGCACTTCAGTTTAGTTCCAAACTGCCTCTCAGCAAGATGATGAAACTTGATAAAGGTGGATTTAACTTCAGCTTTAGTCCTAAGGGGAAACAGCCAAGTGAAACGACTAAAATCGTCTAGAAACTACACATAATACTTAAATCCTTCCACTGAAGTGACTGGGGCAGGACCCCACACATCGCTATGTACAAGAGCTAAGGGTGCTGTGGCATGAGATTGGGACAAGGGAAAACTATTCTGATGTAATTTTCCTAGCTGACAAGCATCACAGAAACTAGACACTTTGGTAAGCAGATTCTGATTTTCAATAGGAAAAACAGATTTGGAAAGTGTAGACAGGACTTTATGTAAAGTAGTAGAGTTGGGATGACCCAAAGACAGGACTTTATGTAAAGTAGTAGAGTTGGGATGACCCAATCTTTTATGCCAAATCATGTGTTGGTATGAGTGTTTGTCAACAGTAGAACAAGCATGAGATTCAACAGCATGTGTTTCATTAGTATTAACAGTAGAACAAACATGAGATTCAACAGCATGTGTTTTATTAGTATTAACAGTAGAACAAGCATGAGATTCAGCAGGAATACATTTTGACTTATTTCTAGACCAAGAAACACTACACTGTGATGTAAAATCAGAATCATTATTATAGCTAACATTTGAAACTACATCAGAATTTTTATTGACATTTTCAACTAGCTCTAAATGTTGATTGGACAATTTTGGGGTAGTTACAGGTTTATTGACAGGCTGAGAAGAGTCTTTGATTGAAGGGCTCATAACATGTGTAGTGGTTGCCAAATTTTGTGATAGGTAGGCTGTATTTCCTGTATTCAAACCAGATTGATGATAAGAAACACATGGTTTTGACAGATCAGTGGTGTTTGATGGAATCTCAAGTTGATAAAGTCCTTCTTTAAGACCCATTTGCAGTAACATGGCCTTGGTTGACTTGTCCTTAACAACACAAGAGTTAGCATCAAACTCAACAACAACATTATTATCCCTAGTAAACTTAGATATACTCAGCAGATTTTTTGTGATTTTAGGAACACAAAGTATGTTTTTAAGATAAAGGCACTTGGAATGAAGACTACTAGGAATAAAAGAGTGACCAGTATGAGAGATGTGAAGGTACTCACCATTGCCAACTTGAAGTTTATCCTCACCTTCATAGTTCTTGCTAATGGTCAGTTGAGATAGGTTGGAAGTGACATGATCAGTTGCCCCTGAGTCCATAAACCATGCTGGATAAACTGGAGTAGTGACAGAAGCATGTGGATTGTTGTATAGTGCTGTACAACTATGATCTAAAAAAGCATTACTTCCAGGATACACCATTGAGTTACTACCAGTATGAACCAGATTTGCTTGACTATTGGCTCCCATCGTCTGGTGCTGGGAACTCCAAAAGTACTCTTAGGAGTGCCAGTGAACTGTGACTGTTGTGGGTTAAAATGTTGTTGCTGTGTATGTTGTTGCTGTGTTTGAAAGGTACTATCAGTAGGATACTGTACTGGTTCAGTAGGGTAAGTGTTGAAATGTTGTTGTGGTGCTGAATTAGAGAATGTGTGACTAGGAAAGTTTCCATTGTTTCCATTTCCAGCTTGAAAGGTACCATTATAGGTTGAGTTATATCTATGATAACACTGTATGGCTGAGTGTCCTGCTTTATTGCATACTTGACAAATAATTCTCCCTCTGCCTAGGCCTCTGCCTCTGCCTCTTCCATATGTGTTAAAACCAGAGGATCTAGGGTTAAATGGCATAGTATTGTAAGGTAAATGTGAGTTAGCAACAGGACCAGGAGAGAAAGGTTGAGTTGTGGTGTTATATGCAGAGAATGAAGTCTGAACAGCTGGAACAGGGGGCTGAACAGGTGAGTTTACATAGGAGGGTAAAGTGACATAGTTTTGTGAGGTGTGTGGGTTTCCAAGAGACATTAGAGAAGGTATGGTACTGCTCAGATTGTCTGCAGTTTTGACAGAAGGATTGACTGGTAAATTAGTACCGACACATTATAGCAAGTGATTTGTTATGGAGGCTATATTTGCTGAAGTGTTGTAAAGATCTGTAGAATTAAACTTCTCAAGACGAATTTCATACTTTTGCAACTGAAACTGTGCCTCTTGAAGAGTTACAGTATCTACTTTTGATTCCAGTCTAGAGGTGAGTGTCATTACTGCTGGATCATATTCAGGCCCTAGACCATCTAACACATACTGTAATAAGTCTCCATCAGAGATAATCAATCCACTTGCAGCTAAGCTTTTTGCAGTTTCTTTCATTTTCTTCACATAGTCACTAATACTCAATGCTCCTTTATGAGTTGTTTGAAGTAAATTTTTCAAATGTAAGGCTCTAGCTTTTGAGTCTGTAACAAACTCACTTTCTAAGGCTAACCAAATCTCATTGGAAAACCTACACTTAGACACAACACAGAACATGCTTTCACTAATTGAAGCTAGTAACCAACTCACTAAACATTTATCAGTCTTTTTCCACAGTATAAAAGTTGGATTTAAACTTTCTCCAATAGTATTGCTACTCAGTTCAACTTCAGAATCATTAATCAAAATAGGTGAAGGACAAGGTACTCTACCTAACAGATGATCTTCCAGCTCATGTGAGCCAACGGCAAAGAGAATCTGAGAGCTCCAAAACCGATAATTGTTCCTTGTCAGCTTGGGATTAATTACTTGTAAGCTTGAGGCAAGAACTGAGGTAGTCCGATTCTGCATTTCAGACATCATCTTCCCGGTGCTGTTAAGCGACTGAGAGATAGCAGGATCTGAGGCCATTGACGTTAGTCAGCGCTCTGATACCATGTAAAATTAGCTTAGGGTTTGTGAACAAAGCAGAAAAACAGAGAGGAATATGTTTGATTTTCTTTCAATTGATAACTGGATTCGTTACAAAGTGTACAGTAAAGTAAACAACTTTACTCTTTTATATGAATACAAAGACAAAGAGTAAAGTTTGTAAAGCACAGCTTATTATACAACTGATTTTACTAAAGTCAAAACTACACCGTCTTGCAGAATTACCTTTTTCTTCTGCTACTTGTATTTTTTGCAGTTTCGTCCTTTGACCAACATAATGAAGCCCTGTTCCATTGATTGGCTTTCACTTTAGATTCTAGATTTATTTCATGTTAGTTAAACACAATTGTTATTCATAATGTTAAAAAATTTTAAGACCAAAAAACTCTAGTAAAAAATATACATAATAGATTTTGAACTACTTCTTGTTCAACAAGCACAAGACTGAATCTTCACCATGAAATGGAAATTGATTTTGAATTACTTCTTCTTGAACAAGCACAGGGGCTAAAACTTCACCAGGAAATTGAAATAAAGTACTTCTCCGTGACATTATTGGAAAGGGTAGATAACAAATTAATATTTTTTGCTTGATTGAAGTGTGAGTTATTGAAGCTTCTTTTATGTATATTCACTTAGAAAGGAAAGGTGCCCAACTGTTCTATAAGCTTAGCCCAATTATCGAGCTTTAGCTTAGTAATGTGGGACGCAATTGGGTTGTTACAATCCACCATGCTTCTGCAGCCAACTGCCACGGTAATCCATCCACTTGAAATGTTTAAAACTTTAATTTCACCTCCTATTTCAAATTTAAACTTCAAATTTCAGGTGTTACATTTTCTACTCACCAATAAAAATATAGTCCATTTAAAATGATGTATTGTTGTTGTTGAAGGTGATCTATGTAAAGGGAACTGAAACTCAACAACAATTAAGGGAGAAATTAAAATGCAAATCAGTACTTGCCGATTTTGCCCTCGTTTTTTATTTTGTTTGTTTTGAGGAGTAACTGCATTTTTTTTGTGCTACTACTAGCTCCAGATGCTGTTTGGCTACTCAGAAAATTTTGTGTTCAATAGTTGAAAAGAATGTTAGAAAAGGAATAGGATAAATAATCAAGTAATTTCCAATTTCTTATTAAAGGATAAATCTTCACATAATTCTTTTTTCTGTAATAATATTTTATTTAAGTCGAGTTTAACGATTAAATCAATATTAAATTACGTTAAATGAAAAAAAAAATTCCTAAATTAAGTTCAGATTTTGGACGGAATGGTAATTAAGGGGAATCGGTGGTGTTTGTTGGGCAAGGTAGAGATGTGGTGCGGAGTAAAATGGGAATGTTGGGAAAATAGGATACAAGCGTCATTTGGGATATTGTTGAGGGTAAAAATGGAAAGTAGAATTAAGTAGAGTGGGGACACATAATAATGGGATATGCCATATGATGTCAATATGCAGAAGCTGAAAGCGTCTAATTACTAATTTTTCAGTAACGTGAAAAATATTTTATTCTCTTCTTATTTTTTATTTTTTTTGTGAAAATCTTCTATAAAATGGGTATATATGTCTTCGATCAATAAGGAAAAAAAAAACATTAGCAACTTAAGTTTGCTATTACCAAATATGTAAAACGACAAATGATAACTCTGTTGATATAAAAGGTACATATCAGATCGATAAATTCTAGGAACATTAATAAGTCAAATATATGATAAGAAAGTTTAAATCTATGTGAGTGATAAATCATGGAAACTGTTTAGTATAAATAGATTTACACATCATTGGCAAAAAGATAGATGTCATATTTTAGATATATAGATTCTGTTAGATACAAAACAAGATAGTACAGGTTTATGTGAGTTATAGATTCTAGAAGTCATTTAGTAAATGACAAATGATAGATGGTAGATTCTAGGAACCATTAAGTAAATATACAAACTATAGATGATAAATTTGCGTGTAGACAAAAAAAATTAGAGGAGTGACCACTTGGCTTGTGGCCTAATGGCAAGACTCTGGGTTACCCAGAGGTCTTGTGTTCAAGTTACACAAAGTAATCATCTACCATATTTATGACTTACCTTGCTCATTAGACTTGTAGAGTGTTTAATAGACTTCAAAAATTAGTTGAGGTGTATACAAACTTTGTTGAATTTTTTTTGTGGGAATATTTGACATTTTATTTTTCTAGCGGAGGTTGATTTTGTTACATTATCTATGCCCTGTGAGTGGATTGGAACATTTGGTTTTGTATTTGTTTTATTTAAGGGATAGTGATTTTTTTTTTTTTTGAAATTTCTATATGCCTAGTGTGCAGAATTCATTTTTAGGAATAATTGAATTGTTTTAGATGAACTTGTATGGATGCATGTACATATTATTACCGGCTAGCCTAGTTGTTGTTAGTTTGTGATTTTTTTAATTGATTGCCCTAATCTTTTACAATCATTGGGCTTGAAAGAGTTAACCTTGGATGGCTGAAAAGCCCTTTCTGAAATGAAGTTATGTGAACTCAATGACACTTCACATGTTCTTTGTAAATTATTACTAGTGTTTTAGGATCCATTGATTTGTAATTTGATTGTGATTCCTCATTTTGAACCTAAATAATAATGGAAAATAATGTTTTAAAGTGTATTTGATTCAAAGCTTATGAAAATAATTATCCCAAAGTTAAGGTAATTTATGTAGCTTTATTTGTTGTTGCTTGCTTGAGACATAGTTATTACACAATTTGACCAAATTGAACTAAAATGCATGAAATTTCATTAATTGATGAACGATTACATAATAACAATATTCTATTACAATTTAAGACGTAGTTATGTAAATTTTCTGAGGACTATACTTAAATATCATTGGATTTATCTGTAAAAATATCAATACCACTAAATTGTCTCTTTCGTAACTAGTAAACTCTAAAACAATTACAAAAGACAAAAAATCCAACTATATAATAATATATTGTCTCTACTTAGAACTTGTTATTTATTCTATAATTTTATTTTATTTATTTTCACCACTTGGGTTGTGCATTCTTGGGCCTGTTGTTTTTTAACAAATGTGTGAAGTCCTTGGACTTGTGCCATTTTAGCTGGAGGGTTTATTTAAGCTTTTGGGCTTGCAGCATTTCTTTATATGAAATGTTGTACAGTTAGCTTTAGGGCTTTTGTCAAGACCTTCTTTTTGATAAGGCTTAGCTTGTAGAGGCTTGTTTTTCTTCTGTTATGACCTTTCTTCTTGTTAGTTTGATCCATCGGTTTGTCCAAGGCTCTTTTGGGGAAAGGGTTCTCTTTCCTCGGCTGTAATCTTTTTTTTTAATTTAATTATCAGGTTTATCTAAAAAAATTTACTTTTTTTTCCAAAATAATTAAACAGATAAAAAAGACAAAAAAGACAAAAAATGAAACAATATATTATTATAACTTCTTACATGGGTTGCATCCAACAACTTTCCATGCATTATTCCAAAGAAAGAAAAAAGTGAATTTAACCATTAATATCGATGAAAATTTTAACAATTAAAAATTAAATTCAAAGTGAAAGTAATGTCTTTAAGGTTAAATTAATTATGTTAATTACTTTCTCACCACTTTAAGACTTCAACAAATTAAAGTAATTGACTTGGAAATTTGGGTTACTTTCATACATCTTTTAAGAAAAATATTATTATCTTGTGAAAGTAAAATGTGTTTGATCTTGTTTTCTAAAAGGCACATGTGTATCACATTAGATATGATTATGAACCTAAAGTCTTGATTTCTATAAGACTAGCAATATGTATACATTTTTTTACAAAATTACATAGACAAACTCTTTAAATTTAAATTTTATGAAGTATAAAATTTAAAATAATATGTAATTTAAAATTTTTAAAAAAAATTATAAAATCATTAGGGGAAAAAACATGATTTGAGAAAATAAAAATATTTTTATATGTCATTTTAGAGAAAATATAGAAATTTCTCGCTACTATTTTCCATTATAAACTATAGAAAGTGCCATCTATATTCTAATGTTTTAGTTTATTTTATTTTTGTGAAGAGTAATAGTTGGGAAATCAGTTTCATATAAAGACTTGGAAAAAGTGAAAATTATTAATAAATTAAAGAGATTATAATCTATTTTATTTATTAAAAAAATAGTGGCTACTGTTTTGAAAAGAAAAAAAGAGAGAGAGATTATAATGGATATTGTGAGAATCACATAATAATATCACATCTTTTTTAAACAAGAAATTTGTCATTGTAAATAAAGAAAATATTAATAGATTTATACGTATTAATTCCCCCACCAACAATTACGCTTTTTGAAAAAAGGTCTTGTAATTTGTTATCCAATCAGCTACTATAACAATTGGATTTTATGAAAAAAAAATTGCATATATGAAATGTTTTTTATTGAATTAATACATTTATGATATATTAAAACTGTCTAAGAATTTCTCACTTCATGGGCCACATTCCTCTCTCTTGCAGGACAATAATTTAGGGAAAGTAAACTATTAATTTGGAATCAATTGTTTTTTTTTTTTTTTTAATCCCACAATATCAGTATTAATGAAAGGTAAAAATTTGATTTAAAAATCAATATTAACACAAACTTTTATGTTTATGGGTTATTCTACATAATAAAGATCTATTTTGATGTAAAGGAAACAACCACTATTTCAACCTAATATGTGATTACTATCTTTAATAAACGGAATGGGTTGTTTTATATTTTAGTGTAATTTTTTTTTTGCCCCCACCAAATTGCTTCTTCCATAATGAGTCAACTAAAAAGCAATTAAAAAAACTAGAAATTAATAATATATTAAAATATTACTCCACTTATAACTTCCTAAATGGGCTGAGGTCCTGAGTCCAGCAACTTTTCATTATTTCAAAGAGAATAAACGGCATTTTCCCACCCAAGGTTTCGTCAAATAACTAGTTTTTACCCTTGGTTTCATAAATTTCAGATTCCCACCCTTAAAATAACGTTTTCTTTATTTTAACAGTTGAAAGCTAAAATGACCTTTTCTTATTTTTTTCTCTCCCCTTCTCATTTCTTCTTCGTCTCCTCCTCCTCCTCCTCCTCTCATATTCTTCTTTTTCCCTCCCCATCTCAAAACGATTGTAATTTCAAGCCCCCATACCTAATTCCGGTGGCGTCTGGACCCCCCACCACCACCATTTGATCGCCCGACCCCACCACACCAAAACCCCTCTATCCCCCACCCCACAGATCCTGCAAATCACCCGCTGGCCGTATTCTGAAATCAGTCTACTCGACGTCCTTTACGCCACTTTTTTGGCTTTTTTCACCCAAAACCACCACCATCTGCCTCCCTAAACCTCCCACACCAAAACCCCAGCCTTTGCTTAATTGAAACCAGTCATCCCCACCTGGAAATCACCGGCCACAACTGGGTTTTTTTATGCGCTGCGTGACTGTCTCTTGCCAGATTTCAACTGATTCCAGTGGCCTCAACCCCAAACGACACCACCCCTACACTCACTACCATCTCACCTTCAAAACCCCCAACCTTCCCAACCACGAGTGCCTGCTGTTCACCATTGCCACTCAACTTTGGGTTTTGCAAAATCAGCTGAAATTGGGTTTGATTGGTTGTGGAATTGATTTTTGATTTGTTTGATTTTTGATTTAGTTTTTTGCTTTTGCATTTTGTCTCTGTTTTTGTATCTTGTTCAATATTTTATTTTGATTGTTTGTGTTGCGGTGATTGTGTTGGGAAAGAAGAAGGGCCGGTTGTGGTGGTGGTTTGGGAGGGGGTGATTTGGCTAGCTGTTGTGGTGGTTTGGGATGGGGTCATTTGGAATGGGCTGTGGTGGCAGGAAGGTGGTGTCGGTAGGTGGGAGGCAGTCGAAGGCCGGCGGCAGTGAAGAAGAGGAAAGTAGACGAAGAAGAAAAATGTCAAAGGGCAATTTTGTAAAAGAACCCTCTGCCCCTGTGTCGCAACCCATCCGTCACTAACAACGTCCATTTAAGGGTGAGAGAATCTAGAATTTATGAAACCAGGGGTACCAATGAATATTCACTAAACCTTGGGTGGGAATATGTTATTTACTCTTTCAAAGAAAGCAAAAAAAAGTGTAATTTAATTATTTAT
Source organism: Pistacia atlantica (assembly GCA_026229545.1). NCBI lineage: Eukaryota > Viridiplantae > Streptophyta > Magnoliopsida > Sapindales > Anacardiaceae > Pistacia > Pistacia atlantica. The sequence continues at coordinate 21,710,765 of CM047900.1, forward strand.
TTTAAATATATAAATATAGAGTCAGGTAATTGCTTTTTGATTACGAGAATAAAAAGGGAAAAAAAATAGCCAAAAGAGTCCAAGATTGATAATATATGTTCCCTTATTGAAGACAGGGTCAACTATTGTTGACCAGTGAAGTCAACTGGGACAAAGAGCAAGTCTTATAATAACGACATAGAAATGGAGCTGTTAATTATTCTTGAAGAAACAAATATTAAACAAGAGTAATATTGGTTTATACATGTAATGATAGTGTTGATGAAATCAGCCGCTTCAGTTTCAGCAATTGTTTGCTTGTATGTTAGTTGCATTTTCTTGCACCTTCTTGTACTTGATGTAGCTCAAACTCAAGCTACTACAGCTCCTCATGAAGGTCTGCTTCTAAGTAGAATTTTACTTATCTTTTTTTATTATTTTAACTCTGAAAGATGCTTCATATTCAGACTCGGTAACTCACTTCATTCTTCTCTTTTTTTGAATTGCTTCTCTTCTATAACAGTGGCAGCATTGAATATGATTTTTGAAAAATGGGGGATTTCTGCAAATCAAAATCAATGGAATATAAGTGGAGAGCCATGTAGTGGAGCCGCCGTTGACGAATCCATTGCCCTTGCTACCAATGGTTACAACCCATTTATCAAATGTGATTGTTCTTTCAACGAAGAACACTCTTTGCCACATCATCAAGGATGTAAGTAGGAAAAGACAAAATTTTGAGAGCTCGAGCCTTTCTTTAATTTCAGGGTTGCTTAGTTTTACAATTTCTTAAATTACAGGAGAGTAACAGACAGGAAGCTGATGGTGTGATCCCAGATGAGCTATGGAGTTTGAAATTTCCTTACCTACCTGTATGGTTTTGTATATTTCATATATGCTTATTTCAATTGTGTATAATTTTAGATCACTAGGTGAGGGTGAGTGGTTATTAAAATATTTTACTTTATTTTATTGAATTATGTTTAAATATTTCTTGACACCATGCCGTATCAACATCATAAAATTAAAATGAATTTAAGCTTTGTGTTCTTAAATATTCAATCTTACCAGTTGTTTCTTTTGAATAAGGAAGGATACCAAGGAACCACTTGTCAGGTTCACTTTCTCCATCTATCAGCAATCTAACTGCATTAAAAATCCTTTAGGCAGCTGTTAAAAAAAATTTAATTTTGAAACTCATACTAGTTTTTTTTCTTATGCTAATTAGTTCTCATTTTGATCAGGGAACTTAACATTAATAGATTATCTGGGCAGCTTCCAAAAGAGCTTGGGATGCTTTCTGAATTAGAATACTTGTAAGCTCAAACTCTGTCCCCCTTAACTATTTAACTTTTAATAATTTAATGTACGAACTCTTTTTTTTGTAATTGCATTACAATTATATAACTGAATAGCTAAATTCTTGGGCATGTAGAGGACTTGGAGGAAACAACTTCTCTGGTCCTTTGCCATCTGAGCTCGGTAATTTGACGAAATTAAAGACATTGTAAGTTTTTATAGATTTTTCGGTTTCATTTTCAATGCAACATTTTGCTTATATTGAGCATATCTTGTACGAACTCTATTTTTGTAATTGCATTACAATTATATAACTGAAGAGTTAAGTTCTTGGGGATGTAGCATAATTGGAACAAACGACTTCTCTGGTCCTTTGCCATCTGAGCTCGGTAATTTGACGAACTTAAACACATTGTAAGTTTTTAGAGACTTTTCGATTTCATTTTCAATGCAACATTTTGCTTATATTGAGCATATCTGAGCCGACCTGGCTTTAGTCTTAGCTTTAACATAAACCAAATTCTCAGTTACTTCACACAAGATTGTACTATCATGTTTCGTCGTTCATTTACTCGATGATAGCTTTATTGGAGTCAAGTTACTAGATTTGTAAGGAATCTATAAATATTCTTTGCCTTTGGCAGATATATTGACAGTACTGGACTGAGTGGTGAGATTCCTTCGAGTTTCGCTAATCTAAAGAACTTGGAATCACTGTAACAACTTTTCTATTTCTGTTGATCTTCTAATTGGAATTTTTCTAATATGGATATGCTTTCTACGATGAAAAATGGCTTGGATTAGATCTTAATCTAATTGTTATATTGTGCTCAGGTTGGCTGCTAACATTGAACTTACAGGAAGAATTCCTGACTTTATAGGAAATTGGTCAAATCTTCATCAGTTGTGAGAAAACTATTTTTTTTTTTTTTTCATTATTTTGTTCTCAGTACCCCTAAGTTATTTTAGCTTCAACCTTCTTAGCCAACAATTGAGTTTCAAACAATGTAATTTTAAGTTGTAGATGGGGAATATCTATTCACGTAGTTTAAACGTTTCTACTTTGAATGTTATGCCAATACAGCTCAAAATTTCCTTTTTCCATATGTTATTGTAGGATACTTATGGGAAATTCGTTTGAAGGGCCGATACCATCATCTTTTTCCAGTCTGATTAATTTGACCGATTTGTGAGAGTTCGCCTACAAGATTTCATTGATTATGTTGGAATTTTTCAATAATCAATACTAACAATCTTATAAAAAATGAAAATGCAGGAGAATAAGTGATTTATCAAATGGGAGCTCCTCGTCATTAGCATTTCTAACGAATATGAAAAAATTAACTTCGTTGTAAGGCAACATTGTCAAAGTTCTAATATTATGTGTTGAATTACCTCATATATACTTTTTGTGTTTTTCTTTGTCTTCTTTCTTTGATCTACACTGTTTGTTTCATATACTGCAGAAGTACTAAGGAATAACAAAATTTCCGATTCAATTCCATCTAATATTGGGGACTACTTGAGTTTGCGACACCTGTAAGTTATCTATTCTTTGTTCTCTTTTTGTTTTTTACCTCCATTCCTTTTTTTTTTTTTTTGCAAGTTTTCATCTAATAATGGTGTAATTCTGAATTTTTTTCTTCAGTGATCTGAGTTTCAACAATATCAGTGGACAGATTCCTAGCTCGCTTTTCAATTTGGATTCATTGACTTACCTGTAATCTACCATTTATGATGTGTTCTATCTATTACTTTATAGTGTACTCATTTTATTGAAACATGACTTTTGTACTCAGGTTTCTTGGAAACAATAGTTTAAATGGTACCCTCCCAAATGAAAAGGGGACAACTCTTCTATATATGTAAGTACTTTTGACATATTTGCCTCAACTTCATTATAATATACCCATAATGGAATGCTCTACTAATTAATGTTTCAACTGAAAAGGTAATAGTTACAAGACGAGTTTTTTCGGGAACCCTAGTTTTTAGCAAAAGTCACTCGAGCGAAAGGCTAAACTTGCATTTATATTAATCTATACTTACATAAGTGCATTGCTTCTCCTAGCTAAATGCATATGAATTAACATGTCTAGCTAAGCTTGTTACTTGTACTTGTGGGGTTCTTGGGAAAAAAATCCAAAATCTTATAGAAAAAAAAATCATTGTGATTTTAATAATACCTGAATTTTATACTCACAAGCACATGCATTGTGTAGTTAACATTCTCCTCACCTGATGTTGGCAGAGATGTATCTTACAATAATCTATCCGGCAACCTTCCTTCTTGGATTCAAGAACAAAATTTACAACTGTACGTCCTTAATTTTTTTAAACATGTAATTTATTTAAAATCTTTACTATACATTTCACATTTTCTTAGATAAATTTTTTACTTTCCAGTATAGTATTTAAAATGATGAAACTAAAATTCAGAATGCTATTGTTGCAATGTGCAGAAACTTAGTGGCCAACAACTTCAATATAGAAAGTTCTAATTACATCAGGTAATTCTCTTGTTCTGTGTTTTGTTAAAATGCTTGAGACTCTTTATAACAATATTGAAAATGAACAATAATGGATAACATGATTTCTATGTTCCTACTCTTCCTTTAGTGCTCTCCCGTATGGGCTGAATTGTCTCCAACGCAATTTTCCTTGCAATCGAGGTTCTGGAATCTGTAAGTACAACTTCTCTATTTCGTGGTTTCGAGAGTTTTAGGGTTAAAATTTCAGTAGAGTAACGCCTATTTTAACACCTGTCCCAAATTTAATTACTCTGTTAAAAACACTTCTAATAGCTATTCATCAAGATACAACATACATAACATACATGTGATCTTCGTCCACACCAATATTTATTAAATACATCAATTTGTACAACTTCAAAGGATTATATATTTTCACAATATATCTATCCTCATGGCTTTGAATAGGGTCCAACTAAGTAGATATAATCCTCTGGAGTTAATCATTTCGATGTAGGCTTGCATGCGTTTGCTTTCGGGCTTCACACAACCGTCAAACACCCAAAATGCATCTACTTAGTTCTAAGGACCTAAGCCTTATAAATTGAATCCTGAACTCATTTGCCAGCAATGTGGGATGTAAAAAACTGATTACCTTATGGACCTCACATCCTTGTAGGTCGTCACACTACATTGTTGAGTCGCGAACCGACTTTGATATCAATTGTCAATCCTAAATCCAACCAATTAAATATTGACCAACTCTAATAAATTCTTTTGTGACTCTCTATTTTAACCCCCAATTACTATTTTCTTTTTGTTTTTTCTTTCCTTCTTCTCATTCTCTTCTTTTCCATATTTTCTTCACACCGTTTGCTAACTCTTTGTAAGAACAAGAGAAAGCTTATCTTCTTTTCTTTTCCTTTCTATTTGGCTAACATATAAGACACCAAGATTTTTCATTTCTCTTTGCAATTAAACCCCTCCTATATATTACCTATCTTCTTTATCTCCTTAGTCACCCCCACTGAAATTTTTATTTCACTCATAACAAAGATATATTATTTATTAATATACCCCTTCTAATACCCTTTTTCTAATTGTTGAAAAACAAAAATGATTAATCTAAAATATATAATCACAAATATTAAATAAAATTAAAATAATAAGTGGCTAGATATTATAAATCAAACTTTTAGACATACATATTCTTAATGTTTTACCGTGATAAGAGGTTATATTGGTATGCAGATTCGAGCTTTGCAATTAATTGTGCCGGTTCAAAAATTACATCTCACAATATTGTGTATGAGAGTGACAATGAGCGTCTTGGTCCAGCTACATACTATTTGACGGACACAAATAGATGGGGAGTTAGTAATGTTGGATACGTTGAGGACGATAATCTAGAGTATACAATTAATTCTGCGTCTGTAGTCACAAATACTCAAGAGTCGACACTTTTCCAAACAGCTCGAACCTCTGCTTCATCTTTAAGATACTATGGTTTAGGCCTTCAAAATGGAAACTACGCTGTGACTCTCCAATTTGCAGAGTTAGCTAATTTTAGTGCTATTAGATGGAAAAGTTTGAGGATACGCGTTTTCGATATATATATTCAGGTATGTATTGCATATTCAAATTATTTTAGCCAAATACGCCTCACCTATACATTACATAGGTTTATGTTGAAGTTAAAGCATGATGAATGACCTTAAATGTAATACATTTCCCAATATCTTTCCTTTCAACTGTTATTGGTTTTTGTTTCAACATTTAAATATGTTTATTCTAGGGAAATCTTGTTGAAAAAGATTTTGACATAACAAGGGTAGCGGGTGGAGTCCTTAGAAGAGCAGTTCAAAGAGAATATTTGGCTCAAGTATCCAAAAACTACATGGAAATCCATTTTTTTTGGGCTGGGAAGGGGACTAACCCTGATCCTGTACATCATATATGGGGACCCTCTATTTCGGCCATCAGTGCTACCCTGGGTTCAAAAAATAGTAACTTCCTTATTGTCCTTTTCCCACTTTTTGGTCGATTTCCTTGCACATTATAAGATATTGATTCTATTACTGAGCTTGATACAGATTTCGGTTGATTTGGTTGCATTATTAAGATATTAAGTTAAATACTATGATTTGATACAGATTTCAAACCTCCAAGTTAGAACAAGAGAATAGGCCTAATTGTGGGGATTGTTGTTGCTTTTGGGGTTGTAATTCTGTTACTTGCAATTTTCTTTGTTGTCCAAAGAAGTAGAAGGCCACAGACTATTGATGACGGTAAATCAAAAGATCTTCGCTATCACCAATGTCTTATCTATCATATTTACTAGCTATGAAAATACTATTGTTAGTCTGCATCTGGTTCTGGTCCTTACTTAATCCTTTTAAAATGTTTGAATAAGAAGGTGAGTTACATAACTTGTCAAGTAAACTCTGGCTCCTGTACAAGAAAGCCATTGTACATATAAATTAAAGAACAATGTATTTTACTAATGCTTGTTCAATTCATAAAGCAGCGTTTCTTAAGTGCATTGCAAGATAAGAACTTGGATTCTAGGTTAATTAAAAGGAACAGAACTATGCCATTTTTTGAAATAAATAGAACTCTTGGTCATTTTAGTTTTTTGCCAAATTGCTTACCCTTTAGGCACAAAACTATGTTATAATGCCACAATTAGACAATTGCATCTATTATTTCCAACAATTCACATGTTTGACTTGACAACCCCGCTAAAGTATTTGAATAGACAAATAAGTTCCTGATAGTAAGCTAAGTTTGTTGTTGAATTTTTAGAGCTTGTCGGCATGGATGTTAGACCATACACTTTCAGTTATGCAGAACTAAAGACTGCTACAAAAGGCTTCAGTTCTGCAAATAAGCTTGGTGAGGGAGGATATGGACCAGTTTATAAGGTAAGTCATTGTTCTAATAAGTGCCAAATGAGTGGTGAGCACATTTGGTGCCTTAAGACAGGTTTCTGCATTACTTTTTGTCCTTGATTAACTTGAAAACACAATCTTTTTGGCTTTATGTCAATAAATAGTCAAGCCATCTTTGAGTTTTGTCCTCTTTGGTTCATTAAATAAAGACAAGATTTGGTATTTGGTCAATAAAAATCATATAAAATTGATCAATTGTTAGCTGATTTTTCTCACCATTTCAAGTTGAACTTTTTACACAATAGGGAACACTCAGTGATGGAAGAGTAATTGCTGTGAAGCAATTATCTGTAGCATCCCACCAAGGGAAGAGCCAGTTTTATGCAGAAATTACTACCATATCTGCCGTGCAACACCGTAACCTAGTAAAACTTCATGGATGTTGTTATGAGAGAACACAACGAATGCTTGTCTATGAATATCTGGAAAACAACAGTCTTGATAAAGCTTTATTTGGTATGCGAATAGCATATATGTAGTACTAAGTTTTTCTTAGGAATCCTTGTTATGTCAATAACAGTTTAAACTTTTGTGACTTTTGCGAAGCAGGAAAAGGAAGTTTGGACCTTGACTGGTCAACGCGTTATGATATTTGTTTAGGAGTAGCAAGGGGTCTAACTTATCTTCACGAGGAATCAAGGCTTCGAGTAATACATAGAGATGTGAAAGCCAATAATATTCTACTTGATGGTAATCTCATCCCCAAAATATCAGATTTTGGTTTGGCCAAACTTTATGATGATAAGAAGAGTCACGTAAGCACTCATGTTGCTGGGACAATGTAAGACTTTTAATTTACACCTGAAATTTATTAATATATTATTTTTGTTACATTCATTAGATTACTAAAATGAATTTTGCCTCTATTGTATTGATGTAGTGGATATGTTGCACCAGAGTATGCCATGCGTGGATATCTTACAGAGAAGACTGATGTGTTTGCCTTTGGCGTTGTGATTCTAGAAATTGTTAGTGGGAGACCAAACTGGGATTCAAGCTTGGAAGAAGAGAAGATGTATCTTCTTGATTGGGTATGAATGATATTGCAGTACCATTTTTTTCTCCTTTTACTATTTTCTAGTACTTGATAAACAAATTTGAAAGAACCAAATGAGGCCAAACTTGATCTCCATAGATATAGCCTTCTCGCTTTTCTTTTCTACTATTCCTTCTGATTTAGTCCACTCCTATATCACAACCTCTATCTTTCCTGCTTAATTCCTAGGCTTGGCACCTATACAAGAACAACCGCCAACTCGAACTAGTGGACTCAAAATTGTCAAAATTCAGTGGGGAAGAAGTAAAAGGCCTATAGGAGTAGCGCTTTTGTGTACTCAGACATTGCCCTCGTCGAGGCCATCAATGTCCCGCGTGATTGCTATGCTTCGTGGAGATGTGGAAGTGAGTACAGTAAATTCTAAGCCCGGATACTTGACTGAATGGACATTTGATGATGTGACCACCTTTGTTGATGATGATATAAATGAAGAATGTGAAGATACTAGCCATTACATCTCCTAAAAAAAGTTACGTACAATGGATAAAACTCCAGAAATAAGTGCTAGTGAAGCCCTGCTCCATTGATTGGCTTTTCCTTTAGATTCCAGTTTTATTTCATGTTAATTAAACACGACTGTTATTCATAATGTTAAAAAATTTAAGACCAATAAACTCTAGTAAAAAATATAGGGAATAGATTTTGAACTACGTATTGTTCAACAAGCACAGGACTGAATCTTCACCAGGAAATGGATATTGATTTTGAATTACTTCTTCTTCAACAAGCAGAGAGGCTAAAACTTCACTAGGAAATTGAAACAAACGACTTATCCATGACATTATTGGAAAGGGTGGATGACAAATTAATATTTATTGCTTGATTGAAGTATGAGTTATTGAAGCTTCTTTTATGTATTTTCTTTGATTTGAAAGGAAAGGTGCCCAACTGTTCTATAAGCTTAGCCCAATTACCGAGCTTTGGCTTAGTAATGTGGGACGCAATTGGGTTGTTACAATATATCCACCGTGTTTCTAAGACCGATAGCCACGATAGTCCATTCACTCCAATAGATTTCGTCTGTTCAAACAAGTCAAGAATGTTAATTAAACATCCACTGAAAATGTTTTTAAACTTTAAATTCAATTCACTTTGAAAATAATAATAATAATAAAACAATCAAGATCACCTCCAAAATCAAATTTAAAACTTCAAATTTCATGGTGTTATATTTTCTACTCGCTAATAAAAATATAGTCCACTTATAATGATGTATTGTTGTTGTTGAAGGTGGTCTATGTAAAGGGGAACTGAAACTCAGCAACAATTAATGGAGAAATTCAAATGCAAATCAGTACTTGCCTATTTTGTCCTCTTTTTTTATTTTGTTTGTTCTGAGTAATAACTGCGATTTTTCTGTGCTACTACTTGCTTCAGATGCTGTTTGGCTGCTGAAAAAAATTTCTATTAGGTGGTCAAAAAAATTGGTAGAAAAGGAATAGGATAAATAATCAAGTAATTTCCAATTTCTTATTAAAGGATAAATCTTCACATAATTCTTTTTTCTGTAATAATATTTTGTTTGAGTTGAGTTTAACGATTAAATCTATATTAAATTACGTTAAAGGAAAAAAAATTCCTAAATTAAGTTCAGATTTTGGACGGAGTGGTAATTAAGGGGAATCGGTGGTGTTTGTTTGGTAATGTAGAGAAGTGGTGTGGGGGTAAAATTGGAATATTGGGAAAATTGGATACAATCGTCATTTGGGGTATTATTGGAGGGCAAAAATGGAAAGAAGAATTAAGTAGAGAGGGGACACATAATAATGGGATATACCGTATGATGCCGATATGCAGAAGCTGAAAGCATCTAAGAAAGTGCATGCGTTACAACTTACAATCACTTTTTTTTTTTTTTAATTACCAATAATGTGAAAAATATTTTATTCCCTTCTTATTTATTTATTTATTTATTTTGTGAAAATCTTCTATAAAATGGGTATATATGTGTTTGACCAATAAGTAAAAAACACATTAACAAAATATGTTTGGTATTACCAGGTATGTAAAACAGCATATAATAACTCTGTCGATATAAAAGGTACATTTTAGATCGATAGATTCTAGGAACATTAATAAATCAAATATATGATAAGAAAGTTTAGATCTATGTGAGTGACAGATTATGGCAATCATTTAGTACAAACAGATTTATACATCATTGTCAAAAAGACAAATGTCATATTTTAGATTGATAGATTCTGTCATATACAAGACAAGATAGTACTGATTTGTGTGAATTATAGATTCTAGAAGTCATCCAGTAGATGACAATGATAGATGGTAGATTCTAGGAACCATTATGTAGATCAGTAGATATACAAACTATAGATGATAAAATTACGTGTAGGCAAAAATTAGAGGAGCGATCACTTGGCTTGTGGCCTGATGGCAAGACTATGGGTTACCCAGAGGTCTTCTGTTTGAGCCACACAAAGTGACCATCTATTACATTTGTGATTTACTTTGCCCATTAGACTTACAGGGTGTTCAATGGACTATAGGGATTAGTTGAGGTGCGCACAAACTTTGTTGAATTTTATTTGTGAGAATGTTTTGACATTTTATTTTTCTAACGGAGGATGATTTTGTTAAATTATCTATGCCTTGTGAGTGGATGGGAACATTTGGTTTTGTATTTGTGTTATTTAAGGAATAGTGATTTTTTTGAAATTTCTATATGCCTAGTCTGCAGATTTCATTTTTAGGAATAACTGAATTGTTTTAGATGAACTTGTATGTATGCATGTATATATGTTTTATTTTGTTTTGCAATTTATGTCCACTATGTTAACTAGTTTGTAGAGTAAATTGTTAGGAAATTTGATAAGAACTATTCATAGTGAATTTTGAGCCTCACTAACGGTTATTGGAGAGAGGAATATTTGGTGTATGTGATGTTCACATGAGTATCGTTTGTATTTGGTGTTAATCGTTGATGGAGTTGCAGCTAAGACAAATGAAGGATGCATTGGGTATTGGTTTGGTTAGGAAAATGATAGAGTTACTGAAAATTACACACCGAATCTATGCAACGAATGACGTGACAAAATCTTTACCGTTGATTAATATTAACTTATAATGAATCAACGATCGATTTTGTCACGTCATTCATGTACTATTCTAGACGATCTTTCTGTGACGTAGCATTACTCGTTTGATTATAGTGATAGTTATAAGATGAAGCAACTCTAAACATCTCTATGAGGTATTTTTGGTTATTACTGACTAGCCTAGTTGTTATTAGCCATGATTTTCTTAATTGATTGCCCTAATCTTTATATAATTGGGCTGCTCATTTCCATTCTTGAAAGAGTTAAACCTTGGATGGTTAAAAAGCCCTTTTTGCAATGAAGTTATGTGAACTCAATGACACTTCACATGTTCCTGGTAAATTATTATAGGTGTTTTAGGATCCATTGATTTGTAATTTGATTGCAATTCCTCATTCTGAACCTAAATAATACTGGAAAAATATTTTATTCAAAGCTTGTGAAAATAATTATCCCAAATTTAAGGTAATTTTATGTAGGTTGTTGCTTGCTTGGAACATAGTTATTACACAATTTGACCAAATTGGACGAAAATGGAATTTCATTAATGGATGAGTGATTACATAATAACAATATTCTATCACAACTTAAGACGTATTTATGTAAATTTTATGAGGACTATACTTAAATAGTGATAGACTTTGAAGGTGGGTCGACTCCTTAACCAATAAGGTCTTGTTGAATAGAAAAATTACCACATCTTAAAAATCAGTAGGCTTGAGCGTGCCTAATCCCTCACGGTCAAAACCCATATGTTGGGTCATGCTTATTGATGGAGATAGTTGCTGACTCCTTATCCGCTAGTCAAGCACTTTAGCTTAACTGGGCCTAACTCTGATACATGATAGAATTTGAAGTGGACTTGATTCCTGACCCAATAAAACATTTTTGAATGAAAGGATTAACCTTTCTTATAAACCAGTAGACTTAAGCATACTTGATTCATGTGGGACTCCAACAAATACCATTGGATTTATCTATAAAAATATCAATACGACTAAATTACCTCTTTCATAACTAGTAAACTCTAAAAAAATTATACAGGACAAAAAAATCCAACTGTATAATAATATATTGTCTTCACTTAGAATTTGTTATATGGGTTGGATCTAACAACTTTACTTATTCTATTTATTTTCACCACTTGGGTTGTGCATTCTTGGGGCTGTTATTTTTTAACCAATGTGTGGAGTCCTTGGGCTTGTCTCATTTGAGCTGGAGGGTTTGTTTAGGCTTTTAGGCTTGCAGCATCTCTTTATATGAAAATGTTGTATAGTGAGCTTGGGGCTTTTGTCAAGGCCTTCTTTTTTATAAGGCTTAGCTTGTAGTTAGTTTGATCCTTGGGTTTGTCCAAGGCTCTTTTGGGGGAAGGGCTCCCCTTCCTAGGTTGTAATTTTTTTCTTTTTTATTTAATTACCGGGTTTATCAAAAAAAAAAAAAAATTTACTTTTCCAGAATAAGTAAATAGAAAAACAATTAAAAAAACACCAGAAATGAAACAACACATTCAGATATTATTTCCACTTGTAACTTCTTATATGGGTTGCATCCAACAACTTTCCATGAGTATTCCAAAGAAAGAAAAAGGTGTATTTAACTATTTATATCATTGGAAATTTTAACAATTAAAACTTAAATATAGAGTGAAAGTAATGTCTTTAAGGTTAAATTAATTAGGTTAATTGCTTTCTCGTTACTTTAAGACTTCAACAAATAAAAGTAATTGACTTGAAAATTTGAGTTACTTTCATACGTCTTTCAAGAAAAATATTATTATCTTTCGTGTAAAATGGGCTTGATCTTGTTTTCTAAATAAAATAAAATGATAAAAAAAGAAAAGCATGTTTATTTTTTATATTTTTGTTGAATTGATAAGATAAAATAACCATTAATTGATTCGAAAGCCTATAATCTTCATTACAACATATGTATCACATGAGATAAGACTATGAACCTAAAGTCTTTATTTCTGAGAGACTAGCAATATGTTCACATTTTTTTACAAAATTATATAGATAAACTCTTTAAATTTAAATGTTATGAAGTATAAAATTTAAAATAATCTGTAATTTAAAAATTTTAAAAACATTTAAAAAATCATTAGGGGAGAATACATGACTTGAGAAAATAAAAATATGTTTTATATGTCATTTTACATAAAATATAGAAATTTCTCACTACTATTTTCCATTATGAACTAAAGAAAGTACCATCTATATTCTAATTTTTAAGTTTATTTTATTTCTGTGAAAAATACTAATTGGGAAACTAGTTTCATATAAAGTCTTGGAATAAGTGAAAATTAGTAATAAATTAAAAAGATTATAATCTATCTTATTTATTAAAAAAATAGTGGTTACTGTAATTTAAAAAAAAAAAAAAAGATTATAATGGATATTGTGAGAATCGCATAATAATATCACATCATTTTTATACAAGTAATTTGTCATTTTAAATAAAGAAAATATTAATAGATTTATATTACTTGCCCCACCAACAATTACTTTTTTTTTTTTTAAGGTCTTCTAATTTGTTCTCCAATTAACTACTATAATAATTGGATTTTATGAAAAAAAAAAAAAAATTTGAATGTATGAAGTGTTTTTTGTTGAATTAATACATTTAGGGAAAGTAAACTATTAACTTGAAATCAATTGTTTTTTTTTTTTTAATCCCACAATATTGGTATTAATTAAAGGTAAAATTTTATTTAAAAATCAGTTATTAACACAAACTTTTACGTTTATGGGTTATTCTACACAATAAAGATCTATTTTGATGTAAAGTAAATAGCCATTATTTCAACCTAATATGCGTTATCAAGGATTACTATCTGTAATAAACGGAAGGAGTTATTTTATATTTTAGTGTAATTTTTTTTTTTTTTTTTTGGCACCCACCAAATTGCCTCTTCCAAAATGAGTAAACTAAAAAGCAAATAAAAAAACTAGAAATTAATAATATATTAAAATATTACTCCACTTATAACTTCCTAAATGGGTTGAATCTATTTCAAAGAAAGTAAAAAGGTGTAATTTAAGTATTCATGTTAAATATGTAAATATAGAGTCAAGTAATTGCTTTTTGATTATGGGAATAAAAAGGGAAAAAAAAAAAAAAAATAGCCAAAAGAATCAAAGATTGATAATATACTTCTAACTGGCTATTTGCAAGTGTATGAACTTGCGTAAGTAGTAAAGCTCCAGTAAATGAGTGTCGAATTTCAAGAGAGCTATCTACCAAGTACCAAACTAATCTATTTTATTGTTATTTGATGAAACAAAATTTTAAGAATGAATTTAATGAAAAATAAAACAAACTAAAAACTAAATGAAAGCAGAATTTTATTAATACTTTGATAAAAAGATTAATATGACTAAACCTAGGGTACATATTTCACACTAATTTAATCATATGCATTGACAATTATTGCTAACCTAATTAAGCTTATTCTAAAGGCCAAACTCCCTAATATGACACAAACTTTCTCTTGAACAATTAGCAAATTAATCCTTAAGCAACAACTGAAAATATCTCTAAGTTGGATTTAAAAGCTAAGAGATCATTAAGTTCTATGGAATTTACCAGAACCTTACAGATCGCGGTAACCTAACTCTAACATTCACTCAATCTATGATTTTATTACCTTAGACAAATGAGGTTTTATCTCTCAATCTCAACCCAACCCATAAAATCATTCAACTTCCAGGCCCTTAAGAATTGAAACAATTACACACAATAATAAAACTTAGAATTAATACTCAATTTAAAATCAACTACAATAACATCAACACATATTCATAAATAGAGCTACATCTTTAGCCCTAGAAAAGAGATTTAGTTCATAATTGCAGTAATAAAAATAACCATTGTATTCAATAACATGAGTTTAAGAAAGAAAAATAGAAAAACTTCTCTAATTGGCGAACCAGAACTACAAGAATCCCGATCTCCAAAATAGTAGCCGCTCTTTCTCCTTCTCTAATCTCCCTAAAAACTAATTAAAGACCCTTACTTATAGTGCTAGGGTTTGGAGGTTAATTAGGAAAAAATTAAATGCCTTAAAACATTCAGATTCGGACTAGGAGAATACAATAACCCAAACCGGCCCGTGATCAATCGCTGCAACGATAAGAGATGGTCGTTGTGGTGATCATTCTTTCTGTCCCATGAGTCTGGAATCTTCAGAATTTGGCAAGGTCGTCAGAATGAACTTTGTAGTTCTCTGAATAAGCTTTCTAACTTCACAATAATCATCAAATTTCGATTTCTACAGCTCAAGTTATGATCAAAATATCGAAGCATGCTCATCTTGAAGGATTTCCAAGTTTTACATCGTATCTTCAACCCGTCACAACTTTCTCATTTCAACTCCGATTCTTTCACCGTTTGTTCCTACTCGTCATGAATTCCATCGACATCATTATTCTTCATTCAAATATCATTTTTAACATGAAAATACTCAAAATACACCTGTGATTCCATAAAAGGTATTTGTGAAATAATTAACTCAAATTTCACATTAAAAACACATTTTTCCACAAATAATTCAATTAAATCACTAATAAAATATGTATTTTCAAGCTCTTATCACAACCCTTAACCAGCTTCTTGCTACTCCCTAGCAAACTAAGTGATAAAACAAGTCTTTAAGCTTGAAAATAAAACAAACAATTAAAACATTAAACCTATATCTAAACTATCCTAAATCACTTTCGTAAATTGACACAATTGCATTTAGCATATTCAACAAGCCTTTAAAGCCCTAGGCGGCCCTAGTTGGACGAGTTGTAGCCTCATGAGGGTTTCCAACGATGATACCCACAAACATCCACACTAAACTTAACCTAGACCCCCAAAAGGAAAAAAAACATAAAAAGAACTAAAACTAACAAAAATTCTTGGATCAATTCATAAAGTTGTCTCAAAAATCACATATACACGAAACAAATAGAATAATTAAAAATCGCCTAAACTCATAGACAATGCAAACATCAATTCCATTTTTGTTATCGACCCTAGAACATCCATACAACCACGAACCATTAGTCTACAAACCCAAATGGTTTTATGCATAACATTCATGAACAAAATTTTAATCTTAGTATTCGGGTTATGACTTATAGGTGAATCATGAAATCAATCTCCATAAGCTCACTTTTCAAAGCACTCTCCACTAATATAGAACTTCACACTACCTTGGATCAATAGGTCTTTGTAAAGGTTATAATGTTAGGCTAGGGTATGGGTTCATGAAAGAATGGAAAGGGAATTCAACAAAAATCAAATTAAGAGACTTAATCTTTATTCATTTTTATTACTATCATATAAAAACACTTTCCTTTTTCACTCAGCAGCTTCCCAACCTTTATCGAGCTCTTTCTTTTCGAAACTAAAATACACCCAATTGCATAATTTTACATCTTCTCAATGCTTTTCAAAGCCCACTTTTCTTTTCTTTCTCTTTTTCTTTCTTTTTTTTTTTTTTTTTTTTGTTTTTAAGTTTTTGGTCATTTTTTTCAGTACAAAGAAAGTAGAAAACACACACACAGCCCCACTGATTTTACAAGCACTCCACAACCCCCAACCAATTTCTTTGCATAAACCTAGGTTGTGGCAAAACTACACTTCCTCACCAACACTCGTAATAAGCTTGAATTACAATTAAGTCTCTTAAAGATAAAATGGTTAAGATTGTGTTTTAGGCTCATAATCAGGGCAGGGTAAAATAATTAAGTTCAAAGGAAGAAAAATAAGGCTAAATTGTGTTTAAAATGCTCAAAGGGTTAACTAGCGATGATAATAAAAAAGGTCGGCTGGAAAAGGCTCAATTGGTCCAAAAACAGCCTAAATCATTTCCTAAGTAATGCGAACTCTAGGATTTCACCTCAAGTGGTTATCAAATAAGTTCTAGAGTTTGTTGAGATAATAAAAATGTCCATGAAAACTTCGCACATAAAACATCTCTAAGTGAGTCAACTTAGCCACTTTCAATCCACAAACCATTAGGGTCTCAAACTAAATGTCATTAACACTCACAATCATCCATAATTAAAGTAAAAAATTAATTTCCTCTATTTGTTACATATTATTGCAATCATTTCCTATCCTAGACATATAATTTAATCCAAGAATAGATCCAAAATTCAAAACAGAACACAAAAATAAAAATAAAAAATTCTCATAAATCCATAAATTCAAAATCTTTGGGAAGAAACTTCCCTTACCCCCAACATAAAATCTACATTATCCCCAGTGTACAAATGTAAACAAAAGGAAAAAGAGAAAAAGAAAAGTTAACCCCTTTTGCAATAGTGAAGTACGAATACGCATGACAATTCGATCACCAACTCTTTTCATTCCATTGTTGCCTTTTAATTCTGTCAAAACAAAGAAACTTGCGGTGCACCTCATCGGAAACGCACATCACGTGTTAAATTTATGAATTTAGAGAAACAAACACAACATCAAAATTATTTACACTAAACAGAAAAATAAAAATTAAGCATACTTGAAAATTAACACCTGCAAAAATAACACACTAATCAATAAAAGGAAAAAAAGAAAAAAAAGCTTGGTTTGCCTCCCAAAAGCACTTGGTTAAGTCGTAAGCTTAACTTTTCATTTTCTTCAATCCGGATCATCCAGGAGAATCCAAGCCTTCATATCCTTAATTTCACCATTCACATAAGGCTTTAATCATTGTTCATCTACCATCTCAAAGTCAACCTCCATAGTCCTAGAGTTGACTAAACAATTCTCTAGGGGTGAACTAGGGTGGTTTTCTTCTTATTTTTTATTCACTATGTTATTAAGGACACTAATCTCGAAGCATGTGTCTAAGTCGGATGGA
Organism: Pistacia atlantica; assembly: GCA_026229545.1. Lineage (NCBI taxonomy): Eukaryota > Viridiplantae > Streptophyta > Magnoliopsida > Sapindales > Anacardiaceae > Pistacia > Pistacia atlantica. The sequence goes on from CM047900.1 coordinate 21,728,428, forward strand.
TGATTCTTAACATCAAAAACATTAAACTCTACTTGCTCATCTTCTACCCTTAAGATTAGTTTCCCTTGATGAACATCTATCAATTCTTTACCCATTGCTAGAAAAGGTCGTCCTAGGATTAAAGGCATTTCCTAATCTTCCTCTATGTCTAACATTATGAAATCTACTGGGAAAATCAGTTTGTGTACCTTAATCAAGATGTCTTTTACCACCCCGATCTGCCAATTGGAGGGACACGGTGGTTGGCTTCACTTCTCCTAATCCAAGTTTCTTGTAAATAGAAAATGACATTAAATTTATACTTGCCCCTAAATCACATAAAACCTTATAAAAATAACAACTACCAATAACACAAGGGATAGTAAAACTCCCTGGATCTCGTAGTCTAGGTTATAGTTTCTTTTGAATCGGTGTGCTGCATTCCTCGATTAACATGACTTTCTCGTGTTCCTCAAATTTTCTCTTGTGTGTGAGGATCTCCTTCATAAACTTTGTATATTTCTGCATTTGTTCTAACATATCAACAAAATGAATATTAATATGCAAACTTTGAAACATATCAATAAACTTACCGAATTGCTTGTTGTTGTGGATTTTCGCAAGCGTACGAAATTGTGCAAGTAATAAAGTGTATAAATATGGATATCAAACCCAAGGGAATTACTATTATTAATTACCAAAATTTACTATCTAATTACTATTTGATTTATCACTTTTTTTATCAAGGAAAATCTAAACTAAATTAACAATTGAATTTAAAAGAAAATTGAAAAGAAAACAACTAAAATAAACCTTTGGGTTTAGAGCAAGATGATTAGACCTAGGGCATAGACTTTACACCGACTCTTATTCATATGTATCGATCACTTATGCTAATTTTATTAAGCTCTTCCTACAGGTCAAACTCCCTAAATTTCCAATAAATTTCTCCTGAACAATTATCGAATTAACTCCTAATTACTAACCCGAATTATCTTTAATCAGTTTAAGCAATTGAAGACCATTACGCTCTATGGAGTTTACGAGAACCTCACAAGTCGCGGTAACCTATCTCTAACATTTACTCAACCTATGATTTTACTACCGTAGACCAACTAAGTATCATCTCTCGATCTCAACCTAGTCCATTAGTTCATTCAATTCAAGGGACGTTAAGAATCAAAAGCATTAGGTATAATAGTAAAACTTAGGAAAAATTCTTAATAACAATTAACAAGCATAAATCAACACATAATCAAGAGATTGGGTTACGTCTTATCCCTAAAGAATAAATTTAGTTCATAATAAACATGAAAGAAACAATCATCTTTATTAAAACAATCATCATGAGTTAATAAGAAAGGAACAAGAAAAACTTCTCTATATTGTGAATCAAAGCTCTAGAACTTCTGTCACTTTCCTTCTCTACAGGTTTTGCTTCTCTTATCCTCCCCCAAAAATCAGCTAAAGACATATATTTATACTCCTAGGGTTTTAGGGTTATGATTCCCACTATCTTAGTCACTTTGGAAGTCTTAAAACAGGAAATACACGTCATAAATTTAACGTAGAAAAATCTAGAATCGCAATTGTGTTGAGGCACTGTGCCTATGCATAGTTGATTCTACCCCAAAACTTGCAATCTTTAAAAGATGGTGACGTTTGAGCATGATAACGTTCGAATCTAGCAAAGTGATAAAGATATGAATTGTAGCCCTTTGAATCAGATTTCCAAAGGTCCATGAATCGTCTTAATCTGAGTTCTACAGCTTGAGATATTTTCAAAAGACCGATGTATGCTCAAGCTGGAGCATAATCTAGAATCTTCTCTTTCCTTCAAACCTCCATAACTTCTTCAATTCAACTCCGATTCTTGATCTGTTTGTTTCTACTCATCACTCATTCCGTTACCGACATGATTCTTCATTTGAGCATAACATTTAAGTACTAGTATCCTAAAAAACACTCAAACACACCCGTGATCCTGTAAAAGATAATTATGAAAATATTAAGCAACTTTACCAAATTAAGCCTAATTTCCCACAAATAATCCCCATAAACCGCTAACTAAAAGTGTATTTTCAAGCTCTTATCACGACCCCCAACCAGCTTCTTTCTAGTCCCTAGCAAGCTAAGTGATAGAACAAGTCTTTTAGCTTGAAAACACAAACAAAATAAAATCTACATGTAAACTATCCTAAATCACTTCCGTAGATTGTCACGGTTGCATTTAGCATATGCAACAAGCCTTTAAACCCCTAGGCGACCCTAGTTGGATGAGTTGTAGTCTTGTGAGGGTTTCCAACAATGATACCCCCAAATATCCCAACCTAACCTCACCTAGACTCAAAACTAAAGACTCAACAAACATTTTAGGACCCATACAAATAATCGTCTCAAAAATTGTGTCAATGTGAACAAATTGAATAATTAACAAACGCAAATATAAAGAATAAGCAAATTTCAACTACACTTTTGTTATTGACTCTCTCATAATCATTCACAAACCATTCATCCAAAAACCCGGATGATTTGCATAGCTTTCACAGGCAAAGTAAGAAAATAAAACAAATTACAATCAAACTCCATAGGCTCACTTTTCAAACCACCCTTAACTAATGTAGAATCCAATCACTACCTCGGATCATTAGGTCTTTATCATGGTAGCAACGTTAGGCTAGGGTAATGGTTTATGAAAGAACATAACAGAATTTTAACAAAATGTAAGAGGCTTAATATTTTACAGTAAATGACAATGAACAATCTCCTTCTTGCTTCCCTTGTCATTCACTCTCTAACCTTTCACATTGATTGAACTCTTCCTTCCAACATTAGCACAAACCCTGATGTAATGTACCTCATTTCAAGTTCTTCTCACTAGCTACTTCTTCCTATTTTCTACAAATTTTTTTTTCTTCTTTTTTTTTTTTAGGAAGATAGTAACTCATAAAAAAATTGTCTACCCCACCTTGCTTCTACTATCAAATTTTTTTTTTCTTTTCACAACCCCCAACCTATCTCATTGCACATACTCAGGTTGTGGTCCAAAAGATATATTTATTTTCTTCTACCACACTTCTTTTCATGAGTTTTCTTCTAAGGTCATCTCAAATTAAGTCTCTCACAATAAGATAGGTCAGAAAGTGTTTTAGGCTTCATCATCAAGGTGAGATATAGTGGGTTTAAAACAAAAAAAAATAAAAAAATAAAGCTTACCAAGTGTATATATAGGCTCAAAGGGTTAACTAGGGATAAAATAATATAGGTTGGCTTCAAAGGCTCAATCATTCCAAAGAAAATTGCCTAAGTAATATACTAAACAATGCGGATTCTAGGATTTTGCCTTAAGTGGTTATCAAATGAGTTCTAGAATTTATGCACAATTTTCAGAAAAAAATTATTGCCCATAAAAATACACATAATACGTCTTTAAGTTTCCAAATTATTCAACCAATCAAACCCATTCCCAAGAGAGTCATAACTAAATGCAATTGTCATCTACTATCATCTTTACACTACGCGAAAGTTAATAAAATCTCAATGTCACAAATTCACAATCATGGTCTTATCATTGACTTATGTATGAGTTCCAAAATAGGACAAAATACATTAACTCTTTGACCTTACTACACACCTAAAACAATTCCACCTAAAAGCTTTTAAAGAGATAATTCAAAGCAAAAGATATTCAAAGATGTCTATTGAATGAAACTAAATTTGGCCATAAAAAAAAAAAAAAAAAAAATATTATTCCTTACCCCCAACGTTAGAGATGAACGTTGTCCTCAATGTGCAAAGAGAACAACTACAATACTCTTCGTACATAACATTTATGTCGAGATAGTCTTGTGAAGCCATGCATATTGTTTGTTGTATCCAATAGTCATCGGGAATCTAGTCAAAAGAAAACAAACTATGCGCCTTTCTTGGCCAATTTAGTGTGCATAAAAGAAATTATGGGCGAAACATAAACAACTAACATATCAAGCCAAACCAAAGTTATCACAACTTAACACATTAAACAAAAATCTAAAATAAATTCAAAACAAAAACCAAAATTAAAGTAAAGAGCTTGGGTTGCCTCCCAAGAAGCGCTTTTTTAGAGTCCTAAGCTTGACTTTTCGAATCCTTCAATCTAGATCATCTAGGAAAATCCAAACCCTTCTATCCTTCAATCCACCATACACATAAGGCTTCAATTGTTGTTCATTTACCCTCTCAAATTCAGCCTCCATAATCCCAGAATGACTAAACAATTTTCTAGGGGTGAGCTAGGGTAGTTTTCTTCTAAAGTTTTTGCTACTTTGTCATCAAGGATGCTAATCTCAAAGCAAGTATCTAACTCAGATGGACATTTCATTGTGTTAAAAATATTGAACTCCACTTGTTCGTATTCCGCCCTTAAGATTAGTTTACCTTGGTGTACATCTATTAAAGTCCTACTTGTAGCTTGAAAAGGCCTTCCTAATATTAAAGGTATGTTCCGATCTTCTTCCATATCAAGAACTACAAAATCTACCAAAAAGATAAAGTTGTCTAACTTTATTAGGAAATCCTCCACCACTCTCCTAGGATATGTTATGGATCTATCTGCAAATTGAATATGAATCGTGGTTGGCTTCACCTCTCCTAAACCAAGTTTCCTAAAAATAGAAAATGGCATCAAGTTAATACTAGCTCCTAAATCACATAAAGCTTTATCAAAATAAAAACTACCAATTGTGCAAGGAATATTAAAACTCCTTGGATCTCTTAATTTCAATGGTATTTTCTTTTGAAGCAACGCGCTACATTTCTCGGTGAGCATGACCATCTCATGTTCTTCAAACCTCATTTTGTGTGTAAGGATCTCCTTTAAGAACTTGGCATACTTTGGCATTTGCTCCAACATATCTACAAAAAGAATATTTATGTGTAAGCTTCTAAACATATCCATGAACTTACCAAATTGCTTGTCTAATCTTTGTTTCTGTAGTCTACGAGTATACGGAAGAGAGGCTTCATCTTTCTTCACATCTTGGGCTTTGTTCTCAAGTTCTGGTTTTGTGCCTAGGCATTGTGTGAGGCATTGTTGGTTCTGTCCAATTTTGTGTCTTCAGATTTTTCCCCAGTTTCTTCAGCTTTTCTTGATTCTTTTAGCTCCTTACCACTTCTCAACATGATGGCATTGAGTTGCTCCTTTGGATTCTTCTCAATATCACTTGAAAACATTCCTTGAACTCTTCTTGCTAAGATACTATGAATTTATCCCATTTGAGTTTCAAGGTTCTTATGGAAATGGATTGATTTTGCAACAAGACTTCATATTTCTAAAGTTGAGCTTCATTCTTGTCAAATCTTTTACCCGGTTCCTCTATAAACTTTGTAAGCACATCCTTCAAATTTGATTTCACCTGTTGAACTTGAAAACCAAGAGGTGGCTTAGGATAATTATTGTTACTCTAAGAAAAATTTGGATGGTTTCGCCATCCAAAAGTATATGTATTAGAGTATGGATTCTGTTGCGCTCCTTGAAAATTGTTGACATAATTTGCTTGTTGAGGTGGAGCAAATGGATTCCCTACTTGACAATCTCTGGACAAATGATTCCTTGCACAAAATTCACAAGTTAGAGAATGAGTTTCAATAGCATTTACCTTTAAGGAAACTCTGATAACAGCTTGAAAATACACATTTAGTTAGTGGTTTTTGGGGATTAATTGTGGGAAATTAGGCTTAATTTGGTAAAGTTGCTTAATATTTTCAAAATTACCTTTTTACGGGATCAAGGGTGTTTTTGAATGTTTTTCAGGATACTAGTGCTTAAATGTTATGCTCAGATGAAGAATCATGTTGGAAATGGAATGAGTGATGAGTAGAAACAAACGGATCAAGAATCGGAGTTGAATTGAAGAAGTTATGGAAGTTGAAGTAAAGAGAATATTCTAGATTACGTTCCAGCTTGAGCATACCTCGGTATTTTGGGAATATCTTGAGATGTAGAACTAGGAATAAGAGGATTCTTAAAATTTTGGAAATATGATTCAAAGGGCTACATTTCATATGTTTACCACTTTTCCAAATTTCATCGTTATCGAGTTCAAAAATCACCATCTCTGAAGAACAATGGAATAATGTGGGAAGAAAGCTAGTAGCTACTGTGTCGCAGCACAGTGCCATGGCACACTTTCTCCAGTAGCTACTGTGCCGCAGCATAGTGCCAAGGCATAGTCACAGAAGTTAAAAATTGGTTATCCATATTTAGGTAGGAGAATAGGGTTAAGAGTCCTAAACCAAATAGAATTAAGAAAAATAAAACCGTAAACCTTGTGGGATATAAATAGAAGTCTTTTAGCATTATTTGGGGGATTCTTTGGTGAGAAGAAGAGGAGAAAAATCTGCAGAGAAGAGAAGTAACAGAAGTTCTAGAGCTTTGATTCACAATATAGAGAAGTTTTCCTTGTTCTTTTCTTATAAACTCATGATGATTGTTTTAATAAAGATGATTATTTCTTTCATGTTTATTATGAACTAAATTTATTCTCTAGGGATAAGATGTAGCCCAATCTCTTGATTATGTATTGATCTTTGATTGTTAATGTTTATTAAGAATTCTTCCTAAGTTTTACTATTATTCCTAATGCTTTTGATTCTTAAGGGCCCAAGAATTGAATGAACTAATGGACTAGGTTGAGATCGAAAGATGATACTCAATTGGTCTACGGTAGTAAGACCATAGGTTAAGCGAACGCTAGAGATAGATTATTGCGACTTGTGAGGTTTTGGTAAACTCCATAAAGCGTAATGATCTCCAATTGCTTAAATCTAATTAGAGATAATTCGGGTTAGTAATTAGGGGTTAATTTGATAATTGTTCGAGAGAAAGTTATTAGAAATTTAGGGAGTTTGATTTGTAAGAAGAGCTTAATAAAATTAGCATAAGAGATTAATTCATATGAATAAGAGTTGGTGTGAAGTCTATGCCCTAGGTCTAGTCATCTTGTTTTACCCAAATGTTTATTTTAATTGTTCTCTGTTCAGTTTTTCTTTTTAATTTCAAGTGTTAATTTAGTTTAGATCTTCCTTGATACAATTTGGATTGATCAAATTGTAATAGGATAGTTTAATTGGTAATTGATAATAGTAATTCCCTTGGATTCGATATCTGTAATTTTACACTTTATTACTTGACGATTTCATACACTTGTGAAAATCTACAACAAGTTTTTGGCATCGTTGTCGGGGAATTATTTTTTTTTCGAAATCATTACGAACTATTTGGTTGCTAGTTTGTTTTGTTTTATCTTTGTTTTATCTTTGTTTTGAAGTTAATTTTATTTATTTATTATTATTATTATTTTTGTTTCTCTTATTTTTTCGTGTGTGTTTTTTGTTTTAGATCCTAGAGAGCTTATGTTCAAAAGGTCGTGCTGATCTTAATCCTTTCAATTATGAGATAAAGAGAACATCTAAACAGTTGAGAAAGGAAAAGAGACAAGCTAATATAAAAAAAGCAGCAGCTAACAAGGGAAGTATAAATCAAGACATGAGTAATCTAGAAAATGAGGAAGTCCCAAGGGGCAGTGGAATTGTAGAAGGGGTAGTGGTTCAACGAGCATTGAAGGACTACTCTAGTCTTGCTGTTGAAGGGTGTTATTCCAGCATCAGGAGGCCACCAGTTCAAGCAAATACGTTTGAAATAAGCTAGCAATTATTCAACTGATACAGCATGCGGTTCAATTTGCGGGGTTACTTAATGATGATCCCAACTTGCATATCGCTAATTTTTTGGAGCTCTGCGACACATTCAAACACAATGGAGTATCCGATGATGCAATTAGGCTTAGACTTTTCCCATTCTCTCTTCGGGATAAAGCTAAGACTTGGTTGATTTCTTTGCTGTTAGGAAGTATTACTACATGGAATGAGTTGGTTCAAGCATTCCTTATGAAATACTTGCCACTTGTCAAGTCTGCTAAGATGAGGAGTGATATCACAAACTTTTTCCAACAAGATATGGAGTCACTCTATGAAGCTTGGGAGAGATTTAAGGATCTCTTACGAAGGTGTCTTCATCATGGGCTGCCAATATCATCGCAGATGCAGACGTTTTATAATGGGTTGCTACCAAATATTCAAGTGATGATTGATACTGCAAGTGGGGGAGCTTTGAATAACAAAACACCGAAGGAGGCTTATAATCTGATTGAAGTAATGGCAAGTAATAACTATATGAGGTCTTCAGAGAGAAATTCAACAAGGAAAGCAGCGGGAGTGCATGAAGTTGATGGTTACACCGCATTGGCTACTCAACTCTCCGCCATTCAAAAGCAATTGGGAGTTGCTCTAAAGGTAAATGATATTGAATCATCTTCCCTAACTTGTGAACTTTGTGCAGGAAATCATTTATCAAAGGATTGTCAAGAAGGAAATCCATTTGCTCAAACGGAACAAGCTAACTATGTCAACAACTTTCAACGAGGGCAAGGGAATCCATATTCTAGTACATACACTCCAGCATGGCGCAACCGTCCAAATTTTTCATGGAGTAACAATAATGAGCATAAGTCACCACTGGGTTTTCAACCTCAAAAGAAGAGATCTAATATGGAGAATGTGCTCACTAAGTTCATGGAGGAGTAAGGAAAAAGATTTGACAAGAATGAGTCCCAACTCCAAAAGTATGAAGTGTTGTTACAAAACCAATCCGCTTCCATCAGAAATCTTGAAACTCAAATGTGGCAAATCCACAATATTTTAGCGGGAAGAGTTCAGGGAACATTGCCAAGCGATACTAAGAAGAATCCAAAGGAGAGAGTTAATGTTGTCATACTGAGAAGTGGTAAGTAGTTGAAGGAAGAAGAAGCAAAGGAAAAACTCGAAGAAGGAAAAGAGGACACAGGAGAAAAAAATGCCAAAAATGCCCAAGCTTCGACAAACAATGACTTGACACTCCCGTATCCTTATAGAGTGCAAAAACAGAAATTGGATAAGCAATTCGGTAAATTCATGGACATGTTTAGAACTTTATACATTAACATTCCTTTTGTAGACATGTTGGAGCAAATGCTGAAGTACGCGAAGTTTCTGAAGGAGATTATCACCAAAAAGAGGAGATTTGATGAACATGAGACGGTGATGCTTACAGAAGAGTGCAGCGCATTGTTATTAAAGAAATTACCATAAAAGCTTAGAGATCCAGGGAGTTTCACAATTCCTTGCACAATAGGCAATGTTCATTTTGATAAAGTTTTATGTGACCTAGGAGCTAGTGTTAACCTCATGCCATTCTCAATTTATAAGAAACTAGGCCTAGGGGAAGTAAAACCAACCACAGTCCACCTTTAACTAGCTGATAGGTCTATAAAATACCCTAGGGGAGTAGTAGAAGATGTATTGATCAAGGTAGATAAGTTGATTTTCCTAGTTGATTTTATTGTTCTTGACATGGAGGAAGATCGGGAAGTACCTCTAATTCTAGGAAGACCCTTTCTAGCTATGGGTAAAACTTAAATAGATGTTCACCAGGGGAAGCTAATCTTAAGAGTAGAGGATGAACAAGTATAGTTTAATTTGTTTGATGCCATGAAGTACCCATCTGAGGGAGATACTTGTTTTGAAATTAGTGTCCTTGATAATGTCATTGCCAAAAACCATGGAAGAAAATTACCCAAGCTCCCCTTTAGAGAATTGTCTGGTTCACGTGAGGACAAATGAAGATGAAGTGGATGGAGAAGAGTTGAAAGGGTGTTTAAGTTTTTTAAACTCTCTACCATCAATGAAATCCCACCCACTAAGAAGTTCTTTGAGATCAATGCAATAGAAAGTCACTCCAATTCATCAACAAAAGAGCCTCCGAAACTCGAACTCAAACAACTTCCATCTCATTTGAGGTATGCATTTTTAGAGGATTCAAAGTTTTATCATGTTATTATTAATGCTTCTTTGAGTGATGTAAATGAGGAAAGGCTATTGAGGGTGCTACGGACATACACGACAGCTATTGGATGGAAAATTTCGGACATCAAAGGTATAAGCCCCTCAATTTGCATGCACAAGATTTTAATGGAAGAAAGTTACAAGCCGACGGTGCAACCACAAAGAAGACTCAATCTAGCAATGAAAGAAGTGGTGAAGAAAGAGGTTTTAAAGTTGCTGGATGCAGGAATTATTTACCCAATTTCGAATAGCGCATGGGTAAGTCCAGTCCAAGTTGTACCAAAGAATGGAGGAATGACTGTGGTGAAAAACAACAACAATGAACTCATTCCAACAAGAACGGTTACAGGGTGGCGAGTGTGCATTGATTATCGAAAGCTTAACTCTACGATGCATAAAGATCACTTTCCACTTCCGTTCATCGATAAAATGCTAGAGAGATTAGTAGGTCATGCATTCTATTGTTTCCTAGATGGATACTCAGGATACAATCAGATTGCAATAGCAACAGAGGACCAAGAAAAGACCACATTCACATGCCCACATAGAACATTTGCATACCGAAGGATGCCGTTTGGACTATGCAACGCACCAGCCACTTTTCAACATTGCATGATGTCTATCTTCTCGGATATGGTGGAGAACTCTATCGAGATTTTTATGGATGACTTCTCTGTGGTAGGTAATTCCTTCGATTCTTGTTTATCTAACCTTTCTTTAGTTTTACAGAGATGTGTGGAGACCAATCTAGTACTAAATTGGGAGAAGTGTCACTTCATGGTACAAGGAGGAATCGTACTAGGCCATAGAATCTCTATCAATGGGATCGAGATGGATCAAGCAAAGGTGGAGGTCATCGAGAAGTTACCACCCCCAAATTCTGTGAAAGCCATCCGAAGCTTCCTTGGACATGCCGACTTCTATAGGAGATTTATATAGGATTTTTCTAAAATCTCTAAACCTCTTTGTGATCTATTAGCTAAGGATACACCTTTTAATTACTAAAGAGTGTATAGAAGCATTTAAGTGCCTAAAAGCTAAATTGATATATGCTCCTATAATTGTTGTGCCCGATTGGGAATTACCTTTTGCATTAATGTGTGATGCTAGTGACTATGCAATAGGAGCTGTATTAGGGCAACAAAAAGGTAAAATTTTGCATGTTATTTACTATGCTAGTAAGACATTAAGGGGACCACAATTGAATTATGATACGACAGAGAAAGAATTTTTAGCTCTTGTTTTTGCAATTGACAAGTTCCATTCTTATTTGCTAGGTACAAAGGTCATCGTACATACTGACCATTCAACTCTGAAGTACCTTCTAGCAAAGAAGGATTCCAAGCCAAGATTGCTTAGATGGGTGTTACTTCTTCAAGAGTTCGACTTGAAATCCGAGACAAGAAAGGAACTGAGAATCAAGTAACGGACCATCTATCTCGACTGGAAAGAAGGGAAAAAGATCAAAATGATGAAAAGCCTATCAATGAACATTTCCCGGATAAGCAACTATTTGTGGTGCAAGATGGACCTTGGTTTCCTGACATCACCAATTACTTAGCAAAGAAGATGCTACCTCCCAGAATGACATACCAAAGGAGGAAGAAATTTTTCTCTGACTTGAAACATTACTTTTGGGTGGATCCATTCTTATACAAGCAATGTGCGGACCAAATGGTTAGGAGATGTGTGCCGGAGGAGGAGATGGAGAATATAATTCGACATTTCCATTCTCTAGAGGTCAGAGGGCATTTTGGAGCAACACGAACGACTGCTAAAGTTCTTCAATCAGGATTTTTCTGGCCCACTCTCTTTAAAGATGCATTTAATTATGTTCGAGCTTGAGATATGTGTCAAAGGGCTAGGAATATTTCTAGGAAAAACAAAATGCCTCTTAGTAACATTTTAGAAGTGGAAATATTTGATGTATGGGGAATAGATTTCATGGGACTATTTCCATCTTCTTTTTCTAATCGTTTCATTCTTGTGGCTGTAGATTACGTCTCAAAATGGGCAGAAGCTGTGGCACTACCGACCAACGATGCTTGTGTCATTGTCAAGTTCATAAAGAAGAGCAACTTCACAAGATTCGGCACGCCAAGAGCTATCATCAGTGATGGAGGAGCTCACTTTTGTAACTGACAATTCTAGACATTGTTGAGTAAGTATGGAGTTACACATTGAGTTGCAACACCATATCATCCGTAAACAAGTAGGCAAGTGGAGGTGTCTAACAGGGAGTTGAAGAGAATCCGAGAGAAAACTGTGAATGCCTTTCGGAAAGATTTGTCCACCAAATTGGATGATGCACTATAGGCGTATAGAACGGCTTTCAAAACGTCAATAGGGATGTCGCCATATAGGTTAGTATATGGAAAAGCATGTCACCTGCCGGTTGAGCTCGAGCATAGGTCATATTGGGCTATGAAGATATTAAATTTCGATCCGAAGGCGGTAAGTGTGAAGAGATTGTTGCAACTCAATGAGATGGAGGAATTTCGCCACAAAGCATATGAAAGTGCTCGGATTTATAAAGAAAAGACCAAACTTTGGCATGCTAAGCACATTGTGAAAAAGGAGTCCAAAATAAGAGAAAAAGTTTTGTTATTCAACTTGAGACTTAGACTTTTTCCAGGAAAGTTACGATCAAGATGGTCCGGACCATTCATTGTAAGTAAGATTTTTCCGCATAGGGCCATCGAAGTTCATCATCCGGTGAAAGGGATGTTCAAAGTCAACGGACAAAGATTGAAACCCTATGTGGAGCATGAATCGGAAGAAGACAAGGTTTTGATTTTTCTCCATAAACCAAAGTGAACATAAAAAGGCGTCAAGCTAAGGACGTTAACTAAGTGCTTCGTGGGAGGCAGCCCATGTTTTAAATTACTTTCATTTTTTTTTCATTTTCGTTTTCCATGCATTTATTTATTTATTTTTTGTTTCTTAAAAAAAAAAAACAGGGGGTGTCTTTGCTGCAGAAATGGGCGAGGCGATCGTACGGCCCGATACACGCCTCTTGGGGTTTTAAGTTTCCCAAGCCGACTTCATCACCCACTAACACGAAACAAACCAGAAAAAAAATCATTTTTTTTTCGTTTTCCCCACCCTTTCACCTCTCTCACCTCAGAACTCATCCTTGCTTCCAAATCCCATTCTCATTCTAAGTTTTCTTCCTCTTTTGCAAGGATTTCAAGTGGAAATTCAAGAAAATCTTCTTGGTGGAGTTAGGGTTGTGAAATTGGGGATTTTCAAATTCAAGAGAAATTGGTGGAATTGTTGAGCAAGATTGTCTCTTTCCAACACAAGTAAGTATTTCTACACTCCATATTCACGAATTTGGATTCCTATTAGTTGATTTGGCAAGATTGCTTGGTGATTTTGCGTGCAAATTTGTTGGTTGAGAAAATTTTAGAATAAGGGTGATGTGCAATATTCTTGTGTGGATTTTTAATCATACATTGTCATTCATGGAGTTGTTGATTTAAATTGGTGGTGACTTTGATTGGAATTAGTTTGTTGAGGGAAAAATTAGTGTTTAAGGGGGATAAGTTCAATCTTATTTGAAGAATTAGTTGATTGTTTAATAGTGAATTGTGGCAATTCATTTTGTGTTGAAAACAAAAGAAAACAAATAATTTTCATGGCTCCAAAAATAGCTCCCAAGCGAAAAGTAAGAGGTGGGCAGGGTAGTCAAGTGAATGATCCTAAGTTTGTGAGTGGAAAAGCTAAGGAAAGGTTTGAAGATGCTCAGTAAAAAGTGAGGGGTTTCATACAAGAAAGGGGCATGGATTTTGATGATGATGACATAGAAGAAATAACTGAAATAGTCTGGAAATTGGGTTGGCATAAATTCACTCAAACACCCCCGTCAGCCGTTGCTCCAATTGTTGAAGAATTATATGCTACCCGAAAGTACCAATGGGAAAACGAAAGTTCGAGGAAAGGAGGTAAAATTTGATGCTGAGATAATTAACCAATATTATGAATTGCCACCACTTGAAGAGGACGAATAAGAGGAGTACTTGAAAAATGTTGATTATGACAAGATAAATAGGAGATTGACAAAGGGACAAGCAAAGTGGGCCATGGTGGGTGAAAGATATAAGAAATTTTCTGCAGGAAATCTTCGCAATGCCACTCAAGTGTGGCAATATTTCATGAACACAAGATTGATGCCAATAACCCACAATAGTACTATGGATCGAGTGAGAGGAATCTTGCTTTACTGTATCGTGACAAAGAAGCATATGAATGTGGGTAACATAATCGTGTCTCAAACGTTATCCTGTGACAACAATCTTAACACGAGCTACTCCTTCCCACAACTCGTTACGACACTATGTCATCAAGCGGGAGTTCTTCATACTTCGAGAGAAAAGGTGATTCATCCTGGCATTTGTTTGACTTATAAGTATATGAACAAACTCTCAATAGGACAGAAAAAGCTAATTGGATCAACGGGTGCTTCATCCTCAAAAGCTCCACCAAAGGAAAGAGATGAGAGTTTGTATGATAAGGTGGAAGCCATACACGGGTATCAACGTTAACAAACCGAATGGATGAATGCTCAATTTCAAGTCCTCTTCAACATGCAACGAGATCAAATGGAGCAAGTGGGGTGTGGCACTTCAAGGTACAAATTGAGTGAGATGGTTTATCACCCAAGTGAGACTGATGAAGAAGACGATGAGGAGGCGTCCGATGAGAGTATGGAGGAATAAGTAATGGGAGGAGCTTTAGTCAGAAAACGAGATTTGATATGTTGCATTCTATGTTATTTCCTTCGCTTTATGTACTTTTCTTTTTGTGTTGTTTAAATACTCATATGGGTTGTTTGTTTGATGTAGGTTTTATGTGGATTATCGTTTAAGGTTTTAAGTTGTGACAGATTTAGTGTGGTTTGACATGTTAATCATTTTTGTTTCACCCATAAGTTTCGTTATGCACACTAAAGTGGCCAAGCATGGCGCATAGTTTGTTCTCTTTTTCATTAGATTCCTGATGACTATTGGATACGACAAACAATATGCATGCCTTCACAAGATTATCTCCACATAAATGTTGTGCATGAAAGGTACTGTTGTTGTTCTCTCTGCACATTGAGGGCAATGAACATCTCTAACGTTGGGGGTAAGGAATATTTTCTTATGGTCAAATTTAGTTTTATTTGATGGACATCTTTGAATATCTTTTGCTTTGAATTATCTCTTTAAAAGCTTTTGGGTGAAATTGTTTTAGGTGTGTTGCTCATATATAAGTCATTGATAAGACTATGATAGTGAATTTGTAACATTGAGATTTTATTAACTTTCGCGTAATGTAAAGATGATAGTAGATAACAATTGCATTTAGTTATGACTCTCTTGGGAATGGTTTTGATTGGTTGAATAATTCGGAAACTTAGAGATGTTTTATGTGTGTTTTTATGGGCAATAATTTTTTTTTTTGTGAAAATTGTGCATAAACTCTAGAACTCATTTGATAACCACTTGAGGCGAAATCCTAGAATCCGCATTACTTAGGATATGATTTAAGCAATTTTCTTTGGAACGATTGAGCCTCTCAAGCCAACCTATATTACTTTATCCCTAGTTCACCCTTTGAGCCTATTATTATACACTTGGTAAGCCTTATTTTATTTTTATTTTTTGGTAAACCTATTATATCTCACCTTGACGATGAAGCCTAAAACACTTTCCGACCCATCTTATTGTGAGAGACTTAATTTAGGGTGACCTTATAAGAAAAACTAATGAAAAGAAGTGTGGTAGAAGAAAATAAATATATCTTTTGGACCACAACTTAAGTATGTTCAAGGAGATAGGTTGGGCGTTGTGAAAAGAAAAAAAAATGATAGTAGAAGCAAGGTGGGGTAGACAAATTTTTTTTTGAGTTACAATCTTCCTTAAAAAAATAAAAAAACTTGATTAAAAAAAAATGAAAAAAAAAGAAAAATTTGCAGAAAAATAGGAAGAAGTAGCTAGGGAGAAGAACTTGAAATGAGGTACATTACATGAGGGTTTGTGCTAATGTTGGAAGGAAGAGTTCAATCAATGTGAAAGGGTAGAGGGTGAATAAGAAGGGAACCAAGAAAGAGATTGTTCATGGTCATTTACTGCAAAATATTAAGTCTCTTACATTTTGTTAAAAATTCCTTTCCGTTCTTTCATAAACCATTACCCTAGCGTAATGTTACAACCATGAAAAAGACCTAATGATCCGAGGTAGTGATTGGATTCTACATTAGTGGAGAGTGGTTTGAAAAATGAGCTTATGGAGTTTGATTGCACATTTGTTTTATTTTCGTCCTTTGCCTATGGAAGCTATTCATAAAATCATTTGGGTTTTTGGATGAATGGTTTCTGAATGATTATGAGAGAGTCAATAACAAAAGTGTAGTTGAAATTCACTTATTCTTTGCATTTGCGTGTTGTTAATTATTCAATTTGTTCACATTGACACAATTTTTGAGACAATTATATGTATGGATCCTAAAATATTTGTTTGAGTCTTTAGTTTTGCGTCTAGGTGAGGTTAGGTTTGGAAGTTTGTGGGTATCATTGCTGGAAACCCTCACGAGACTATAACTCGTCTAACTAGGGCCACCTAGGGGTTTAAAGGCTTGTTGCATATGCTAAATGCAACTGTGACAACCTACAGAAGTGATTTAGGATAGTTTAGATATAGACTTTATTTTGTTTGTGGTTTCAAGCTAAAGGACTTGTTCTATCACTTAGCTTGCTACGGACTAACAAGAAGCTAGTTGGGGGTTGTGATAAGAGCTTGAAAATATACATTTAGTTAGTGGTTTTTGGGGATTAATTGTGGGAAATTAGGCTTAATTTGGTAAAGTTGCTTAATATTTTCATAATTGCCTTTTACGGGATCACATGTTTTTTTGAGTGTTTTTCAGGCTACTAGTGCTTAAATGTTATGCTCGGATGAAGAATCATGTTGGAAACGGAATGAGTGACGAGTGGAAACAAACGGATCAAGAATCGGAGTTGAATTGAAGAAGTTATGGGAGTTGAAGTAAAGAGAAGATTCTAGATTACGTTCCAGCTTGAGCATACCTCGGTATTTTGAGAATATCTTGAGATGTAGAACTAGGATTAAGATTATTGTTAAACTTTTGGAAATATGATTCAAAGGGCTACATTTCATATGTTTACCACTTTTCCAAATTTCATCGTTATCGAGTTCAAAAATCTCCATCTCTGAAGAACCGTGGAATAATGTGGGAAGAAAGCCAGTAGCTACCGTGTCGTAGCACAGTGCCATGGCACACTTTCTCCAGTAGCTACTGTGCCGTAGCATAGTGCCGAGGCACAGTCACAGAAGTTAAAAATTGGTTATCCATTTTTAGGTAGGAGAATAGGGTTAAGAGTCCTAAACCAAATAGAATTAAGAAAAATAAAACCCTAACCCTTGTGGGATATAAATAGAAGTCTTTTAGTATTATTTGGGGGATTCTTTGGTGAGAAGAAGAGGAGAAAAATCTGCAGAGAAGAGAAGTAACAGAAGTTCTGGAGCTTTGATTCACAATATAGAGAAGTTTTCCTTGTTCTTTTCTTATAAACTCATGATGATTGTTTTAATAAAGATGATTGTTTCTTTCATGTTTATTATGAACTAAATTTATTCTCTAAGGATAAGATGTAGCCCAATCTCTTGATTATGTATTGATCTTTGATTGTTAATATTTATTAAGAATTCTTCCTAAGTTTTACTATTATTCCTAATGCTTTTGATTCTTAAGGGCCCAATAATTGAATGAACTAATGGACTAGGTTGAGATCGAGAGATGATACTCAGTTGGTCTACGGTAGTAAAACCATAGGTTGAGCGAACGCTAGAGATAGGTTACCGCGACTTGTGAGGTTTTGGTAAACTCCATAGAGCATAATGATCTCCAATTGCTTAAATCTGATTAGAGATAATTTGGGTTAGTAATTAAGGGTTAATTTGATAATTGTTCGAGAGAAAGTTATTAAAAATTTAGGGAGTTTGACCTGTAAGAAGAGCTTAATAAAATTAACATAAGAGATCAATTCATATGAATAAGAGTTGGTGTGAAGTCTATGCCCTAGGTCTAGTCATCTTGTTTTTACCCAAAGGTTTATTTTAGTTGTTCTATGTTCAGTTTTTCTTTTTAATTTCAATTGTTAATTTAGTTTAGATCTTCCTTGATACAATTTGGATTGATCAAATAGTAATAGGATAGTTTAATTAGTAATTGATAATAGTAATTTCCTTGGGTTCAATATCCGTTATTTTACACTTTATTACTTGCACGATTTCGTACACTTGCGAAAATCTACAACAAACTCCTAATTGCTTTTGGACGGTTGAAAGTTCAGCAGCCAACGCGGTGTAGCCATCAACTTTGTGCACTCATGCTGCTTTCCTCATTGAATTTCTCTCTGAAGGCCTCATGTAGTTTTTTCTTGCCATTACTTCAATCAAATTATAGGCTTCCTTCGGTGTTTTGTTATTCAAGGCCCCCCCACTTGCAGCATCTACGATGACTTGTATATTTGGCATCAACCTATTGTAAAATGTTTGCACTTGCAACCATATTGGTAACCCATGGTGAGGACACCTCCATAAGAGATCCTTATATCTCTCCCAAGCTTCATAAAACGACTCCATATCTTGCTGGAAAAAATTTGTGATGTCACTCCTCATCTTGGCAGACTTGATCGGCTTAAAATACTTCGCAAGGAACACTTGAACTAACTCGTTCCAAGTACTGATGCTTCCGAGTGGTAAAGAAATTAACCAAGCCTTAGCTTTATCCCGAAGATAGAATGGGAAAAGCCTTAACCCAATTGCATCATCAGATACCCCATTATGTTGGAATGTATCGCATAGCTCCAGAAAATTTGCGATATGCAAATTAGGATCATCGCTAGACAACCCTGCGAATTGAATCGAATGTTGTATCATCTGAATAATGTATGGCTTTATCTCGAAGGTGTTTGCTTGAATCGGTGGTCTTCTAATACTAGAAGCACATCCCTCAATTGTAGGTCTTGAGTAATCCTTAGTTGCCCTTTGAACTTCTTCTTTGCCTGTACCTACCATTGAACCTAACTCTTCTGTAAGGTCCAACACTAAAAATACAGAAATAAAAATTAAAGCACTAAAAACAAAAAATAAATTACAAACCAAATTAGCAACTAAATAGCTTGTATTGATACTGATAATATAAAAGCAATTCCTCGGTAACGGCGCCAAAAACTTGTTGTCGATTTTTGTAAGTGTACGAAATCATGCAAGTAATAAAGTGTATAAATATGGATATCGAACCCAAGGGAATTACTATTATCAATTACAAAAATTTACTATCTAATTACTGTTTGATTTATCACAGTTTTTATCAAGGAAAATCTAAACTAAATTAACAATTGAATTTAAAAGAAAACTGAAAAGAAAACAACTAAAATAAACCTTTGGGTTTAGAGTAAGATGATTAGACCTAGGGCATAGACTTCACACCGACTCTTATTCATATGTATCGATCACTTATGCTAATTTTATTAAGCTCTTCCTACATGTCAAATTCCCTAAATTTTTAATAAATTTCTCGTGACGATTATCGAATTAACTCCTAATTACTAACATGAATTATCTCTAATCAGATTTAAGCAATTGAAGATCATTACACTCTATGGAGTTTACCAGAACCTCACAAGTCACGATAACCTATCTTTAGCGTTCACTCAACCTATGGTTTTACTACCGTAGAGCAACTAAGTATCATCTCTCGATCTCAACCTAGTCCATTAGTTTATTCAATTCAAGGGCCCTTAAGAATCAAAAGCATTAGCCCTAGAGAATTCTTAATAGTAAAACTTAGGAAAAAATCTTAATAACAATTAACAAGCATAAATCAACACATAATCAAGAGATTGGGCTATTAGCCGTAGAGAATAAATTTAGTTCATAACAAACATGAAAGAAACAATCATCTTTATTAAAACAATCATCATGAGTTAATAAGAAAGGAACAAGAAAAACTTCTCAATATTGTGAATCAAAACTCCAAAACTTCTGTCACTTTCCTTCTCTACAAGTTTTCCTTCTCTTATCCTCCCCCAAAAATCAGCTAAAGACATATATTTATACTCCTAGGGTTTTAGGGTTATGATTCCCACTATCCTAATTACTTTGGAAGTCTTAACACAGGAAATACACGTCATAAATTTAATGTAGAAAATTCTAGAATCGTAGTTGTGTCGCGGCATGTGCCTAGGCATAGTTGATTCTGTCCTAGAACTTGCAATCTTTAAAAGATGGTGATTTTTTAGCATGATAACATTCGAATCTGGTAAAGTGGTAAAGATATGAATTGTAGCCCTTTGAATTAGATTTCCAAAGATGCATGAATCATCTTAATCCAAGTTCTACAGCTCAAGATATTTTTAAAAGTCTGAGGTATGCTCAAGCTGGAGCATAATCTAGAATCTTCTCTTTACTTCAAACCTCCATAACTTCTTCAATTCAACTCCGATTCTTGATGCATTTTTTTCTACTCATCACTCATTCCATTGCCGACATGATTCTTCATATGAGCATAACATTTAAGCACTAGTAGCCTGAAAAACACTCAAACACACCCATGATCCCGTAAAAGACAATTATGAAACTATTAAGCAACTTTACCAAACTAAGCCTAATTTCCCACAAATAATCCCCATAAACCATTAACTAAATGTGTATTTTCAAGCTCTTGTCACTTTTCAAGCTTCTAATTCTTCAAACGATGTGGGTACGGAAGGTTTGCATGGCTTGAAGAAATTTTCTGCTTAGATTCACACTCGTCGCGGCCACCACTTTTATCGCCGCGACGATGAGTGTGAACTTTTGATGATTCAAAAGCTAGTTCACGGTTGCTGCAGCCACCACTTTCATCGCCATGACTACCATCCTTCATGCCGATGATCTTCTCCATATTTTCATGCTCGCCATGGCAACAACTTTCCTCGCCATGACAATTGTCCTTCTTCTCTTCCTTCAGATCTTTCTCTCGTTCTTGCTTCCGTTTTTCATCCTCTAAATTCTCCAAGGTTCTTCCACTCTTCCAGGTGATTGCATGCGCTTCTTCCTTAGGATTCTTCTCTGTATCACTTGGCAAAACTCCTTGAACTCTTCGCGCTAATATGTTATGGATCTGCCCCACTTTAGTCTTAAGGTTTCTAATAGAGGTTGATTTATTTTGGGCAAGGATTTCATTCTTTTCAAACCTCTTGCTTGTCTCTTCATGAATGAACTTGGTAAGCACATCTTCCAAAATTGATTTCTTCTCTTAAGCATGATAACCACGAGGTGGCATAGGATCGTTGTTGTTGCTCCAAGAGAAATCATGATGATTCTGCCATGTTGGGGTATAATTGTTCGAATATGGATTCCCTTGCCTTCTTTGGAAGTTGTTGACGTAATTGAAGTGATCGGGTTGTGCAAACTGTCTTCCTATTTGGCAATCTCTAATTTCACAAATTGAAGTAGGAGACTTGATAGCATTAACTTTATGTGCAGCACCCAATTGTTGTTGAATAGTTGAAACATGAGTGGCCAAAGCAGTGTAATCGTCTAAATCTAATTCATGAACTCCTGCTACTCTCATTGAAAAATTCCATTCCGAAGGCATCATATAGTTGTTGCTTGCCATCACTTTTCTGTGGTTAAAAGGAACTAAGTCTACACTCTTAGTATGTGCACGATCCAAGACCTAAAAACAAGAAAACTTTGGTAAGCTAAACAAAATGTAAATATAAAAGAACAAACTAAACCTAATATTAAAACTAAACTAATTAAAATAACAAGGAAAAAAATAAATCAAATTAGCAACAAAATATTTCATATTGATATTGGTAAAAAAAAATAGTTCTCCAACAACGGCGCTAAAAACTTGACAGGCTATTCGCAAGTGTACGAAATCGCGTAAGTAATAAAGCTCGAGTAAACAAGTGTTGAATCCTAAGAGAACTACCTACCAAGTACCAAACTAGTATATTTTATTGCTATTTGATGAAACAAAATTTTAAGAATGAATTTAATGAAAAATAAAACAAACTAAAAACTAAACAAAAGTAGAATTTTATTAATACTTTGGTAAAAAGATCAATATGACTAAACCTAAGGCACATATTTCACACCAATTTAATCATATGCATTGATGATTATTGCTAACCTAATTAAGGTTATTCTAAAGGCCAAACTCCCTAATATTCCACTAAATTTCTCTTGAACAATTAGCAAATTAACCCTTAAGCAACAACCCAAAGTATCTCTAAGTTGGATTAGAAGCTAAGAGATCATTAAGTTCTATAGAATTTACTAGAACCCCACAGATCGTGGTAACCTATCCCTAGCGTTTGCTCAATCTATGGTTTTAGTACCTTAGAATAATCAGGTTTCATCTCTCGATCTCAACCCAACCCATAAAATCATTCAACTCTCAGGCCCTTAAGAATTGAAAGTATTACACACAATAATAAAACTTAGAATTAATGCTCTGGTGTACTGTCGTAGGCACTCAGAATTAAAACCTTCCGAACCTAACTACTGAACTGTAAGTAGGGTAAGCAAGGGTCGATCCCACGAAGAGTGTCTAGCCAAATTTTCTTTGATGTGAAAAAGGCTAGGGGGGTTTGTGTAAAAACAGAAAACAATCTCAGCAAAAACAAAAACAATTTAATTCGAATTCAATCAAAATGACGAACTTGGTCTCTGTCAACATCCACCATCGGAATCTTACAACTGATCATTGATGCAAAGATAATCAATTCACACATTGAATATTCACCGTTGGAACTAATTTCCTATCTCTCTTTAATTGTAATTAATCAGGAAACAAGCGATCCTAATTAATCTTACCCCTAAACAACCCTAGACAAGCGCTCAAGATTTAATCTAGTGGCAGCCTTAAGAATTAGAGAGATAACACAAGCGGTTGTATTTAATTTAGTTGAATGTTCTTCGTAAGGTTACTAATTCTTGACGCAGCAAATTACTAACCCTAATTGCTTCACAAGTTGGAGGGATCAAACAATTACGGATTTGATATCAAACTTAGCAGTAGATTTCAACAAATAATACACTAGTAGGCCTCCTAGTAATTAAATGCATCAATCATGAAAATATGCACAGAATAACATTCAATACTCAAACATGAATTTAACACTAAAAACAGAAAGATCTCACAGTTTATTTGATTCCGAGGTTTCCGTTTCCTTCGACCAAGTTACAAAAGTTCTAGCCGCTCATGGCCATCACCAAAAACTCAAGAGAAAGAAAATTCCAGAGAGGAAAAAAGAGAGAGGCATGGTCTCCTCAAACCTAATCTGATCTCCCTTTTAAAATCCAATTTTAGAATTCGAATCCCACTCAATCTCCTAAAAGAAATATTCTCCTATCCTAAAATAACATTAATCCTAATTTAATTCTAATTGGAAATAAAATAAAATAGAGTCCTAATAAAATAGGAAAGTGGTGTTTCCAGCTGTAATTTTCGTGCAGCATGTATGTCTTCAAAACATGCAATAATAGACTGACTTGCATAACAAGTCAGAACGCTCCAGGATGTCGGCAATGCAGATGCGTCAACTTCAAGCTCGATTACAACCTTTATTCAGCCAGTATATCTAAAAACTAAAAACATGAAAGTTGTATATCTCTTTCTTAGCGTTCCACATCATTTTGAATCATCTCAATCGGAGTTCGGATGAAAGAATTATGCTCAGAATACGATGCAGTGGCGAAACTGTCCGAATTCCCCTAATTAATTCCGTTTTTCAATTAACACCTCCATTTGCTTCCTAAACCAAAATAAAGTAATAATGAGTACAATTAGGAAAAAAATACATATAAAAGACTAAACATCAAGGGGGTTAAATATGACATTTTGCATTCCCATCAAATTCCCCCACACTTAGCTTTTGCACGTCCTCGGGCAAACTAATTCAAACAAACCCTACACTCAAGTCATATGAGGAACACCATCATCTCAAGTCATCTCAAGAACATCAGCATGATGCATAAGCAACAATATTTAATCCATGCATATTCATACCTAACTTAGGAAGCAGCAAAATAAAATAAAACAGAGTTAATGACATTCATCTCTCTTTATCATCTTCCACAATTACTCTTAATCAGCCAATGCAAACAAGGGAACTAATCACAACCAATTCATGTACAACTCCCCTCTCAACTTTTCTTTTACTGTTTCTCTTTACTACTACAAACTGGGTAGCAAACTAAGGATACAATTTTTTTCTTTTTTTTTTTTTTTTTTCTGTTTTGAAAAAGAATGAGTGCATTTTATGCTCCATCTCATTTCATGGTTGTGTTTATGAGTGAGTGCGTTTTACGCTCCATCTCGACTCACCACATACCTTTCTTTTCTTTTTCCTATTTGCTTAAACCCAAATTTAGGACTAGCTTAAGAGAAACAATTTTTTTTTCTTTTAAGGGTTGTTATACATTCCTCAATCATGCTTCGTCACCAAGTCTACACAACTTCTCAATACATATTGTTTCAAACTACAAGGATTCAAATATGATTAACTCTATTTTATGAAATATTGCTAACATCCTAAGTCAAGGAATATGCTCAACAACAAAGTCAAGTTACTATTTCATGCATCACTAGACGTTCAAAGACATGACTTAAAGCATAAACCTTCCTAAAAACAAATGCGGGGGTATTTCGTTTAAGGTGTACATGGCGTTGTTATACCCGAGGTTGCCAAGTACTACTAGGCAGTTTTTAAGGCGGGTTCTGGTTTCCAGCCGATATACCCTTAAACTAGGGAGATTTTTTATTTTTTTTAACACAAAAAACAAAACCTAAACAAAACCTAAATCACCTCCCCCACACTTAAAACTGACATTGTCCCCAATGGAAGATTAAATGCAAAGAAAAGAGCAAAAATAACCAAAATTAAAATGCAATAAAAGAAAACAAACTCCCCTTGGGTTGCCTCCCAAGCAGCGCCTTTGTTTATTGTCGTTGGCTTGACTCAAGGCTTTTGTTCTTGCGATGCACTAAGTAACATTCTACCATCTCCCAGGAACACGTTCTTGAGGCAACTAGGGAGAGGCTTCAAATCTGGAACGGGGGCCTGCAAAACAGAAGGTAAAGGCCTCTCGTTAGAAATTGGTAATGCAATACAAGGAAAGTTACTGACTGCTCTGTAACTTTGGAGAATCATTCCATGCTGCAACCGTTTCCTGCAAATCAGTACTAAAAGCTAACTCCTCATTCTCTTCCTCAAGATGCTTACTAATGGCAACTCCCAATCCATCTTTTCCATCAAGTTCAAAAAACTTCCGTGCTAAAGAATCAACCACATCAATAGAATAAACATGATCATCATCATCATCAGGATATTTCATGGCATCATAAATGTCAAACTTAACAATTTCACCATCAAATTCCATGGTAAGTATGCCACTATGAACATCAATCTTAGTCTTGGAAGTTTTTAAGAAAGGTCTTCCTAACAAAATAGGGGCAAATTGACCTCCATTTTCCATATCAAGTACATAGAAATCAATAGGGAAAATTAAGCCATTAACTTGTACCAAAACATCCCCAACTACACCCTTAGGATAAGCATTAGATCCATCAGCTAATTGAATTACAACACTATTTTTATTCAAAGGTCCAAGTTTCAAAGAAGCATATATGGAATATGGCATGACATTGATAGAAGCTCCTAAATCTAACATGGCTTTCTCAAACCTAGTGTTACCTATCATACAAGGGATAGTAAATATACCTGGATCCTTGCACTTCGATGGGAGTTTTCTCTGAATCACAGCAGAAACATTCTCTCCCACTCTCACCTTTTCACACCCTTTTAGTTTCTGTTTCCTCTTAAGTGTGCACAATTCTTTCAAGAATTTAGCATAGCGAGGTACTTGTTTAATAGCATCTAAGAGTGAAATATTTACCTCGCATCTACGAAAAGTCTCATACATATCTCTGTTTTGCTCATCTCTTCTAGATTCTGCTAAAGCTTGAGGAAAAGATGGTACCGGTTCATAATTGGACAGCGGTAGAAACTTATGCTTAGGAACGCCATCGTCATTAGGAACGTTCTTGTCTACAATGATGTCTTTCTCCTTTTCTCCCTTCGACAATGCAAGGGCTGCCTTTATTGGAATCTCAACCTCTTTACCACTTCTCAAAACGATTGCACTTACATTTTCTCTTGGATTTATCACCGTTTGAGAAGGTAATCTCCCTGAACTTTGTGCCTCTAGCTTACTGATTGCGGTTGCCATCTGCCCCATTTGATTCTCTAAACTTTGAACACTAGCTCTCGTCTCCTGTTGAAATTGCAAAGTGTTAGTAGCAAGAGACTTAAAAATATCTTCTAAAGACATACCAGAATTAGAAGTTTGGCTCGGTTGTTATCTAGGGGGTATGGCTGCTTGTACTGCTGGTAATTTGGGCGGTTTTGAGGGTAGGGCTGACTCATTTGTTGATTCCCATAGCCAAGATTAGGGTGATCCCTCCATCCAGGGTTATATGTGCTCGAATAAGGATCATACTTCCTTTGCGTTGTCTAGGGAAACCACCTGCTACATTCACTTGCTCAACAAGCTCCTCTAGAGTTGGGCACATGTCAGTTGGATGCCCTACTACCGAACAAATCCCGCAAGCCTTCACTGTTTGCATGTTACCTACAGCCATTTGACGAACAAGAGAAGTTAAGACTCGATATTTGTTGTTCTAGGGAAGAAATATTTACCTCATTATCACGCCTAGATGGAAGGTCAAGCCTACTGCCAAACTGTTGAGAATTGGCCGCTATATTTTCAATCAAGTTCCTCGCGGCCTCAGGGGTCTTATCCACCAAAACTCCTCCACTTGCAGCATCAATCATGCTCCTATCAGTGTATGTAAGGCCCTCATAGAAGTACTTGGATCAAGAATCGCTCACTAACTGTGATGGGGGCAGCTTGCACACAATTTCTTAAAGCGTTCCCAGTATTCATGTAAGGATTCTCCATTGTGTTGCCTTATACCACAAATTTCTTTCCGAATGTTGGCTGCCCTCGAAGCTGGGAAATATTTCTCCAAAAACAATCTCTTTATCTCGTTCCATGTGGTTATAGTTCCAGAGGGTAGATAATAAAGTCAATCCTTAGCCGAATCCTTCAAAGAAAACGGGAAAGCTCTTAATTTAATTTGCTCCTCAGTCACCCCCGTAGGTTTCATACTCGTGCAAACCACATGAAGCTCTTTTAGATGCTTGTGAGGATCTTCACCTGCAAGGCCATGAAAAGTGGGCAAGAGATGTATTAGTCCAGATTTTAATTCAAGTGACAACTATATGAACAACAGTAGAGAGTAGAAGAAAAACAGAGGAGAAAGAACGAAGAAAGTTTGTATCTGATTTCAATTAGTAAAGTTTTCTAATGCTGTACACTTTATACCCATATTTCTTATAAAGAAGAAAGACACGATAAGTGTCTTAGTGACGCCTAAAGCAACACTCTAACATACGTAAAATGCCGCCGTATCACTTATTCTTAAACAAAGGTGCTTTGTTCTTCTCCCAATCAGCCTCCCTCAGTCGAACTCTGTAGCTTTAAGATTGTGTAAAACAACAATAACAACAACAAAAAAAATCAAACAAAGACACACTGCTCCAGCTTTCTGCTTTTAATTCTATCAACAGCTTTGCGACACTTCAATTTACTTTCAAGCTTCTGCAAATTAATTCTATCAACAAAACCTTTACTTAATTTTATCAACAGCTTTGCAATACTTCAATATGCTTCCTCAAGCTACTGTAAACAAAGACAGCAACAAAACCTTTACTTCATTCAATCAACTGCTCTACAATACTTTAATATGCTTTCCAAGCTACTGCAGTTTAACTGACCCCAAGCGACTGCAGTTTAACTTCCTCAATACTACTGCTGAATTTTCTCCTCTACAACGCTGCAGTTTACTCCCTCAATTTTCTGCAATTGAATATCCTCAAAAACTCCTCTGCAATACTTCAATATGCTTTCCAAGCTACTGCAGTTTAACTTCCTCAATACTACTGCTGAATTTTCTCCTCTGCAACACTACAGTTTACTCCCTCAATTTTCTACAATTGGATATCCTCAAAACAACTGCAAGTTATTGGCTACAACAATAAGAAACAACATTTAGTTTTGCTCTCAATTCTCCAAATTGAGCAGCTGGAAGAGCCTTCGTTAAAATGTTAGCAATCTGTAGCTTTGAGGGAACATATTGCACAACAATTTTGTTGGCTAAAACCTGTTCTCTGATGTAGTATGTGTCAATTTCTATGTGCTTGGTTCTAGCATGAAATACGGGATTAGAAGCCAATGCTCCAGCACTCACATTGTCACACCATATTACAGGAATTTTAGTAATTGATAGACCCAATTCATTGAACACACTGTTTAACCAGGAAATTTCAGTGGTTGTATGTGCCAAAGCTCTATACTCAGCTTCAGTAGAGGATAGAGCTACTACCTTCTGTTTTCTAGAGCTCCATTGGATTAGATTGGGTCCTAAGTAGACACAATACCCACTTATGGACCTTCTGTCTTCTATGTTACTGCCCCAATCTGCATCAGCATAACACTCAATCTCCAAAGAGGCAGATGGTGTGAACTTAAGGCCATAATCTTTTGTATAAGACCCTTTTACAAGCCTGCCAATGTAGATCAGTAGGAGACTGCAGAAATTGACTTAACTTGTTCACTGTGAAGCTGAGATCAGGTCTTGTTAAAGTGAGATATTGAAGAGCACCCACGGTACTCCTATACAAATTGGGATCCAAAAACAGTTCACTATCCATTGGAAACAACTTTGATCCCGTGGTCATAGGAGTGACACATGAATTTGCTTCCATCATCTTTGTTTTTTGTAGCAAATCATTGGCATACTTGGTCTGTCTTAGATGAATTTCAGTGGCTGTCCTGGTAACTTCAAGGCCTAAAAAATACTTTAAAGACCCAAGTGTTTTCAATGAAAACTGATCATTAAGTTCCTGCACAAGAGTACTCACATATGCCATATTAGATCCAGTTAGTAAGATATCATCAACATAAACCAAAACATAAGTGATGTGTGCATCTTGGTTGAGAATGAATAAACTTGAATCGATATGCAATTTCGAATCCCTTGTTCTCAAGTGCTTGTTTCATCTATCAAACCAGACTCTGGGCTCGTTTGAGCCCATATAAAGCTTTGTTTAATTGGCACACATGCTGTGGTTTCATAGTATCTTCAAAACCAGGAGGTTGCACCATGTAAACAACTTCATTTAGAGTTCCATTGAGAAAAGCATTGTTCACATCAATTTGTTAACATCCCAATTGTAGGTGACAGCCAAGGTGAGGATAATTCTAATTGTTGAAGGTTTAATAACTAGACTAAAAGTATCGAAATAGTCCAATCCCGGGGTTTGTTGAAACCCCTTGGCTACCAACCGAGCTTTATACTTTTGAAGAGAGCCATCAGCATTATACTTTACTTTAAAAACCCACTTGTTTCCAACAACATTCATTTCTGATGAAAAAGGTACAAGTGTCCATGTGTTATTTGAAATTAGAGCCTCATATTCACACTGCATTGCAGTTTTCCATTCAATATTCTTCAAGGCTTCTTGAACTGAATTTGGTTCTGGTATAACTGATCCAGTAAGTATAAGAGCCGTATGGTGATTTTTTAGGTGGAGTTGAACCCTGTAATTTGATGTGTAGGATTTGGATGGAGGGCTGAATTGATGACTTTTCAGGGAAAGAGTGTATCTCAGCCAGTTTAGACCTTGTAAGCATTGGATGAACATTGGTGGAAGTATTTAAGACTGATGGAATGCTAACAAATCGTGAAGGAGTCAGATCAACTTCAAGAGAGCATGATGGTGCAGTTGTTACAGTTGGTATAGGCCTGATTGTTGGCAATTGTGGTATTGATTGTAAAGAGGATGTAATCATGGTAGTTGGTGTAGGTAAGGGTGTTGTTCTGGTTGCAGAATCTGGTGCTGAATTTTTTGAAATGATTGTGGTGGTCTATGTAGGTAACTGGCTGGATTTGATTGTAGGATATGGTGATGGATTGGTAGAGATTGTTGTGCTGGTTTGTGTAGGTAATTGATTGGATTTGGTTGTGAAAGAAGCTGATGTAGAGGACAACAATGGTCTTGAATAGGCTGTAAAATCAATCTTAATAGTTCCAGGCAGATGTGATGATTTTGATGGATGTATTTGTTGGTGAGGTGAAGAAATGGATTTGGATGAGTGAGGGTGTGTAGGATTATCAACAAGTATGCAGTTTTTATTCCATATACTAGCTGAAGGAGAATCGTTAGAAGAGCTAGCCACTGCAGGGGTAAATTTAGCAGGACCAGATTCAGCTGATTGATACGGGACTTTTGGCTGATTTGTTGACACAAAAGGAAAAAATTGTGGTGTAGGATTAGAAGGCTCTACTGATGGTAAAGTAGTTGAACTAATATTTGAAAAACTAGAAGAAAAAGGGAACTCTTTTTCATTGAACTTAACACTTGGAGTGACAAAGATTTTGCCATCTGAATTGAGACATTTGTACCCTTTGTGAACCAGACTATATCCTACAAAGACACATTTTTGAGAGTGATAGCTAAACTTATGTTGGTTGAAGACTCTTAAAAAAGGGAAACAAGCACATCCAAAAACTTTTAAAGTATCATACAAAGGTGCAAACTTAAACAACACTTGATAGGGTGAAACCCACTATAAAATTTCAGTTGGCATTCTGTTGATCAAATACACTGCAGTTTCAAAGGCTAGCCACCAAAAATGCAACGGCATAAATGCATGAGCTAATAAGGTTAAGCCGGTTTCTACTATATGTCGATGTTTCCTCTCACTTCGACCATTTTGTTGATGCACATAAGAACATGAATGTCTAAATTGAATACCTTCACTAGTTAAGTAAGGAATTAAGCTTTTATATTCACCTCCTTGATTAGATTGAATGCATTTATGTTTATGGTTAAATTGTCTTTCGGCTAAGTGATGAAACTTAATGAAAACAGATCTGACTTCAGCCTTGGTTCTAAGTGGAAAAAGCCATGTAAATCTACTATAATCATCCAAGAAAGAAACATAATATCTAAAACCTTCAGTTGAAGGAATAGGGGCAGGTCCCCACACATCACTATGAATGAGTTCAAGGGGTGAACTGGCTTGAAATGCTGACCTAGGAAAAGTGGTGTGATGCATTTTTCCTATTTGACAAGCATCACAAAACTCAACAGAATTCAGATGTGATTTCTTTGGTAAAGAGCTCATAATATGTTGATATGCTTTGATGTGTGGATGTCCTAACTTTTTATGCCAAATCATAGAATCGGAACAATTATTCACAGTTAAAGCACATGTTGACATTGGTTCAGTATGATATGCACAATGAGAGATAGATTTTTCATGATTGATGCATTTATGGATAGAATTTGCACATTCTTGATTATCATTAACCACACAAACAGAAGATTCATTATGAGCACAACAATCAACATCACAATCAGCTCTATTGATGTTCTGATTATTACGAATAAAGGAAACATCAGAGTCAGTGATATCACTGTTTTTATTGCTAAAATCTGAAGTACAAGAAGAGATATGTTGTTTACTAAAAACTGAAATACAAGAAAGATCATGTTGTTGTTGCTCTGATTCAGTAGCACTAGAGCAGACAGGCTGACTGTTATTAAGTTTGTCACTGCCAACTTTATTCCTAAAAACAGGATCTAATGATGAACTTAAGGAACTAGCATCATGAATGTGAGACAATACTAGGTTTCCAGAGGGTGACCTTAAGGAAGAGTTTTCTAAGGGAACAGAGGGTTGAACTGAAAGATTTGGAGGTATCACCAGCTGATAAAGCCCTAACTTAAGATCCCCTTGCAGCAGTGTTGCCCTGGTAACTTTGTCCTTTACAACACAACAATGAGAATTAAACTCCACAACTACATTGTTATCCTTTATAAATTTAGAAATACTAAGTAGATTTTTTGTAATTTTTGGAACACACAAAATATTCTTGAGATATAGACATTTGGAATGTAAATTGTTGGGTAAAGAAGAGGTACCAGTGTGAGAGATGTGCAACAACTCACCATTGCCCACTTGCAACTGATCTGTCCCTTCATATGGCTTGCTAACATTCAGGTGAGCTGGATCAGATGCAATGTGATCAGTAGCCCCTAAATCCATGTACCAGACTGGATCAGTAGGAGTGTTTGCATTTGCAAAGGGAATATCTGAATATTGGTGTGGATGCATAGCTATATGTGCTTGCAGGCTAAGTTGAAAACCAGTAGATGACTGTTGACTTGGTAAGCCGGTATAAACAGGTTGATCAGTGAGAAAGTCCTTGCAACTTGATTAGCACCACCAGCTAAGACAGAGGAATTATACTGAGGACCATTCATGACATTAGCAACCTGTGATGGTGGATGAATGATGCCAGACTGATAATTTTTTCTAGACTGAAAACTAGCAACTTCACCAGTTCCACCAGGTCGAAAACTGTTATGAAAACCTCCAACACCAGACTGAAACTGATTTCCAGATTGAAAACCTCCAACACCAGGTCCACCTGACTGAAACTGGTTTCCAGATTGAAAACCCCCACTGTAGGATGAATCATATCGATGGTAACACTGAACAGCAGTGTGTCCCGGTTTGCCACAGACTTGGCAAATTGGTCTCCCTCTATTATTGAACTTACCTCTGCCAAAATTTGTATGCACAGCAGGTCTATAATTGTTCCAAGAACCTTCATATGAAAAAAGAGGCATATGATTATAGGTGCTAGAAGATCCAGACTGAGTTGATGAACTCATAGGTACTGGATAAGCAGAGTGATGAGTCTGATGCTGATGCTACATCAGATTGAGCGAGGGACCAGTATTTTCACGTTTTCCAGAGAGGTTAGTCTGCTGACTAGTAGTTGCTATGTTTGCTGAACTGTTAGAGAATTCCAACGTGTTGAACTTTTCT
Source organism: Pistacia atlantica (assembly GCA_026229545.1). Lineage (NCBI taxonomy): Eukaryota > Viridiplantae > Streptophyta > Magnoliopsida > Sapindales > Anacardiaceae > Pistacia > Pistacia atlantica. The sequence continues at coordinate 21,761,362 of CM047900.1, forward strand.
AGCCTAACCTCATACTTTTGCAACTGAAACTTTGCTTCTTGTAAACTCACAGAGTCTGATTTAGACTCAATTCTTGAAGTGAGATTAACAACTGCTGCATCATATTTTGGACCAAGTCCATCAAGAACATACTGAAGAAGATCTTCATCCGATACAATCTGTCCACTTGCAGCAGACTTGAGGCTATTTCTTTCATTTTCTTAACATAACTGTCAATACTAAGGTCTTTCTTCTGAGTTGTTTGCAACAAATTTTTTAAGTGAAGTGCTCTAGCTCTAGAGTCAATCTCAAATTCATGCTCAAGAGTTGACCAAATTTCATGTGAATAGCGACATTTTGATACATAATCGAACATGCTCTCAGAAATTGAAGCTAATAACCAGGTCACTAAGAATTTATCTGTACGTTTCCAACTCAAATAGGCTGGATTTATTTCTTCCTTAATTTCATTTTCTTTATCTTTAGAACCATGAATTGACTCAGTAACATTCTGTTTAGTAACAATTATTAGAGAAGGACAGGGTATAGTACCAATTAAGTAGTGTTCCAACTAGTGCGCTCCAACAGCAAAAAGAATCTGCGACCTCCAGAATCGATAGTTGTCGCGCGTAAGTTTAGGGTTCACGACTTGTAAACCAAACGAAAAAGCTGAAGGAACAGAATTAGTTGAGCTGGAGCTGTTCAAAACTTTTCCAGAATTGAAGAACATAGAAGGATCGAAGTTATCAGCCATTGACGTTAATCAAAGCTCTGATACCATGTGACAACTATATGAACAACAGTAGAGAGTAGAAGAAAAACAGAGGAGAAAGAACGAAGAAAGTTTGTATCTGATTTCAATTAGTAAAGTTTTCTAATGCTGTACACTTTATACCCATATTTGTTATAAAGAAGAAAGACACGATAAGTGTCTTAGCTGAGCTGCCTAAAGCAACACTCTAACATACAGAAAACGCTACCGTATCACTTATTCTTAAACGGTGCAGTTTTGTTCTTCAGTCCAACAAAAAGTAGTGGCATCTAAAACAGAAAAAGTTATGCATAAAGGTGCTTGATTCAAATCAGGGGCAGCAAGCTCTTTCAAAGTCTGATTTCCAGCCATGACGTCCTCCTCTTCTAAATCAGAATTGCTTTCCTCAAAATCTCTCCGAACTTCCTTCCTTAACCTACGCAAAGTGCTTTCAATTTTTGGATCGAATGTTAAATCACCAAGGTTAGAGGACCTGGTCATACAACAAAAAAACCTAATAAAAGAATTAGAATGAATGACAAAAATTGAAAACTAACTAGAAAATAAAAAAAAATAGGCAGAAACACAAAAACGCCAAAATCCCTATCAAAATATTCGAATTTGGCCTCAAGAGGGTAGGGCTAGAAAAATTTCTAGTTTTGCTCATAATGTCGTTTTCTTCGAAACGGATACTCGCAGCACTCCTAACTCAACCAAAATTTTCCTTATGAATAGTACTACTGTTCATCCGTAACAAGATTACTATTCACGCTTTTTTTCTTTTCTTTTCTTTTTTCTGCAAAATAAAAAAAATATAACAAAAAACGCAATAAAAAAAATCACAAAAACAAAAATAATCAACTAGAATCACTCCCCGACAACGGCGCCAAAATCTGGTGTGCTGTCGTAGGCACCTAGAATTAAAACCTTCTGAACCTAACTACTGAACTGTAAGTAGGGTAAGCAAGGGTCGATCCCACGAAGAGTGTCTAGCCGAATTTTCTTTGATGTGAAAAAGGCTGGGGGGGTTTGTGTAAAAACAGAAAACAATCTCAGTAAAAACAAAAACAATTTAATTCGAATTCAATCAAAATGACGAACTTGGTCTCTGTCAACATCCACCATCAGAATCTTACAACTGATCATTGATGCAAAGATAATCAATTCACACATTGAATATTCACCGTTGGAACTAATTTCCTATCTCTCCTTAATTGTAATTAATCAGGAAACAAGTGATCCTAATTAATCTTACCCCTAAACAACCCTAGACAAGCGCTCAAGATTTAATCTAGTGGCAACCTTAAGAATTAGAGAGATCGATGAAGCTAAACAACACAAACACAAACGGTTGTATTTAATTTAGTTTAATGTTCTTCGTAAGGTTACTAATTCCTGACGCAGCAAATTACTAACCCTAATTGCTTCACAAGTTGGAGGGATCAAACAATTACGGATTTGATATCAAACTTAGCAGTAGATTTCAACAAATAATACACTAGTAGGCCTCCTAGTAATTAAATGCATCAATCATGAAAATATGCACAGAATAACATTCAATACTCAAACATGAATTTAACACTAAAAACAGAAAGATCTCACAGTTTATTTGATTCCGAGGTTTCCGTTTCCTTCGACCAAGTTACAAAAGTTCTAGCCGCTCATGGCCATCACCAAAAACTCAAGAGAAAGAAAATTCTAGAGAGGAAAAAAGAGAGAGGCATGGTCCCCTCAAACCTAATCTGATCGCCCTTTTAAAATCCAATTTTAGAATTCGAATCCCACTCAATCTCCTAAAAGAAATATTCTCCTATCCTAAAATAACATTAATCATAATCTAATTCTAATTGGAAATAAAATAAAATAGAGTCCTAATAAAATAGGAAAGTGGTTTTTCCAGCTGTAATTTTCGTCCAGCATGTATGTCTTCAAAACGTGCAATGATAGACTGACTTGCATAACAAGTCAGAACGCTCCAGGACGTCGGCAATGCAAGTGCGTCAACTTCAAGCTCGATTACAACCTTTATTCAGCCAGTATATCTAAAAACTCAAAACATGAAAGTTGTAGATCTCTTTCTTAGCATTCCACATCATTTTGAATCATCTCAATCGGAGCTCAGATGAGAGAATTATGCCCAGAATACGAAGTAGTGGCGAAACTGTCCGAATTCCCCTAATTAATTCCGTTTTTCAATTAACACCTCCATTTGCTTCCTAAACCAAAATAAAGTAATAATGAGTACAATTAGGAAACAAATACATATAAAAGACTAAATATTAAGGGGGTTAAATATGACATTTTGCATTCCCATCATGCTCAATTTAAAATCAACAACAATAATGTCAACACATATTCATAAATTGGGCTACATCTTTAGCCCTAGAAAAGGGATTTAGTTCATAACTGCAGTAATAAAAACAACCATTATATTCAATAACATGATTTCAAGAAAGAAAAATAGAAAAACTTCTCTAATTGGTGAATGAGAACTGCAAGAATTCCGATCCCCAAAATAGTAGCCACCTTTTCTCCTTCTTTAATCTCCCTAAAAACTAATTAAAGACACTTATTTATAGTGCTAGGGTTTGGAGGTTAATTAGGAAAGAATTAAATGCCTTAAAACATTCAAATTCAGACTAGGACAGGTTCGTGATCCATCGCTGCAGTGATCGTTCTTTCTGTCCCACGAGTCTAGAATATTCAAAATTTGGAAAAGTCATGAACACAAACTTTGTAGCTCTCTGAATAAGCTTTCTAACGCCAATACAATGATCGAATTCAGGTTTCTATGACTCAAGTTATGATTGAAGCATGCTCATCTTGAAGGATTTCCAAGTTTTACGTCATATATTCAACGCATCACAACTTTCTTGTTTCAACTCCGATTCTTGCATCGTTTGTTCCTACTCATCATGAATTCCATCGACATCATTCTTCTTCATTCAAATATCATTTTAACCTGAAAATACTCAAAATACACCCGTGATCCCATAAAAGGTATTTATGAAATAATTAACTCAAAATTCACATTAAAAACACTTTTTTCCACAAATAATCCAATTAAATCACTAAAAAAATATGTGTTTTCAAGCTCTTATCAATTTCCTTATTGAAAACAGGGTCAACTATTGTAGACTAGTGAAATCAACTAGGACAAAGAATATGTCTTATAATAACGACACAGAAATGTTGTTAATCAAGTTATATAATTACACATTATTGTTCTTGAAGAAACAAATATTAAACAAGAATAATATTGGTTTATACATGTAATGATAATGTTGATGAAATCAGCTGCTTAAGTTTTAGCAATTGTTTGCTTGTATGTCAATTACATTTTCTTACACCTTCTTGTACTTAATGTAGCTCAAACTTAGTAGAATATGGAGGTAGATCAAGTTCCTACAGCTCCTAATATAGGTTTGCTACTATGTTCTATCTTATTTTTAATTTATGTACTTGCATGATAACAGTTAGAGCACTGAATGCATTATATGAAAAATGGGGGATATCTACAAATAAAAATCAAGTTATAATAATGAAACCAACAATGGGTTGACCCAGTGGTAAAGGCTTGGGGCTAAGGGAACCAACAATGGGTTGACCCAGTGGTAAAGCCTTGTTTGGGATCAGGGGATTAGTCGAGATATGCATAAGTTTTAGAGTTGTTAATGAAGTTATAATTACACGTTATTATTCTTGAAGAAACAAATACTAAACAAGAGTAACATTGGTTTTCTTGCACCTTCTTGTACCTGATGTTGCTCCAAATGAAGCTTAAGCCACTACAGCTCCTCGTGAAGGTCTGCTTCTAAGTGCAATTGTACTTATCTTCTTTTAATTATTTTAACTCTGAAATATGCTTCACTTCAGACTTTATCACTCACTTCATTCTTCTCATTTTTTGAATTGCTTCTCTTCCATAACAATGGCAGCATTGAATATGATTTTTGAAAAATGGGGGAATTCTACAAATCAAATCAATAGAATATAAGTGGAGAGCCATGTAGTGGAGCTGCCATTGATGACTTTATTGCCCTTGCTACCAAAGGTTACAACCCATTTATCAAATGTGGTTGTTCTTTCAACGAAGACACTATTTACCACATTATCGGGATGTAAGTAGAGAAAGAAAAATTTTCAGAACTCAAGCCTTTTTTTAATTTCAGGTTGCTTAGTTTTACGATATCTTAAATTATAGGAGAATTTCCGCACTGGAAGTTGACGGTGTGATCCCAGATGAGCTATGGAGTTTGAAGTTCCTTACCTCCCTATATGGTTTTGTATATTTCATATAAAGTAAAGGACATGTTCCCACCCAATCGCCTCCCAAGGTTTAGCGATAGGGAATTCCCACGTTTCATAAATTTCAGATTCCCACCACAAAGTAACACCATTAGTGACTGTTGGGTGTATTGACACATATGCAGAGGATGCTATTATCAAACTACCCTTCCATCTTCTTTCTTCTTTATCTCCTCCCCTCCTTCCATCTTCATCTTCTTCATCTCCCTCTCCTCTACCACTTCTCTCTCCCTCCCTCAACCACAACCTCCCATTTCTCCCCCTAACCAGTAGCCAAGATCCTCTCCTCCTCCCTCAGGCACACGATTGCATGAGTATCAGATTGAGAGAACTCTCACAATCTGATGGCGTGCCCTAGTCTTCTCTCTGCGTTGCCTACTGCTCTCCAAATGCCCACCTGATTGGATTTGATTGAGACAGCCGATTACTTGATTTGAGTTGTGTGTTGCTTGATTGAGACAGCCAACCGCTTGATTTGAGTTGTGTGTTGTTAGCATCTAGGCCAAAGAGGGTGAGTGTTGCTTGATTGAGACAACTAATTGCTTGATTTGAGTTATGTGTTGTTGGCATCTAGGCCGAAGAGAGTGGCGGATTTGTTGGTCATGGTGGCCTTGGCGACGCTAAGTTATTTGTCGCTAACAATGTGGTGGAAGTAGAAGTGGAGGTGGCTAAGCTTTTGTTTTTTTTAGGCCAAAGGATTTTAGAGAGAGGGTTTCGGAGAAGTGGTTGGATTTTGCAGAGGTTAGGGTGGAGGAGATGAGGATTATGAGAAGAATTGGGATGGGTTTTGGGATAGTGGTGGCAGCGGTGATGGTGGCCATGGCTTTTAGAGGGTTTGGAGCTAGTAGAGATCTAGGTGCTTGCTTGTTATTGGAAGAGATCGAGAGCCGAATTGAATTACTAGTAAATGAGTGTGAGTTCCGTTTCGTAGCCATCCAGTTCGCATTTCATTTTTTATTGTAGTAATGATAAGCTTAATTTGTCAGAGCTTCAGCTCGAGGGTGTGGTAAGAAGGTGGTGGCGTTGCTGTTGACCTTCTATGAATAAGAGGGTGTGGTGGCATCGCTTAGGCAGTGGCTGAGAGAATGTTTTTTTTTTAAAAAAAAGGAAATTACCATTTTAGCCTTTTAACTGTTAAAAGAAACGAAATGGTGTTAATTTGTAGGTGGGAGTCTGGAATTTATGAAACCTAGAAACTACCCACGCTAAACCTTGGTGGGAACATGTTGTTTACTCTTTCATATATGCTTATTTTTAGATCATTAGATGAGGGTTGGTGTTTATTAAAATATTTTACTTTATTTCAATGAATTATGTTTAAATCTCTTGACACCATACTGTATCAACATCATAAAATGATTTGAGCTTTGTGTTCTTAAATATTAATCTTACCAGTTGTTTTGTTTTTAATAGGTGTTTGAAACTAACAGCTTGTCAAGTTCCCTTTCTCCATCTATCGGCAATCTAACTGCATTAATAAACCTATAAGCAATTGATATAAACTTTTAATTTTGAAACTCATACTATTTTTCTTTTTTTTTTTAATGCTAATTAGATCTCATTGTGGTCAGGGGCTTCGACGTTAATAGATTATCTGGGCAGCTTCCAAAAGAGCTTGGGATGCTTTCTGAATTAGAATTCCTATAAGCTCAAACTCTTTCCCCTTCTTAACTATATAACTTTTGATAATTTACTGTACGAACTCTTTTTTTTTTTGCAATTGCATCACAATTATATAACTAAAGAGCTAAATTCTTGGGGATATAGAGGAATTGGAGCAAACAACTTCTCTAGTCCTCTGCCATCTCAGCTCGGTAATTTGATGAAATTATAGTTATTGTAAGTTTTTTTTAGACTTTTTTCATTTTCAATGCAACATTTTGCTTCTATAACCTACTCTATAATGTTTTGTACAATCTTAGCTTTAACATAAACCAAATTCTCAGTTCCTTCACACAAGATTATACTATCATGTGTCAATTCGTTTAGTTGGTGATGGCTTTTATTGTCAAGATACTGAATTATGATGGAATTTATAAATATTCTTTGCCTTGGTAGATATATTGACAATTCCGGAGTGAGTGGTCAGATTCCATCAAGTTTTGCTAATATAAAGAACCTAGAGATACTATAAGGACATCTTGATTATGTTAATTTTCTTATTGGAAATTTTTTATTCTTAAATTAAACAGAAGAATTTTCTCCCTAAAGGGAAGAATGTGAGTAAACCAAATGCTAATGAAAAAATGGCTTGCATCAGATCTTAAATAAACTCTTATTATCGTGCTCAGGTGCACTTTTGACATTAAGCTTATAGGAAGGATCCTTGACTTTATAGGAAACTGGTCAAAACTGAAACAATTGTGAGAAAACTATTTTAGCTTTTTTTTTCTTTCTATTTTTAGCTAAATCACTCTTTAGTTATTTTAGGTTAAAGCTTTTTAACTAAGAATTTCATTTTTTTTTCTTGTCATACATTTTATTGTAGGAGGTTTCAAGGAAACTCTTTTGAGGGGCCGATATAGTCATCCTTTTCCAAGCTAACAAGTCTGACAGATTTGTGAGTGTTTACTAGCAATATTTCATTGATCATGTTTTACTATTGCAATGATCAACACTAACAATCTTAATCCCATGAAAAATAAAAATTTAGGAGAATAAGCGATATATCAAATGGGAGCTCATCGTCATTGGCATTTATAAGGAATTTGAAATCTTTAACTACTTGTAAGGCAACATTGTCAAAGTTGTAATATCATGTGTTGAATTATGTCATATATGTCTTTTGTCTTTTGTGTTTTTCTTTTTCCTCTTTCTTTGTTCATGACGGTTGGTTCCATATGATGCAGAGTACTAAGGAATAACAAAATTTCTGATTCAATTCCATCTCTCATTAGTGACAATGAGAGTTTGTAGCATCTGTAGGTTATTTATTCCCTTTTTCTCTTTTATTTTTTTATTTTTACCTCCATTACTTTTTGGTTGTTAGCAAGTTTCTTCGTTTTATAATTCTAAATTATAATATTTTTTCTTTAGAGATCTAAGTTTCAACAATATAAGTGGATAGATTCCTATCTCGCTTTTCAGTTTGAGTTCATAGGCTTTCTTGTAACCTACTGATGAGACCTCCCATTAGTAAAGTCTATCAATATAAAGGGCATCAAAGGGGCAATAGAGTGTTGGGTGTGTGAGTGTGCATGTGTGCTAGTGGGAGTTGGTTGAGAAATATCCACATGTTAGGGAATCAATTTGTTAGTGGGAGGAATATTTCAGTTAAGGGATTAGCATATAAAGGGAGGAGAGTTTAGGAAAGGATAGACATATTTTTCAAAGGGTCATTAAGGGAGGTCCCCAACTCCTCAAACTGCAAGGAAACATTGGTTCTCTTTGAATTGTTTGCTGCTACTATTTTTCCTTGTTAAAAAACCACTTCCATTCAATCAATACAATATCGATTAGTTCCAGAATTGGGTTGCCATATCTTGCGTTTTCATACTGTTTTGTTACTGGATTTGTTGAAATTGATAGGGAGTTCCATCACCTACCAATTATGATTTGTTGTGGCTTTTACTTCCCTACTTATTATAGTGAAACATGAGTTACTGGTTTCGTATTCAGGTTTCTTGGAAATAATCAGTTAAATGGTACCCTCCTTGTAGAGAAAAGTCCAAAACTTCTCAATTTGTAAGTACTTCTGACATATTTGCATCAACTCATTACGACATTCCCAAAATTGAATGTTGAACAAATTGTACCAACCAAAAAGGTGTAGTTACAAGTTGAGTTTTTCTAGGAACCCTAGTTTGTATACAAAGTCACTCCAGCAAAAGGCTAAACTTGCATTCTTAATCTAGACTTTCAAGTGCATAGCTTCACCTGGATTAATGTATATTACTTAGACTTGTGGGGTTCCTGGGAAAAAAATTGGGAAGTTGAGTATAAACAGTGTGATTTGAATAATGCCTGAATTTTATAGTAGCAACCAACCGTATTGTGTAGCTAACATTCTCCTCACTTGATGTTGCTAGAGACGTATCTTACAATAATCTATTCGGCAAACTACCTTCTTGGATTCAACAACAAAATTTACAACTGCACGTCCTCAACTTTGTTGAACATATTATTTATTTAACATCTTTACTATACATTTCACATTTTCTTAGATAAATTTCTACTTTCTAGTATAGTATTTACACAATAATGAAACTAACATTCACAATGCTATTGGTGCAATTGTACTACCTTAGTGGCCAACAACTTCAACCTAGAAAGTTCTAATTATAAATGTAATTCTCTTGTTCTGTGTTTTGGTAGAATGCTAGAGACTTTCTATATCGATATTGAAATTGAATAATAATGAATAACTTATGAGATGGGTTCTTTAGTAGTTAGTTCCCACTATCTAACATGATTTCTATTTTCCTCCCCTTCGTTCAATTTCTCCCGTATGGGCTGCACTGTCTCCAACGCAATTTTCCTTGCAATCAGGGTTCTCGAATCTGTAAGTACAACTTCTCTATTTTGTGGTTTTGAGAGTTTAGGGTTAAAATTTAGGTAGAGTAACACCCGTCCCAGATTTAAATATTCTGTTAAAAACACTTCTAATTGTCATTCATCAACCCACAACATACATAACAAACATGTGATCTCCGTCTACACCAATATTTATTAAATACATCAATTCATACAAGTTCAAAGGATTATATATTTTCATAAAGTTACATATCCTCATGGCTTTGAATAGGATCCAACTAAGTAGATATCATCCTCTGGCTTTGATCATTTGCATGTAGGCTTGCACGCATTTGCTTTCGAGCTTCACACAACTAGTAAACACCCAAAATGCATCTACTTAATTATAAAGACCTAAGCCTTATAAATTGAATCCTAAACTCATTTGCGAGCAATGGAGGATGAAACAAACTCTTTACCTTATGGACCTCAAATCCTCGTGAGGTCGTCACATTGCATTTTTGAGTCACGAACCGACTTTGATATCAATTGTCAATCCTAAATCCAACCAATTAAATATTCTCCAACTCTAATAAATTTTTGTGTGCCTCTCTATTTTAACACAAACCAATTTTTCTACTATTTCTCTTTTTCTTTCCTTCTCCTCATTCTTTTCTTTTCCTTATTTTCTTCTCACCTTTCTTTTCCTTATTTTCTTCTCACCGGTAGCTAACTCTTTCGTAAGAATGAGAGAAAGCTTATCTTCTTTACTTTTTCTTTTTCTTTCTATTTGGCTAAGATACAAGACACCAAGATTTTTCATTTTTCTTTGCAATTAAACCCCTCCTACATATTACCTATCTTCATTATTTCCTTAGTCACCCTCACTCAAATTTTTAATTCACTCATAACAAAGATATATTATTTATTATTATACCTTTATAATACCCCTTTCCTCATTGTTGAAAAAGAAAAATGATTAATATGAAATATATGATCACAACTAATTAAATATTATAAATCAAACTTTTAGACATACATATTCTTAATGGTTTGCCTTGATAAGAGGTTACATTAATTGGTATGCAGATTCGAGCTTTGCAATTAAGTGTGCCGATCAAACAATTACATCTCACAATATTGTGTATGAGAGTGACAATGAGCCTCTTGGTCCAGCTGCATACTATTTGACAAACACAAATAGATGGAGAGTTAGCAATGTTGGATACTCTATTGAGAACAATAATGCAGAATATAAAATTGATTCCACATCTATAGTCACAAATACTCAAGAGTTGAGACTTTTTCGAAGTGCTCGAATCTCTACTTCATCTTTAAAATACTATGGTTTAGGCCTTCAAAATGGAAAGTACACTGTGACTCTCCAGTTTGCAGAATTAGCTAGTTTCACTACTACTAGATGGAAAAGTCTTGGGAGGCATGTTTTCAATATATATCTTCCAGTATGTATTACATATTCAGATTATTTTAGCCAAATATGCCTCACCTATACACCACATAGGTTTATGTTGAGGTTAAAGCATGATGAATGACCTTAAATGTAATACATTTCCCAATATATTTCCTTTCAACAGTTATTGGTTTTTGTTTCAACATTTAAATCTGTTTATTCTAGGGACATCTTGTTGAAAGAGATTTTGACATAATAAGGGCAGCGGGTGGAGTCCTTAAAAGAGCAGTTCAAAAAGAATATCCAACTCAAGTATCAGAAAACTACATGGAAATCCACTTTTTTTAGGCTGGGAAAAAGACTTGCTATATTCTTGACATTGGTACATATAAACCTTCTATTTCGGCCATTAGTGCTACCCCACGTTCAATAAATAGCTTCTTGTCCTTTTTCCAATTTTAGGTTGATTTCCTTGCATTATATAAGATATTGAGTCAATTAATAAGCTTGATACATATTTTGGTTGATTTGGTTGCATTATAAAGATATTAAATTAAATACTATGATTTGATACAGTTTTCAAACCTCCAAGTCAAAACAAGAGAACATGCCTAATTGTGGGGATTGTTGTTGCTTTTGGGGTTATATTTCTATTACTGGCAACTTTCTTCGTTGTCCAAAGAAGGAAACGCCACAGACTATTGATGATGGTAAATCAAAATATCTTTGTACTAACGTCTTATCTATCATATATACTAGCTATGAAAATATATTATTAGTCCGCATCGTGTTCTAGTCTTTTATTTAGGTTAGCATCTCGGCTATATGCTAACTTAATCCTTCTAAAATGTTTGAATAAGAAGGTGAGTTACATAACTTGTCAAGTAAACTTTGGCTCATGTGCAAGAAAGCTTTTGTACATAAAAAAGAACAATGTATTTTACTAATGCTTGTTTAATTCTTAAAGCAGAGTTCCGTTAGTAAGTTCTTAAGTGCATTAATTACAAGATATGAACTTGGATTCTAGAATAAGAACTTGGATTCTAGGTTAATTAAAAGGAACAGAACTATGCCATCTTTTTGAAATATATGGAACTCTTAGTCATTTTAGTTTTCACCGAATTGCTTACCCTTCAGGCACAAAACTGCGTTACAATGCCACAATTAGACAATTGCATTTGTTATTTCCAACATTTCACATATTTGACTTGACAACCCCACTAAAGTATTTGATTAGACTAGCATTCCTGATAGTAAGCTAAGTTTGTTGTTAAATTTTCAGAGCTTCTCAACATGGATGTTAGAGCATACACTTTTAGTTATGTGGAACTAATGACTACTACAGAAGACTTCAGTTCTACAAATAAGCTCGGAGAGGGAGGATATGGACCGGTTTATAAGGTAAGTCATTGTTCTAGTTAGTGCGTGAGTGGTGAGCACATTTGGTGTCTTAAGATTAACTGTTTTTTCTCGAACTAAATTCAAGTTTCAACATTACTTTTTGTCCTATATTAAAGTGAAAAGACAATCTTTTTGGCTTTATATCATTAATAGTCGGGTCATCTTTGAGTTCTATTCTCTTTGTTTCATGAAATAAAGACAGGATTTGGTTTTGGTCAATAATAATCATATAAAATTGATCAATTGTTAACTGCTTTTTCTCACCATTTCAAGTTGAACATTTTACACAATTGGGAATACTCGGTGATGGAATAGTAATTACTGTGAAGCAAATATCTGCAGCATCCAACCAATGGAAGAGCAGTTTGCTACAGAAATTGCTACCATGTCTGTCGTGCAACATTGTAACCTAGTAAAACTTCATGGATGTTGTTATGAGAGGGCACAACGAATGCTTGTTTATGAATATCTGGAAAACAACAGTCTTGATAAAGCATTTTTGGTATGTGAATAGCATATGTGTAGTACTAAGTTTTTCTTAGGAGTCCTAGCATTATTTGTCATGTCAATAACAGTTTGAACTTTTGTGACTTTGCAAAGCAGGAAAAAGAAGTTTGAACCTTGACTGGTCAACGCGTTATGATATTTGTTTAAGAGTAGCAAGAGGTTTATTTTATCTTTATGAGGAATCGAGGCTTCGAGTATACAACAAGACATGAAAGTCGGTAATATTCTGCTTAATGGTAATCTCATCACCAAAATATCAGATTTTGGTTTGGCCAAACTTTATGATGATAAGAAGAGTCACATAAGCACTCATGTTGCAAGGACATTGTAAGACTTTTGATTAGCACATAAAATTTATTAAAATATTATGTTTTTTCATTCATTAGATTACTGAAATGAATTTTCCCTCAATTGTATTGATGTAGTGGATATCTTGCACCAGAGTATGCCATGCGTGGATATCTTACTAAGAAGATTGATGTGTTTGCCTTTGACATTGTGATTCTAGAGGTTGTTAGTGGGAGGCCAAACTTGGATTCAATTCAAGCTTGGAAGAAGAGAAGAAGTATCTTCTTGATTGGGTATGAATGACATTGATGTACCATTTTTTTCTCCTTTTACTATTTTTAGTACTTGATAAACAAATTTGAAAAACCCAAACGAGGCCAAACTTAATCTGCATATATATACCCTTTCCGCTTTTCTTTTCTACTTCTCCTCCTGATCCAATCACTCATATATAACAACTTCTATCTTTCCTACTTAATTCCCAGGCTTGGCATCTATATAAGAACAACCGCCAACTAGAACTAGTGGACTCAAAACTATCTGAATTCTGTGAGGAAGAAGTAAGAGTCGTAATAGGAGTAGCTCTTTTGTGTACTCAAACATTGCCCACGTCGAGGCCATCAATGTTCCACATGATTGCTATGCTTCATGGAGATGTGGAAGTGAGTACAGTAAATTCTAAGCCTGGATACTTGACTGAATGGGCATTTGATGATGTGACCACCTTTGTTAGTGATAATATAAATGAAGAATGTGAAGGTACTAGCCATTACATCTCCTCAACAAGGTTAAGTACAGTGGATAAAACTCCAGAAATAAGTGTTAGTGAAGCCCTATTCCATTGATTGGCTTTTACTTCAGATTCCAGTTTTATTTCATGTTAGTTAAACACAACTGTTATTCACAACGTTAAAAAATTTAAGACCAAAAAACTCTAGTAAAAAATATACGGAATAGATTTTGAATTACTTCTTGTTCAACAAGCACAAGACTGAATCTTCACCATGAAATGGAAATTGATTTTGAATTACTTCTTCTTGAACAAGCACGGGGGCTAAAACTTCACCAGGAAATTGAAATAAAGAACTTCTCCGTGACATTATTGGAAAGGGTAGATAACAAATTAATATCTTTTGCTTGATTGAAGTGTGAGTTATTGAAGCTTCTTTTATGTATACTCTTTGATTTGAAAGGAAAGGTGCCCAACTGTTCTATAAGCTTAGCCCTATTACCATGTTTCTGCAACCGACAGCTGCTGATAGTCCATTCACTGAACCAGATTTTGTCTTGTCAAACAAGTCAGGAATACTAATTAAACATCCACTTAAAATGTTTTTAAACTTTAAATTCAAATCACTTCTAAAAAAAAATAAAACAATCAAGATCACCTCCTAAATCAAATTTCAAATTTCAGGATGTTACATTTTCTACTCACTAATAAAAATATAGTCCACTTAAAATGATGTATTGTTGTTGTTGAAAGTGGTCTATGTAAAGGGAACTGAAACTCAGCAACAATTAATGGAGAAATTAAAATGCAAATCAGTACTTGCCTATTTTGCCCTCTTTTTTATTTTGTTTGTTCTACGTAATAACTGCGATTTTTCTGTGCTTCTACTAGCTCCAGATGTTGTTTGGCTGTTGAGAAAATTTTTTGTTAGGTGGTCAAAAAGAATGGTAGAAAAGGAATAGGATAAATAATCAAGTAATTTCCAATTTCTTATTAAAGGATAAATCTTCACATAATTCTTTTTTCTGTAATAATATTTTATTTGAGTCGAGTTAACGATTAAATCTATATTACATTACGTTAAATGAAAAAAAATTCCCAAATTAAGTTCAGATTTTGGACGGAATGGTAATTATGGGGAATCGATGGTGTTTGTTTGGTAATGTAGAGAAGTGGTGTAGGGGTAAAATCGGAATGTTGGGAAAATAGGATACAAGCGTCATTTGGGGTATTATTGGAGGCTAAAAATGGAAAGAAGAATTAAGTAGAGCGGGGACACATAATAATGGGATGGAAAATAATAGAGACACCGGGAGTAGTGCACCGAATGATGTGGCTTAATCCTGACCATAGATTAATTATAACTTAATATTAATTGACGGTCAGGATTTTGTCACGTCATTCGATGCACTATTCTTGGTGACTGTAGCATTACTCTAATGGGATATACCAGATGATGCCAATATGCAAAAGCTGAAAGCATCTAAGAAAGTGTATGCGTTACAACTTACAACCACTTTTTTTTTTTTAATTACCAATAATGTGAAAAATATTTTACTCTGTTCTTATTTTTATTTATTTATTTTGGTGAAAATCTTCTATCAAATGATTATATATGTGTTCGACCAATAAGTGAAAAACAAATTGGCAACTTAAGTTTGTTATTACCAGGTATGTACCAGGTATGTAAAATGACAAATGATGATAACTCTGACGATATAAAAGGTACATTTCAAATCGATAGATTCTAGGAACATTAATAAATCAAATATATGATAAGAAAGTTTAGATCTATATGGGTGATAGATTATGGCAACCGTTTAGTACAAACTGATTTATACATCATTGTCAAAAAGACAGATGTCATATTTCAGATGGATAGATTTTGTCAGATACAAGACACGATAGTAGAAATTTGTATGAATTATAGATTCTAGAAGTCATTCAGTAGATGACAAACAATAGATGGTAGATTCTAGGAACCATTTATGTAGATATACAAACTATAGATGATAAACTTGCGTGTTGGCAAAAAATTAGAGGAGCGACCACTTGGCTTGTGGCCTGATGGCAAGATTGTGGGTTACTTAGAGGTTTTGTGTTCGAGCCACACAAAGTGACCACCTACCACATTTATGATTTACCTGGCCCATTAGGCTTATGGGGTGTTCAATAGACCATAGGGATTAATTGAGGTGTACGTAAACTTTGTTAAATTTTATTTGTGGGAATGTTTGACATTTTATTTTTCTAGCAGAGGATGATTTTGTTAAATTATCAGTGCCTTATGAGTGGATGGGAACATTTGATTTATTTAAGGAATAGTGATTTTTTTGAAATTTCTATATGCCTAGTCTGCAGATTTCATTTTTAGGAATAACTGAATTGTTTTAGATAAACTTGTATGTACGCATGTATATATTATTTTATTTTGGTCTGCAATTTATGTCCACTATGTTAACTAGTTTGTAGAGTCAATTGTTAGGAAATTTGATAAGAACTATTCATAGTGAATTTGGAGCCTCACGACAACGGCTGTTGGAGAGAGGAATATTTGGTGTATGTGATGTACTATTCATAGTGAATTTGGAGCCTCACGACAACGGTTATTGGAGAGAGGAATATTTGGTGTATGTGATGTAAACCAACCCCCAACCCCCTCCCGCTTAGGTATCCTCTGAATATCCCTCAATGAGAATCCCGATGATACATGTTTGGTGAACAAGTTGTATTTAGAAAAATTTGTGCAAGGATAATAATAATAATATCCAAAACATGCATATAAAATGTCACACAGGATCCAAACTTATAATTTACAAAGTTTAAGAAATTACACAATCAAAACATATTTATAGGGTGGAAGCTTTCAAAGATATTTCACAAATATTTATCATTTACATTATTTACATCAAGATAAAAACATCGAGATGACAATAAATCATCTCCCCTCACGTATAGTCCCGCTGTCTCTAGCATCTCTCGCTTCTAGTCTACCTACAAAGCAATCAACAATGAAAGGGTGAGCGCTAATCGCTCAGTAAGGAATGATCCGTTTCATTATAAATGTACTATTTTATCTTTATTTAAATATATTTATTAACACATCACTTATCTTTTACATTTAGGGATACTTCCCCTTTTATTACTAATTCATATGTTTTTCATCATTTTATCCCATGACTATATAAACATCAAAGTGTACACATATAAGTATGTAAACATAGTACACACACATCACATGTCATGACATAACATCTAAAATCATCTAACATGAGTATAAATCATCTCATGATGTAAATAACATCATAACTCGTGTAATGCAACTAAATGCATATGAAACATTTAACGTCTAGCCGATCGGACCTTTCTTAGCATCTTAAGCACTTCATATCATCTAGCCTCAAATTTCATCTAGATCTCATATCATCGGGAGGCGTGCTTACGCGTTATTTAGCATCTACAGCATATATTCATCTTTCCTCAACCGGTATACGAGGATATGCTTACACGTTTTCTATCATGTCTTATGGCATGTAAATACATATTTTGGTGAGCTTAATACTTTTAATTCATCTATGGATTATCAATCCATTTACATTACCTCTTGCTCACATACATCATCTTAAAACATGTATTATATTGCATCTTCATGCCATTTCATAACATTAATCATGTATTGACATCATGACCATGTATATCTTTCAAAGATCATCTAACTAATGGGTAAACATTAGTACATGGCATACTTACAATAATACATTAATAATCAATTCATAATCATAAGAATTGGTCATGTTAAATCTTAAACTTTAATAACCAGTTTATACTTCAGGCCATTTTCCATTTATTTCTCAAACGAATTGGCTCTTGGCATAAACATAAACGTTATATTTTTGTGTCTTAGCTTTCTAATGCTTCAAGAATCATCTCATTTGGATTTTTATAACTCAAGTTATGGTCAAAATACTGAAGCAGGGTTAACAAAACCCCTAAGCTCACTAAATCCGAATTTTCATATTAACTATGCCACATCAATTCCTATTAACATTAACCAATAGGTCAACTTATGGATCAAATAAACCTCTCTTAATAGTCTTTAACATCTTCAAGGAAGTGTAAAATCTCATTCCCATAATCATCCATTATTGCTATAACTTTGTAAGCTATTGCAAACAACACCTCAACACTTCTAATAGCAACCATTCAACACCATATGGCCTCCCATACTACAAGTTTTGCCACAATCAGCATGCACACTTCATTTTCTTCAATCAAACATAACAACTCATAAAACATAAATAGCCATAACTTCATGTATAATAAATTCAAAGCAATAAGTAGAATAAATGAGTTCAACTACACTTGCCATCAACTAATTCTATGCCTTAAAGCCTTAATTCAAGGTTTTATAAAAATCTACAAACCCTAGCATAAACCCTAAAGTCATGGGAGGTTCTTCCTTACCTTTTTAAAGACTTCCTCCAACAAATCCTTTGCCTTTGACTTCTTTTACACCTTAATCCTACATATATAACATTCTACCTCAACATCTACCTCAAATCTTCAAATCACATCAAAACAAAAGTTTTTTAATCCTTACCTTAAACCCTTCAAATTGAAGATCCAAGGCTCCTATCTTGTTCTCCTTGAAAAATTAAGCAAAAATCCTTTAAAACTTAGAGAAAGAAAGCTTGATTCATGGAAGATTTGAGAGAAAATGGAAAAAATGTTGAAGAAAAGCTCTCTCCTTTGGCTTGAACGAATTTCATCTCATTTATAGGAAAATATTTCATTTATTTTCCAAAATTATGCAATTGGCCCAATTATTTTAATTGTATAACTCATAAGTCCTTAATTCTTCATATAAGGGCATTTTGGTCATTTCACACTAGACATAATTATTACTTAATTAATGCCATTAAATGCAATGAAGCCTACTCATCCTTGACTTTTTCAATGCTTATCCATAGGCAAAATAACCATTTTGCCCCTAAACCTTTCTATGGATAATTGATTCATACCGTTCCAAATGAATTGACTATTTTGCCCTTAGTTAGATTTTATGCTCTTTAACATAAAATTAACATTTAAATGACTATTTTGAGTTAGGAACATACCTTTGACATCTTGGGTATTACATTTCCTCCCCCCTTACAATAATTTCGTCCTCGAAATTATAGAAACAGCTCCGGGTATCGACTTCTCATATCCTTCTCCATTTCCCAAGTAGCTTCTTCTATCTTGTGATTCCTCCAAAGTACTTTAACTAGTGGAATTTGCTTGTTTCTGAGCTCTTTTACCTTTCTGTTAAGGATTTGAACTAGGCGTTCCTCATAAGCCAAATTATCCTGTAATTCCACTTCCTCCATCTGAAGCACATGTCAAGGATCACTAACATACTTACGCAACAAAGAGACATGGAAAACATTATGGACTCTTTCCATGCTCATTGGCAGCGCAAGTCTATAAGCTACTTTGCCTACCCTTTCTAATACTTCAAAGGGTCCAATGTAACATGGAGCGAGCTTGCCTTTCTTTCCAAATCTCATAATATGTTTATAAGGTGCAACTTTTACAAAAACTTTGTCGCCCACTTGGAATTCCACTTCTTTTCTTTTTAGGTCGGCATAGCTCTTTTGTCGATCTTGAGCTTGCTTCATTCTTTCTCTAATAAGCTTAACATCTTCAATCATTTTCTAGGTCATCTCTGGTCCAACTGCTTGAATCAAGGAATCTTTTTCTCCAATATCATCCCAATACAAAGGGGATCTGCACCTTCTTCCATATAATGCTTCATATGTGGCCATCTGGATAGTGGATTGGTAGCTGTTGTTATAGGCAAATTCTATTAGTGGAAGTACATCACTCCATTTTGCCTTGTGATCCATACAACAAGCTCTCAGCATGTCTTCAATCACCTGGTTGGTCCTTTCAGTTTAACCATCAGTTTGAGGATGATAAGCCATACTGAAGGCTAACTTTGTACCTAATGCTCTCTGCATTCCAACCCAGAAAGCTGATATGAACCTGGTATCTTTGTCTGATACAATCGTCTTGGGAACTCCATGTAATCTCACAATCTCTCTGACATATAATTGCCCCAATCGAAATGCATCTATCTTATCCGTCATAGGTAGAAAATGAGTTGTCTTAGTCAATCTATCAACCACCACCCAGATTGCATTATATCCTTGCTGAACTTTAAGAAGTCCCACAATGAAGTCCATTGAGATATCCTCCCATTTCCATTTAGGAATCTCTAAGGGTTGGAGTAATCCTGATGGTCTCTGATGCTCTACCTTTACTTATTGACATGTTAAAGCAACATAATCAGCAATGTCGTTTTTCATACCTGACCACCAATAGCTTTTCTTGACATCTTGATACATCTTTACACTCCCAGGGTAGGCTGTATAAAGTGTATTGTGTGCCTCACTAAGGATTTTATTCCTTAGTTCATCATCTTGAGGTACACATATTCTATCTCTAAACATTAGTGCCCCATTGACTATTTTAAAGTCTCTCTTTACCCTCTATTATCCATTGGTAGATCACCTTGCATGTATCATCTTTACCCTGTTTCATCTTGATCTCCTCCACCAAAGTGGGTTTGATCTCCATTTGGGCCAATCCTCCTTTGATCACAATTTCAATTCCTTCTTGGAGGATCTCCTGCTGTAATTGTCCTTGTATAGTGATCTGAGATAAAGAGACTTTTCTACTAAGGGCATTGGCTACTGCATTAGCTTTCCCTGGATGGTATCTGATGTCACAGTCATAGTCTGTCACCAATTCTAACCATCTTCTCTGTCTCATATTCAACTCTTTCTGAGTGAAGAAATACTTCAAACTCTTGTGGTCAGTGTATATGTTGCATTTCACTCCATACAAGTAGTGTCGCCATATCTTCAAAGCAAAAACCACTGTTGCTAATTCCAAGTCATGGGTAGGATATCTGCTCTCATAATCTTTCAGTTGTCTGGAGGCATAAGCAATGACTTTCCCTTGCTACATCAACACTGCTCCCAAACCATTGTAGGAGGCATCAACGTAAATATCATAATCAATGCCTACTTCTGGCAATGTAAGAATTGGAGTTGTAGTTAATCTTTTCTTTAGCTCTTGAAAGTTTTGCTCACATGCCTCTGTCCACTGAAATGGTACTTCTTTCTTGGTAAGAGTTGTAAGTGGTCTGGCTATCTTTGCAAAGCCTTCCACGAACTTCCTATAATACCCTGCTAAGCCCAGAAAACTTCTAACCTCTTTCACTGTCTTTGGCCTCTGCCACTCGAGCACCGCTTCTACTTTACTAGGAGCCACTGATACACCATCTTTAGAGATCACATGACCCAAAAAGGTAATTCGATCCAGCCAAAACTCACATTTTAGAAATTTGGCATATAGCTGTTTCTCTCGCAATCTTTGTAACACAAATCTCAAATGCTCGGCATGTTCTTCTAAAGTCTTGGAATAAACTAGGATATCATCGATAAACACCATTATGAACTTGTCAAGGACATCATGAAAAACTCTGTTCATCAAGTCCATAAAAATTGCAGGTGCATTAGTCAATCCGAATGGCATCACAACAAATTCATAATGCCCATACCTTGTTCGGAAATCCGTTTTCGGTATATCTTCCTTAGCCACTCTAACCTGATGGTATCCTGACCTTAGATCAATTTTAGAAAACACTGAGGCACCTTTTAATTGGTCAAACAAATCATCTATCCTGGGTAATGGGTACTTATTCTTTACTATTACTTTATTCAGTTCACAGTAATCTATACACATCCTCATACACCCATCCTTCTTTTTCACAAATAGAATTGGAGCACCCCATGGGGAATGACTCGGCCTGATAAAGCCCTTGTCTAACAACTCTTGTAACTGTTTCTTCAATTCTTGGAGCTCAGTTGGGGTCATGCGATAAGGAGCCTTAGAAATGGGTGCTATACGGGGGGCTAGTTCTATACTAAACTCTACTTCCCTCTCTGGAGGTAAACCTGGCAATTCATCTAGAAATACGTTAATAAATTCATTTACCACAGGTACCTCATGTACACTTGGGCTCGAACTCTCTCCCTTATTTACTACATGTGCAATGTACCCATAACACCCCTTTTTCAACATCTTGCTAGCTTTTGCTACACTAATCATCATGCTAGTTAGGTGTCCTTCTCCAAAAATGAAGTTATCCCCATGGTCTAGCTTAAACTTGAATTTTTTCCTACGACAGTCTATCTCTGCTCCATATCTACTAAGAAAGTCCATTCCAAGAATAATGTCAAAGTCTGGCATATTGAAGACAATCAAATCTACCATCATATCTCGGCCTTTAATAGTCACTAACTCCCCCATTAAGACTTCATTGTTCACTACACCCTCACCATCAGGCAATTCAATCCTAATGGCTTGTTCTACTCTAATAGGCATTAACCCTAATCTCTTAATCATACCATAGGAGATGAATGAATGAGTAGCACCAGAATCAATCAAGGCATACAAGGGAGTATCATGGAATAACAACTGACCAGTGACTACTGCAGGGCTGGCATCTGCCCACATCTGGGCCAATTATATACCATGGTTGTCGTGCCTCCAACTGCAGGTACTGAAGTTGCATAACCAATTGGGCAATCTCTAGCACTATGACCTGGCTAGAGGCACCTGAAACAAACATTGGTCCCCACTACACATTCACCCTGGTGTCTTCTCTGACATTTCTTACAATAACTGACCTCACTTTTCCTTTGTTGGCCATTTTTCTTTATGTCCTTCCTGTTGGCTTTAGGTAGAACTCCTTTCTTGCCTTTACCCTTATCATCTTTGCCAACAACTTGTTCTGCACTACTGGATTGGCCGAGCTGGAGAGGACTACTTGCCACAGTTAGGGAAAGAGCTAATCTGGTCTCCTTCTGTAAGTACACCTCTGCTCTGATGGCTCTAGCGAGTGTTTCACTATATGTTTGGGAGGGCTGATGAGCTGACATAACATCTCTGGCGATAGTGGGATGAAGTCCCCTCACAAATCTCTCCAATCAGGTCTGTGGTGTACTAACCAGTGTGGGTGCAAACTTAGCCAAGGAGTTGAACTTGATTGAATACTCTTTGACCGTCATATTTCCTTGTTGTAGACTAATAAACTCTTGTAGTTTTGAGGATATCATGTCTGCTGTCCGGTACTGCTCCTCAAACAATTCCTTGAACGCTGACCAAGTGAGAGTAGTGGTATCTTGAGTCTGCTCCATAAACTCCCACCATGTCATAGCATCTCCTCTCAACAAGTATGTAGCATACCGGATCTTTTCTTGATTTGTCATAGGAAATAAAGCAGTAGCTTTCTCCACCAACTTGATCCATTGTTCGGCTACTACTGGATCATTAGTGCCACTAAATTCTGGAGGCTGATGTTTACTTAAGAGGCCATAAATTGGTTCAATCTGCTTTGGGGCAACTATTGCTTCTAGAGTACTCGTCCCTACTGCTTGACTTGGTACCACATTGGTTGTCACTGTTGTCATCGGAGTACTTGTACTTTTCGGTGGGGTTCTCCTTAAAGCTCTATTAATAGCCTCTTGGATCATACGCTCCAATGTTGCAACATCTAAACCCGGAGTGCTTGAAGTAACAACTGCTGGGTTAGGAGCTTCAGGTGCAGTTGGAACATCTTATGCATTTGAAGCATCACTGCGACCTGGATCCGCTCTCCTGGTTGTCCTCATATTTATTCCCTATCACAGTCACCCATATAACTTAATCATCTAATCAATCCTTACATAAAATTAGGTAAACATACTCATAGCGATCGGACAACTTGAGAAGTCGAACTTTACATGAGGGATACTGTCATCAACTAAACAGACATGGAACACTCTATTCATCAAATCCATAAAAATGGCTGGGGCATTTGTCAAGCCAAACGACATCACTACAAACTCATAGTGCCCATACCTTATACGGAAAGCAGTCTTAGCTATATCCTGCTCGGCCACTCTTACCTGATGGTACCCTAACCTCAAATCAATCTTGGAGAATATTACTGCTCCCTTCAACTGGTCAAACAAATCATCTATTCGAGGTAACGGGTACTTATTCTTCACTATCACCTTATTCAACTCTCTATAATCAATACACATCTGTAGTGACCCGTCCTTCTTCTTAACAAACAGAATTGGAGCTCCCCAGGGAGAATAACTCGGTCGGATAAAGCCTTTATCTAAAAGCTCTTGGAGTTGCTTCTTTAATTCCTGAAGCTCTACTGGGGTCATTCGGTAAGGGGCTTTAGATATGGGTGATGTTCCTGGTGCTAGTTCAATACTAAACTCAACCTCTCTTTCCGGTGGCAAACCTGGTAAGTCTTCCGGAAACACGTCTAAAAATTTTCGAACTATCGGCACCCGCTAAATTTCTGGCTGTGGAACCTCACCACTCTATACTACAAGGCCAATATAACCAGAACACCCCTTCCTCAACATCTTTCTTGCCTTTACACTACTAATCAACATACTCAACTGATGGTCCTCTCCAAAACTAAATTTATCTCCATTATCGAGATTAAATCTCGCTTTCTTCTTCCGACAATCAATTTCTACTCCATACCTCCCTAGGAAATCCATGCCCAATATCACATCAAAGTCGGGCATATCAAAAACTATTAAATTAACTTCTAACTCTCGACCATGGATCACCACGGACTCTCCTAATAACATCTCTTGAGTCAGCACAGTAACCCCATCGGGCAACTCTATCTTAACGGGTTGACTCACTCTAATAGGTTTCAAATTTAATCTCTCTATCATTCCATGAGATATAAAAGAATGGTTGGCTCCAGAATCAATTAAAGCATATAAAGGAATAGCATGAAAAAACAACTGACCAGTTACGGCTGAGGGACTAGCCTCGGCTTCACCCTGTGCCACGGTAAATACTCTGGCATTTGTACCTCTAGAAGTCTGAGCCATAGGTGGAAGAGGAGCCGATAGAAGGGGAACTTTACAATCCCTCATCAGATGCCCTGACTGTCGGCACCTATAACATACATTTCTGTCCCTCAAACACTCTCCTGAATGGTTCCTCCCACATTTAGCACAAGGGGGAAACCCTTATGTCTTGGGCTGCTTGTTCTGCCAATTTCTTCTATTCTTTCTTGGTTGGAACTTTTTCTTGGCCTTTACATCTCTGTTCCTTGTGACATCTACTCTCTCCCGCTATAAGGTAGTGGATGGCTCACTAGATACCGTTAAAGCCAACCCTTCTACAATATGTTTATTTGCATAAATCTCTGCCCTTAAAGCTTTTGCTAGAACTTCACTGTACGTATGAGGGGTGGTGTGCTGTCGTAGGCAACCAAGATTAAAAACCTTCCTAACCTAACTACTGAACTGTAAATACGGTAAGCAAGGGTCGATCCCACGAAGAGTGTCTAGCTGAATTTTCGATGATGTGAACAAGGCTGGGGGGTTTTGAGTAAAACAGAAAAACAATCTTAGCAAAAATAACAAAAACAATTCAAATCGAAATCAATTAATATAATAAAACTTGGTCTCAGTCAACATCCACCATCGGAATCTTAAAATTGATCATTGATGCAAAATTAAATCAATTCATACCTAAATATTCACCGTTGGAACTATTTTCCTATCTCTCCTAAATTGTAATTAATTAAGAAACAAGCGATCTTAATTAATCTTACCACTAAACAACCATAGACAAGCGCTCAAGATTTAATCTAGTGGCAGCCTTAAGAATTAGAGAAATCGATGAAGCTAAACAACATAAACTCAAGCGGTTGTATTTAATTTAGTTGAGTGTTCTTCTTAAGATTACTAATTCCTGACGCAGCAAATTATTAACCCTAATTGCTTCACAAGTTAGAGGGATCAAACAATTACAGATTTGATATCTAACTTAGCAGTAGATTGCAACAATTAATAAACTAGTAGGCCTCCCTAGTAATTAAACGAAACAATCATAAAATTAGGCACAGAAAAACATCCAATACTCAAACACAAAAATTGAACACTAAGAAAAATATATTAGATCTCACAGTATTGATTCCGAGGCCTTCGTTTCCTTCGACCAAGTTACAAAAGTTCTAGCCGCTCATGGCCATAATCAAAACTCAAAAGAGAAAGAAAAATTCAGAGAAGAGAAGAGAGAGGCGTGGTCCCCCTCAAAAACCCTAATCTCCTCTTTTAAAATCCAATTCAAATATGGAAAAACTACTCAATCTCCTAAACAAGTTCTAATATCCTAAAATAACACTTATCCTAATCTGATTAATTGGAAATAAAATAGAGTCCTAATAAAATAAGAAAGTGGTGTTTCTAACTGTAATTTTCGTGCAGCATGTATGTCTTCAAAACGTGCAATAATAGACTGACTTGCATGACAAGTTAGAATGCTCCAGGACATCCAATGCAGATGCATCAACTTCAAGCCCGATTACAACCTTTATGCAGCGCATATCTATCCAAACTCAAAACATAAAAGTTGTAGATCTATTTGTTATGGTTCCACAGCATTTTGAATAATCTCAATCAGAGCTTGGATGAGAGAGTTATGCCCAGATTACGAAACAATGTCGAAACTGTCCGAATTCACTTAATTAGTTCCGTTTTGCAATTAACGCTCCCATTTGCTTCCTAAATCAAAATAGAAATAATCAGTACATTTTAAGAAACAAATAAGTAAAGACTAGACATTAAGGGGGTAAATATGACATTTTGCATTCTCATCAAGGGGGCTCGGCTCCTGTCATTACATCTCGGGCAATATCTGATCTCCACCCTTGCACAAACTTGTCCCTCCTTAACACCGGAGTATACACTATTCCGGGTGCAAAGCAGCAAAGGAGTTGAATCTGACTGAATATTCTTTCACAGTACTACTCCTTTGCTTCAGATGAATAAACTCTTGGACTTTCTCTTGTACTCGATCTTCTGTTCGATACTCAGCCTCAAACAATCTTCTGAATTCTTCCTAGGTCATTGAGGCCATATCATGAGTCTCCTCCATTAATTCCCACCAAATTCGGGCATCTCCCTTAAATAAGAAATTGGCATATCTAATCCTCTCTCTATCATTCATGGGAAATAGTGCTGTCGTCCGCTCTACGGACTTAAACCACTCATCTGCCTCTAGCGGGTCCCTAGTACCCCTAAACGCTAGTGGTTGGTGCTGGTTTGCAAGCCCCTGAATCGGATCAACTCAAGTCTATACTGTCTGAGGTACCGGCCCTTCTCCCTCTTGTCTTGTGGGTGGTACTCTACTGGGGGTCTCGGTTCTCTCCTGAACAACTCTCCCCTGACTCTCCGCTAATACCTCGCACAATGGTTCAAACCTCGCTCGCAAGGATAGGGGGTGGGGTCGGCCTCGTGGGTTGAGGATTCTCCCTCATTCATCACACTCTTATCCTTCCTCCTGTTACTACGCCTCATCTACAAAACAACCATACTTGATCAATATAAGAAAACACTTAATGTAAGGAAAGAATTAACTTACACAGTCGGCTCTCGGACATCGTAGCGACGAGAATGGTACATTGTCAAATCCCAAAATCTCGGCTGTGATACCAAAAATGGAATAGCCGCTTTCTACTCATATACTCATAAAAGATACATAATGAAAACACATGGAAAATAACATAAATAGTTGGGCCCAAAACTTTCTTTCATTAAACATATATATGTATATAGATATTCTTTACACAAAAATTGTATCATGTACAAAAGTGATCAAAAACATGGTGGACAGTGTAGCCATTTCCCTTCGCTTGCCGACGCCCATCCGACCATGTCCTCACCTAGATCCTGCAAAACATAGGAAACAACAGGGTGAGCACTAAAACAATGCTCAGTAAGTAAATCCTCTACTCATCTAACCCCGTAACTCTCTCTAATTCTTTCCTTACAATTCTGATTTACTCTTTCTCTTCTACTTCTCTCTGTTTTCTCTTTCTCATAACTCTTTTCTACTAACTCTCTTTAGTAAGTCACGGCCTCATCTTACCGGAGGCACGGCCGGGACTCGCTCCCGCTCTATGTGACTTCTACTCATTCTAGCCGATCGAACTCGGCTATACATGGATTCGGAACCCTTGGCCCTGTGAGTATATAATCTCTCTCTCGGGTATTCTCGGGTATAGCCCTCATCTACATGCACTCTCACGGGCTACACCACTTCTCTCTCTCATACTCATGCCGCTCCCTCAATACGGCGTACATGCGGGAATACTCTACCCATTACTCATGGGTTCCCCATCGCACAACCTACCCTATGTTTTTTTTCTCTCTTTTATTCTCTAGTGCTCAATCTCTCTTTCTCTTTACTAAAGCTCACACTCAAAGTTCTCTACTATTTTTCTACTCTTTCTCTAATGCATAATTAATGCATATGGATGACTCATGCTCATTAATGCACTAATGAAATGCAATTATGCCATGTAGTAATAATTAAGGCTTTCTACTCTTACTCATACTTCTCTTGAGCATTTCATCATACAACTGATGTGCATATAAAACTTTATGTTAACAATAACTCTTCTCTTCTCTTGAACCTTCCCAATATAGGAGAAAACTCTCTCATAAACTCTAATCTTCTGTCAATGAAACAAACACTTCTATAGGGTTTACTCAAACTCCCCTCAACTTCAATCAAACTCAACTCAACACCGTAAAATCTCAACGCTTCTCATATTCCAATACATTCAATACTCAATAATAACTATAATCTCATCTCATCTCATCTCAATTTCTCAATGAACATAAGATATACACATACATACATAAATCTCTACTCAAAAGAGTTCTTAAATCTCCACCTAGGTTGGATTTACTTACCTTGTGAAAAAGTGACTTATCTAGTACTTTTCCTTTCCCTTGATGTCTTGTCTTCTCTCTACAACAACTCAAAACAACAACAAGAACAATAACAGTTATATAAGACTTCAATATAACTATAAGCAAACTCACATCCAAAGCAAGAATCCTTACCTTAGGATGCTTTAGATTCAAACTCTACTAAAATTACCCAAAAGCTCCTTAAAACTCCTTAGAAATCTTGGAAGATTGAATGGAAAATTGAGAGAAATTAGAGAATGGATATGGCGGTGGAAATGGGTGAAATGAAGGGTTCTCTACACTTAACCCTTTTTAGCTCATATTATAACCATCATTTCCCATTTTGCCCTTACTCTTCCTTAGAAATTCCATCTATATCCTTTGATTCTTTGCAAATACACCCTTATCTCCAACACATTCTCTACTAAATTTCCTTACATTTTACTCCCCACTTTTCCTACTAATTAGGGGTAGAAAGGTCATTTTTACCCCTATGAAGAATTCTCTAGAATCCTCAAGAAACTTTTCTGTTGTCCCGTCGCCGCGGCGAAGAAATTCCGTCGCCCTGGCGAAAACTCACAGAACCGACACCGCCATTACAAAGACAACGTCGCCGCAGCGAAGAGTATTCTTCGCCTCGGCGAAAACTGTTCTTCCAAAATTCCTCAAGTCTCAACCAATTTCAGGGCACACACTCAACCAACTCAACATACCATTTCCAACCATGACAACATACAAACTCAATTGAAGCTGAATCAATGAACATTTAAGCAATACAGCAAATCTTAACTACATACCTCAAGCAAGGCGTTACAAGATCACAAAGCACTAACCCGTTTTTCGTAACTATCGGGTGGAGATCACAAAGCACTAACCCGTTTTTCATGTTTTTCTCATTCTCTCTACTCTTAGAGTAGTTCATACGCAAAGTTCTCTACTCTTTCTCAATCCACTTCTCAATACACAATTAATATATATGGATGGTTCTTCTCCACTAATGCACTCATGAAATGCCAACATGCAATGTTGCAAGAATTAAGGCTTACTACTCATGATTCTCTTAGGCATTTCATCAAACAACTAGTGTGCATACATACACTCTACTTTATCTATAGTTCTATCCCTCTCTTGAACCATCCAAAATGGGAGGAAAATCCCTCACATAACTATAATTCTTGTCATAAAAGAACACTCCTAAAGAACTTACTCAATCTTCGCCAACTTCATCTCAAACTACACCCTCTCATCACATATTCATCACATATTAACACTTCTCATCAATGAAGTGTATTCAACAACCATAAAATAAATACTCATCTCAACCCAATTTCTAAATAGCATAACATATATCATGCATAAATAAATCTCTACTCAAAGGATTTCTCAAATATCAACTTGGATTGGGATTTACTTACCTTGTAATGGAAAAATCATACTAGCACTTTCCTTTCCTTTAGATTGCTTGTCTCTTCTCTACCCTTTAAACAATAAAACCATAAGACTTCAATGTACAAATATATGCAAAACTTCACATCTAAAGCAAGGATTCTTACCTTAGGATGCCTTAGATTAATGTTCTACCAAGATCTAACTAAAAGCCCTCAAAGATCCTTGAAAGATGGAATGAAGAGTTGAGAGGAAATGGTGAAAGAGTATGGCGGTGGAAGAAGAATGAATGAAAGGTTCATTAAGTTTCAACCCTTTTTAGCTCAAAATATATTCATTCATTCCCATATTGCCCTTGCTCTTTCTTCAAAATTCCATCTTTGTCCTTTCAATCATTACAATCACACCCCCACTCTAACATATTCTCCATAAAATTCTCTTACATTTTACTCTCCACTTTTCCTGCTAACTACGAGTAGAAAGGTCATTTTGCCCCTATGGAAGAATTCTCTAGAAACCTCAATAAACTTTTCAACTGACCCGTCGCCGCGGCGAAGACAGTTCCGTTGCCCCGGTGAAAACTTACAGAGCCGACACCACAATTACAAAACCAACGTTGCCCCGGCGAAAATCAAAATTCCAAACTTCACCAAAACTCAACCAAAATCAGGGCAAACACTCAACCAAATCAACTAAGGGCCAACCAACTGAAAATAACGACATACAAGCTCAAATGAGAACAAAGCAATAAACATTCAAACATGCAACATAATCTACGTACCTCAAGTGGGGCGTTACAACTTGGTTGCCGAAGACACACTCTAGCTTCAACTAAGCAAACAAGTTCCAACCGTCATACAACAAGGATGATAGATGATAATAGTTTGGCACAAAAACATAAGATGAACCTTTGAGAAAAACTTCTGAAAGTTTCAAAGCACAAAATGAAATATCACCAAAAGGTTCACAAAGTAATGTCGCAAAAATGGAGAAGATAAAGGATAGTTTCATGCACTCCAATTCTATCCAGGTCCGTAGACAAGGCTGACATGTGCTGGTCCAAAAATAACAATGTTTTTACCTTTATTTAGGACCACAACAAAAAGAGAATAAAGCTGATTTTTCCCTACATCTTTGAAGGATATTAAGCCACCTGTTAGTGGTCCAAATGACAGCACAAAAGAGTAGAGAAAAATATCTAAGCAAAAAGATAAAAGTCGCAACATTTGCCAAATGAGAGTCAGACGTGCAATGTTGGCACAAAAAGAGAGTGTGCACACACTCGAAAAAGGAAAGTGATCAGATGCCGCAATCAACAATCATGATCAAGACTTAGTGTGCAAGCACAAATTTGTTGTGCACACACTCGAAAGAAAACATGCCAAAACATAGGTTTGGCAAACCTGTGCACACACACACCTGTTGTATACACAAAACATAAAACATAAGTTTGAAAAAATATTCAACATCCATGACATTACTGGAAAGCGTGGACAACAAATTAATATTTTTGTTTGATTGAAGTGTGAGTTATTGAAGCTTCTTTTATGTATATTCTTTGATTTGAAACGAAAGGTGCCCAACTGTTCTATAAGCTTAGCCCAATTACCGAGCTTTAAAACTTAGTAATGTGGGACGCAATTGGGTTGTTACAATGAATAAGTCTATCCTTACAAAGAAGCCTACAAAGAAGCTTACAAAGTGAAGAAAAAAACAAAGAAAAAACGGAAAAAGAGAAAGAGAGAGAGAGAAATGATGAAGATGAAGGGTGGAGGTTGTCTTTGTATACTTTCTTTGTAGGCTTCTTTGTAAGACTAGCACTGTTGTGTTACAATTCACCTTGTTTCTGCAACTGACAGCCACGATAGTCCATTCACTTAGCTAGATTTTGTCTTTTCAAACAAGTCAGGAATATTAATTAAACATCCACTTAAATTCAATTCACTTTAAAAAAAAAAAAAAACAATCAAGATCACCTCCTAAATCAAATTTAAAACTTCAAATTTCAGGGTGTTACATTTTCTACTCACTAATAAAAATATAGTCCACGAAATCTGATTTCAACATCAACTCGATTAAAGCTTGGGTGAACAACTTATAATATTCTAGCATACTAATTATGAGAGAAATTATCCGAATATTCATATTATTAGGATATAAAGACATTATACCTAACCGCTCGTTAAGAAAAGAATGGTAAAATAAAATTTTACAGAATCCTTCAAGTTAGAAATGACGTATGAAAATAAATATTCTATTTACAAAACCCAAAAAATAAAGCAAAATTAACCAAACTTATATTTTTATATGTTAATTTATGTGTAGATATTGAAACAATCTAGAGTAATACGAGATCAAGACAATAAATACACACAAACCATAAACAATAAAGAGAAAGAAGAAATACGTGCGATTTACCCAGATGCACCTAATTAACAAGCTACATCCTACAGAGTCAATATTATTGCAATATTGTCTCACCTCTCTCGTTACAATGAAAATAATTTGCCTGAAGATTTGTTGACACTCACATACAAGAGAAAAGATGTTTATATACTAGGTTTAAAGTTCAAAACCTAGTATTACAATGATTCGTATTCTTAAACCCAAATTCAATAATGAACTAATAACTTAGAGGGATCATTCAGCTATTCTTCATAGAAAAAGCCCAAACGCCTACGGGCTCGAGGCCCCCACCCACTGACCAAGCAATGACACCCTAAGACCATCTCCAACCCATTGCACCAATTTGGTGCAAAATTTGGTGCAAAACACTATTCCATCTCCAACCCACAATACCAAATATTGCACCAAAAAGAATATTCCTTAGAATATTCTTTAGAATATTCATTTTTTTCTTTTATTATAATAATCAACAATTAATCTATTTCACTCATTATTTTTGTATATATTAATTAAATATTGGGAATGATATTTTTATTAAATAATAATTATTTTGAAAATTATACTAATTTAATAGAATTAAGCATTTATTTAATCAAATAAACATTACATTTAATATAGAAAAACATTATAGAAAAACATTACATCTAATATAAAATGATACAAAAAAAAAAAAAAACAACAATAACACAAAGGTAAAATTCTATATTGATAGTAATTTAATTTTCCAAATTAGTATGTTCTTCCCACAAATGATCAATTAATGCATTTCGAAAAGCATGGTGAGCCTCTGTAGTTTAGTATGTTCTTTTAATTTTAGTGTTTTTAAATTAGTGTTAATTTTTATTTTGAGTTATTGTAGTTTAATATATGCATTGAATAAAGTTCTATTTTTTAATTTTTTCATCATTTTTTTAAATTATATCATTATTATAAATAATAATCAAATTAAATTAAATACAAATACTCAAATTTGGTGTGAGTTTTGGTGTAAAATTTAATACTCATATTAACTTAACAAAATTAAAAAAAACAAAAAAATCAAAATTAAAAAAATATATATATTTTTTTATTTGTGCTCTGATCTTTGTGCCATTTTGGCGCAGTGCTGCGATCTTGCGCCAAATTTGGTGCAAGATCTTGTAGCTCTGCGCCAAAATGGTGCAGTGTTTGGAGTGGGTTGGAGTACCAACCCACGCCAATTTGGTGTTTTTTACACCATTTTGGTGTGGGTTGGAGATGCCCTAAATGCACCTGTGTGGCCCTTATTGCTAAAGTGGACGACAATTCCAACAATATTACATCGACATTTAAAGTGGAATTAGATTTTATATAAATTCCCTCGCTTGCCGGAAACTAATTAATGCGGACTAATCAACTAATGCTGATGAAAATTATCAAGTTGACTAGTCAAGATACTGCTGATGAAAAAATCAGCCACTTCAGTTTCACTAACTGGTTGGATGTATGTGAGTTTCATTTTCTTGGACTTTTTTGTACTTAATGTAGCTCAAAGTCATGATCAAGCTGAAACTACTACTTAATCTTCTTCTTCACAGGGGCTCAGACTTGTGTTGATTAAGTTATAAATCAATACTATTCTTGAAGAAACAAACAAGATTAATATTGGTTTATGTATGTACTATAATGTTGATCAAATCAGCATCTCAGCTTCAGTTTCAGTGATAATTTGTTTGTATGTGAGTTGTATTTTCTTGGAAGTTCTTGTACTTGATGTAGTTCAAACTCAAGCTCAAGCTAGTACTAAAGCTCCTAATGAAGGTTTGCTTCAATCTTTTTTATTATTACTATTATTAAGTTGATTTTTCTCACTAATTTATGTACTCATGGCTGCTTACTTTAACAATTTCTTAAATTACAGGAAAATTGTCGATCTGCAAGTTAATAGTATGATCCCAGATGAACTATGGAGTTTGAATTTCCTTACCCATCTGTATGGTTTTGTCAATTTCATATATGTTTATTTCAATTTTTATAATTTCAGACCATTAGATGAGAATGAGTGGCTATGAAAATAGTTTACTTAATTTTATTCAAATATGTTAAATCACTCTTAAGTGTATCAAATCATAAAATGATTTGAACTTTGTGTTCTTAAATATTAATCTTACTTGTTTCTTCTGTGTCTATCAGGGACTTGGCAACAAATCTCTTGTCAGGTCCACTGTCTCCATCTGTCAGCAATCTAACTGCAATAAAACATCTGTAAGCTGACAAAAAATATTGATTTTGAAACAAAACTGTATCCCTTTTCGTGATGCTAATTAGTTCTCATTTTGATCAGGAACTTTCGCCGTAACACATTATCTGGGCAGATTCCAAAAGAGCTTGGCATGCTTCCTAAGTTAGTATTCCTGTAAGCTCAATCTTTGTCCCCCTCTTAACCATATAACTTCTGATGATTTATCTGAATGAAATATTTTTTTGTAATTGCATTGCAATTTTATAACTGAAGAACTAAATTCTTGGGGCTGTAGAGCAATCGGAACAAACAACTTCTCGGGTTCTGTGCCACCTGAGCTTTTGTAATTTGCCAAAATTTTAGAGCAACTTTATATGGGAACCTTGAGACTATCTGGTCCTCTACCCTCTGAGCTTGGTAATTTGACGAAATTAAAGGAATTGTAAGTTGCTTTAGATGTTTCAGTTTCATTTTAGATGCAAAATTTTGATTATATTGAGCATATATCGTAGTCTATAATGTTCTGTACAATGATGCAAAAGGTGAAACCCCAGCTGGCTTTAGTCTTCACATTTATTGGGGATTATACTCTCATGTGTCCCATAATTCGTTTACTTGATGATGGCTTTTGCTGGAGACAAGTTACTAGATTGTGATGGAATTTATGGATATTATTTGCCTTGGCAGATTGATTGACAGTTCTGGAGTAAATGGTGAGATTCCTTCAACTTTTGCCAATCTAAAGAACCTGGAAACAATGTAGAACTTTTTTATTCTGTTAATCTTCTACTTGGAATTTTTCTATTATAGATACGCATTCTGCTGATGAAAAATGGCAGGGGTCGGATCGTAAACAAATTCTTCTTTTGGGCACAGGTTGGCTTCTGACATTGAACTTATAGGAGGGAGCCCTGATTTTATAGGAAATTGGTCGCATCTTAAAACCTTGTGAGAAAACTATTCCAATTTTTTTTGTTTATTTTGTTCTCATACACCCCTAAGTTATTTTAGCTTCAAGCTTCTTCACAATGATTTCTGTTTCAGACACTGTAATTATAATGTTTGAGACTGAGAATATATATCCGGGTACTTTAAATTTTCCTACTTTGAATGCTATGCCAGAACAGTTCACAATTTTCTTTTTATATTTGTTAATGTAGGAGGTTTCAAGGAAACTCTTTTGAAGGGTCGATACCCGTCATCGTTTTCCAATCTGACTGAGTTGTGAGTGTTCACCTGCAACATTTCATTGATCACATCTGAATTTTGCAATGATCAATGCCAACAATCTCATGAACAATGGAAATGTAGGAGCATAAGCGATTTATTGAATGGGAGCTCCTCGTTGTCATTTATAAGGAATATAAAATCTTTAACTATCTTGTAAGGCAACATTGTCAAAGTTCTATTATCTTGTGTTCAATAACCTGACATATATACTTCTTGTGTTTTTCTTCTTCTTCTTCTTCTTTTGATCTAGACTGCTGGTTTCATATACTGTACAGAACTAAGGAATAACAAAATTTCCAATTCAATTCTTTATGACATTGGCAACTACCAGAGTTTGGTGCATTTGTAATTTATTCATTTCCTTTTCTCTCTCTCTGTTTTTTTCTTCCCTTCATTACTTTTTGGTTATTAGCAAGTTTCTTCTGTTAAACAATCCAAAGAAAATAATAAAAAGAGGAGACTAGGGTTTCATTGATATTGCACAATTCAATTGAATACAAAAAGTATGATTTAACCTAAATACAAAGATATATATATAGGCTAAACAAAGGAAATAATGAAAAGACAAATCTACCCTTAATAAACAATAAAACAAAATAACTCATATTTCTTAACATCTCCCCTCAAACTCACGATGCGGCGGCTACAAGCATCGAGAGTTTGCCAACTAGAAAACGAAAACGGGAAATAGAATGCGA
The DNA here is from genome assembly GCA_026229545.1 of Pistacia atlantica. Classification (NCBI taxonomy): domain Eukaryota; kingdom Viridiplantae; phylum Streptophyta; class Magnoliopsida; order Sapindales; family Anacardiaceae; genus Pistacia; species Pistacia atlantica. Next base: position 21,797,952 of record CM047900.1, read on the forward strand.
CTTGGTAAAGAAATCTGCAATCTGCAAAGAAGAAGAAACAAAGGGCAAGGTAATGGTGCCATGCTTGAGATGATGACGAGTAAGGTGACAATCGATCTCAATGTGCTTAGTTCGCTCATGAAAAACCGAGTTGTGAGCAATCAATAGAACTCGTTGTCACAATACATAGGAGTGGGATGAGAAAAAGAAACGCCCATATCTGCAAGTAACCAACGTAACCAAACAATCTCTTTGGTAGTAGATGCCATAGCACGATATTCTGCTTCGGTTGAAGATTGAGAAACAATGGATTGTTTCTTGCTCTTCCAAGAAATAAGAGAATCACCCAAAAAGATACAGAAACCAGTAATAGACTTGCGATCTGTGGGATCACTGCCATGATCAGCATCAGAGTATGCACGCAGCTCCAAGGAAGAGGTGGATGGAAGTAAAAGACTCTGAAAGACTGTACCCCGAAGATACCGCAAAATACGAAGAACAATGCCGCCCAATGAACGTAGTAGGAGAAGCAACAAATCGGCTAACAACATGAACAAGATATGCAATATCGGACGAGTAATAGTGAGATATACCAAACTCCCAACAACAAGACGGTATAAAGTAGGATCGACAAAGGTAAACCATCGAAGAAGAATATTTTGCATTAACCTCAATCGAGTATCGACAGTCTTATTATCGAAGTCTAGCCCGCTCAAGAATATCGCAACATATTTCACCGAGAGAGAAGATAACCTCTAGGTGAGTAGGCTACCTCAATACCCAAGAAATATCGTAGAGAACCCAAATCCTTCATTTCAAATCGTTGAGCTAACTTTGTCTTCAAAACGAAATACCATCAATATCATCACCAAGAATAATCATGTCATCAACATATAAAGACATAATGATACGACTGCATCAGCACTTAACAAAAAGAGCGTAATCATGACTACTAGAAGCAAATCCAAGGGAAGAGATCACAATAGAAAATTTTCAAACCAAGCACGAGGTGCTTGTTTAAGACCATATAACGCTTTCTTCACTTGCAAACATACCTAATCATGTGAAATACCTGAGGGGGCGCCATATAAACTTCTTCTTGAAGATCTCCATTCAAGAATGCATTTTTAACATCAAGTTGAGAGATATGCCACGATAACCGAAGCTACCGCAATAAGAGTACGAATAGTAGTCATTTTTTGCAACAGAGCAAATGTCTCCTCATAATCCATACCATACTGTTGAGAGTACCCTTTTGCAACCAACCTAGCTTTGTATCGCTCAATAGATCCATCAGAATTAGTCTTGATCTTATACACCCAACGACAACCAACAACAGTCTTACCAAGAGGTAGAGGAACCAAATCCCAAGTACCTGCCTTATGCAAAGCGTAAAGTTCCTCATCCATAGCTTGCGCCAAAGAGGATCAAGAATTGCCTCTTTATAGGAAGAGGCTCAGAGACAATGAATAAGCTAAAAAAGAAGCAAAAGATGAAGAATAACAAGAATAAGCAAAATCGGTAACTTTGTGGACTTACGAATGCATATGGATTGACGTAGAGGTGGATCCACAATCTCAAACGAAGCTTGAGTGACCATAGGAGAAGAGGGAGCCTGTGTGTTGGAGAGTAAAGTGTCGCACTGCAATGATCGATACTAGGAACCCGAGATGACAAACTATCGAATCCTCGAAAAAGGATCTATACGAATTAGATCGATCTAGTCAAGGTATGAGTAAGTGGATGGAATAGAAAAGAAAGGTATATGCTCAAGAAAAACAACATGACGAGACACATAAAGTTTCTGAGTTATTGGATCAAAACAACGATACCCCTTTTTACCTTCACCATAACCAAGAAAGACACAAATAACAGATCGAGAGGACAACTTGTGCTGCTCTACATGAGGACAAAGAACAAAACAAGTACAACCAAAAACTTTAAAGGAAGAATAATCAGGGCATACCCATACAACTTTTCGAAAGGAGAAAAACCTGAAATATGAGAAGATGGAATTGTATTAATCAAACCTACAGCAAGAAGAACAAACTTCACCCCAAAACACACTAGGAACAGAGGAAGATAATAAGAGAGAACGAGCGCTTTCAACAATGTGCCTATGTTTTCTTTCACCACACCATTTTGCTCAGAGTATCTCAGACACGAGGTTTGGTGAACAGCCCATCTAATGCAAGCAACTCACAAAATTTATTAGAAGTGTATTCCCCACCCAAATCACACCTAAAACATTTGATAATAGCAGAATGTTGAGTTTTGACAAGAGCTCGAAAGGCTAGATATATCTCAAAAAATTCAGAACGATGTTTCATTAAATAAACCCAACAATAACGAGTATGATCATCAATAAAAGAAACATAATATCGAGACCCTCCTTTTGTGGCAACAGAGAAGGTCCCCATACATCGAATGAATCAAATCAAATGGAGAAGAAGAAACAGAAATACTTCGATTAAAAGGTAAAGCTGAAAATTTTGCCAGTTTACATCCACTACAATCAGAAATATCACAAGTTTGCAAATTTCCTAAAGCCCCTGTGGATGCCAAAAATCTCAAACGAGAAGACGAAACATGACCTAAACGAGAATGCCATAAATAAAAACTAGAAGAAGAACGACTCAAACAAAAAGAAGACAAATCAACACTAGTAAGCGTAGATCAAGATCAAGACTAGTAGCAAGAAGAAGAATCGCACTTTTAACTCATCCAAAATATATAGTCCCCCTTCCTACGGCTCGTCCCAATCACCTTCCGAGACTGTAGATCCTGCACATAACAAGAAGAAGAGGAAAAGGTGACTAAATTACCAGAATCACATAACTGACCAACAGAAGCAAGATTTAATGTAAGTTTTGGAATATGATAAACATTAGAGAGAGACAAGTGAGGTGTGACAACAGAACCAACACTCGCTAAAGGCATAGGAGTGCCATCAACAAATATGACAGAATAGAAGACGAAGGGGACACGAAGCAAAAGATGAAGAATCTGAGACATATGATGTGAAGCACCGTAATCCAAAACCCATACGTAATGTGACATACCCTGAAGAACTATGAGGTAACCGACCTACTAAGAAGAAGCAGATATAGCTTGTGGGTCAGAGAGAAAAACTTCAAATTGCTCAGCAGTACTAGGATCGGTGAAAGGACCCTGATGAAACTACCGCCGCAGATTAGACCGTGGTGGTTTGTAACCCCGAGGTGGTCTATGAGCATTAGATTGTGATCTTGCGTGCTTCCAAGCTTGAGATTGTCGCGATTGATTCTGCTATCTCAACTTAGGACACCGAGCCTTCCAATGACCTTTTTGCTTACGTAAACCGCACTCGCGAAGGCAACCCTTGTGTAAGGTTTATTCTGATTATTAAAGATCGGCTTCAAGGTACCGCTAACACGTGGATTAGAAGTCGAAGTAAAGAATTCCCTTTTCGAATGAGACTTAAGACGTATTTCTTCAGCCAATAACTCACCGACAACCGAGTCAACAAGGCATTGGAGAACGATGCAAAATTGAACCTCTAAGTCCTTCAAAATCACTACAAGTGCCGTTAAAAATCTGTACCAACCGTTCTGCTCCCTAAGAGCAATATAGGCACCACATGCTTTTAATTCGCAGATTCAGAAGAGCCAATTGATCCCAAAGATCTCATAGCATAATAAAACTCATGAACACTCATATTCTTCTGCTGAAGAGCTCGTATGTCATTCTCCAATTGATACTGCTTTGCAAAATTTGACTGAGTAAATAACCTTTGTAGATTATCCCAAACCTCTTTTGCTGTCTCATACTTCGCTAACTGTGTACCTATGGAATGCCCAACAGAATTATTGATCCAAGTAATAATTTTTGCATTGTTTGCTTCCTAGGCATCTATCAAAGCATCATAACCCTCCTCAGTATTCTTAGGTTTCACAGAAGTTCCACTAACATATCCCCACATCTTTTTACCCTTAAGAAAATTTCTCATCACATAACTCCAATACGAATAATTCTTGTCATCTAACCTCACACTTACAGACTGAAGTGAATCGTCTCTTTCAGTAGCCATATTCAAAAAAACAAAGAAACCAGAATGCAAAAGAAAGGAAAACGAAATACCAGATTGCCGAAATTGAATGAATACCAACGAAATATCAGATTGCAGAAACTGAACGAATACCCTCTCCAAAAGCTGTGTTTAAGATTAAGCCTCGTCCCATGAAACTTTGCTCTGATACCATGTTAAACAATCCAAAGAAAATAATAAAAAGAGGAGGCTAGGGTTTCATTGATATTGCATAATTCAATTGAATACAAAAAGTATGATTTAACCTAAATACAAAGATATATATATATAGGCTAAACAAAGGAAATAATGAAAAGACAAATCTACCCTTAATAAACAATAAAACAAAATAACTCATATTTCTTAACATCTTCATCTTATAATTACGTAATTCTAATATTTTTTTTCTTCAGTTTCAACAATTTAAGTGAACAGATTCCCAGCTCGCTTTTCAATTTGGGTTCTCTAGCTTCCCTGTAATCTGCCATCTCTGCTTTGTTGTGTCATTATACTTCCCAGAATGTTCTCATTATATTGAAACATGTATTGCTGCTCTTGCACTCAGGTTTCTTGGAAATAATAGGTTAACCGGCACACTGCCTGGCAATAAAAGTGAATGTAAGTACTTTTGACATATTTTCAATAATCTCGTTACTAATTAATGTATCAATTGAAAAGGTAATTTTGAGCAAGCCATCAAATAGCTAAACTTGCATTCAAGTTCCTCTGTTTAGTAGTTTCCCAATATGAAATCAAAGATGTGAAACATGTTCTACCATCAAACACCTGTTTAATGATTTCTTCCACCCTATGTTTTATATATGGATTTTTATGTTTCATTTCAGCTGCATAGTTTAACATCCAGAATGGGGCTGACTAATAGCTCTACTGTGTCGCTAAAATTTTTCTTACCCTGTTCTTGCAGAGATGTGTCGTACAATAATTTATCAGGTAGCATTCCTTCTTGGATAATCCAACAAAATTTACAACTGTAAGTCTTGAAACTCTTTGAAATTTGTTATACAAAGCAAAATATTCTGCTACCTCCACTGTAACATTTCATTCAGAACTTACATTTCTAACAAAGAGTTGTATATGCTCTTTGTTCTGTCTCGCTTCAAGAGAAAGAATAATATATATTCAGTATATTTTTTTATTTTTTTACTAAAAATAGAGGCCTGGAAGTCAAAAAAAATGAAGTTGTGTACACCCAAGGATATATATTATTTACTGTACAGTACCCTCTTCCAGGTAAAAATTACCATAAAACTTCTAGTAATATGATCACGTTTAAGTGAATAAAACATTAAGTAAAACTGGAAAGGATGGAAAATAAAATTACAAAGAACTGAATTCCATTAAAAAACAGTAAATTACATTGATCAAAATCCAATCAAAAGCCAAACGTGTTGGAATTCTACCACTTTATCATTACAAGAAACAACAATCTTTTTGGTACCATTAGCTTGATGAACGATTTTAAATCTGACGTTTCGAAGATTGCATCCGCCACGACAGTTTTCTTTGGTGTTTGTAATTCCGAACCCAGTTGAAGAAGTTCTAGCCTTATGATCAGCTGCTGCTTGGGGCTGGGACTGTCTGGATTTGGCTTCTTCGCCTGTAGGCCTTGATGATTTAGAACATTTAGAAGAACCTGAAGGCGTGTGCGGTGATTGATGAGGGCGTTTCTTAGAACTCAAGCTACTATCGTAGGATTGTCTTTTTTCGGGAACTGTCAGAACTTGGAACGCAGATTGTATAAGTTTGAAAGCCCCCTCCGCAGCAACAGAATGATACTTGTCCGGATGCAACACAAGAGCCATTCTCTTGTATTGTTTCTTGATCATGCTTGAATCTACTCCGATATCACTCAAAGAAAGAATCTCATACCAGGTGCTGTTCTTGGCAGCCACTTCGTGTGCACTTTGTAAGCCGTGAAGTAGTCATCGATGTTGGGTACTTCCGGATTAAACTCTTTGGCTGCTGTGAGAGACCTGACGCCATATCTATGTTGTTGAGTTTGAAAAACTCTTCGACCGCATCTTTGGCCTTTACAGCCGCTAATTTGAAAAGATCGCTAAGCATTCTGACTTTGAGTGATTGTGTTTGATAAATTGGTAAGTGTTTGTTTTGGTGGAGAGATGGTTTGAAAATAGATTTTAGAGAGAACAAATGAGAGTATGTTTGATGAAATTTAAAGTATGGTGTTTTCGGAGAGGAGGATCAATTGTAGAGACAAGAAGTGAGAGTGTCCCTCATAAATTCAAGTGCAGGTTTTCTTGGATCATAAGTTTTACAAGCCCCGCAATTGACTAGGAAAGGAAACAAGTAGTTATTTTGCAAGCGAATTTGAAAGAACATTGTAAGTTCTACGAACTCCTTAATTGAATAGGAAAATAATTAGCTTGACAAGGAAACTAAACAAAGATATCCTAAGGGTAAATATATGCCATCTTTATATGGATGAAAAGATCATTAATTAGGGTTCAAAAATAACTAAATAACTAGATCATTTATATCCCCATTAAACTTGAATGCTTATCACTCCACCACTGAATATTAGGGGTGTTCGGTTCCGAGGTTTGAGGGAACCGGAACCGACGGTTCCTTGAAATTTGGAACCAAACGATTCCGATTCCTAGATACCCAGAACCATAACCTGTAACAACAGTTTGGTTCCGGTTCTGGGTACCCTATAAAATTTATGACCCCCCAAAATTTTTTAAAATGGTAAAAAAACCCTTAAAAACTTACAAATACCCCCCTACCTGGCACTTGTTAACAAAAATAAAATTACAAATTATAAATTCAAAATTACAAACTCCATTACTTTGTAAAGATAGATTCTCAAAAGTCGAACCAACTTACTTTAAATGTTATGAAATATAAATATAAATGTATTTACATTACTTTTTCTACAAAAGTTTTTATTAACCCCCCTAATATTTAATTTTATTTTATATTAGTCTCAGTTCCTGGTTCCTTGTTCTGGTTTCGGTTCCTAACTATAGGAACCGGAACTGCACAGTAACGGTTCCAAAAATTTGGAACCGGAACCTACCCATTGACGATTGGTTCTGGGTAGGAACGGAAACCAAACCCAGGGTACCCGTCGGTTCCGGTTCCAACCGGTTCTTTTGAACACCCCTACTAAATGTCTCCCTCTCCGTAATGCAAATTAGAAATTCTTCATGAGATTTCTAAATTCAAAGTTAGAAAGATTTAATTTTTATATTATTTCAATTTTTTTTTTAATTCTAAACGTTTACCAAATATTTTATATGTTTTTAAAATTTTCTAAATTTTATGTATTATTTTAGTTTTTTTTTTTTTTAATTCTTTAACTGTTTTTATTTCTATTAATATTTTTTATTTCAGATAATTTGTTCTAAAAACATTGGAATGTGACAGGTCTAATTTACCCTCACTGGTATTAAAGTTAACACCCTAAACTAATGGCAGGGGTAGTAAATTGTGGTTTCTGATGTCTGTGGGGCAGCTTGTCAATTTTGATACTTATAGGGGGTCTATTCTTTCAATATTTTTAAAATATACAACCATATGAGGAAATTATTTGTTTTTTAATGAATTAAATGTTTATCTAAATTTATTTTATAATTTGAAAAATTATGTATATGTATATTTCTCGTTTTATATATATAAATTCAAGTTTGAAAATAAGTTTATTTTAAAAGCTACTTAAATCAACTTTTCAAATCAATCAATTTCAAATGTTATTCATCAAAAACTGATATTGAAACTTAAGAATAAAGTGATTGATTTTTAACTTACCCACAATCAATAAATTTCTACCAAAGAATTTTAGTTTAATATAGAAATTTATTGGTTGTCTCTATGAATTAAGTTTTTTTACCTTTGGCCACCCCAAGTTTTTAACTTCACATTTGGACCCTATAAATGTAACCTCCTAATTTATTTGCCCCTATATTCACTGAAGATTATGTTTGGCCCCCCAAAATAAATTTTTTGGCTTGGCCCTATCTAAGGGTAAGATAAAACAGAGTTTGCGTTCCTAGTAGAGGAAGGATATCTAGGTGATGTTTACAAGTATTAAAAAAAAAATAGAAGAAAATTTAAAGTTCGTGGCAGAATATCAAGCGCCGTTTGGTTCACATATCGGGAAAGTTTTCCCAAAAAAGTAAACTTTATTTCACCTATTTTTAAAATAGTTTTCTAAATTATTTAATTTCTTTTAATCCCCCTAAATTTGTTAATCTAACTAAACAACCCCCAAAATTTTTTTAAAAATTGACAAAAACACCCCAATAACACAAATTTACCAAATTCCGACCACCACTGCCAGAAACCGGCCGGAATCTGGTGTAATGGCATACTATCAACTGAATCTGCGGTAGTGCACCGGAAAATGCCAGATCTTTAACCATAGACAGTCATCAACGACTGTCAAGATATGGTCATCGTTGACCATTAACGATGGTCGTATCCTTGGCCGTCGTTGACGACCAAATGCTACCAGAGCCGCAGATCTGACAGGAAAAGGCCATATCGGCGCATGATCGATAAGATCGAGCCGATCATACGCTGATAAGGCAACTCTGACCACTCTCCGGTGGTGGTGGCCGGATGTCCGTATTTTTTAATGGATTGGGAGTATTTTTGTTAACTTTGAATATTTTATTATAGGGGTGCTTAGTAAATAAATAAATATAGAGGTATTTATGTTAATTTTTAAAATTTTACATTATAATATACATCCAATTTAATTTTTTCCAAAAGATTATTCTAAAAATTACACAATAATTAACTACACGGAGCCTCAGAGTTCGACCTTTTTTAACTCCCCTGCACGGGGAGAGGAAAAGCAAATATCTCAATTGTTACTTTTTATTATAATATTAACTATGACCTTTGAATTGCATGTTCAATACACGGTAAATTAAGGCAATTCAACCTCTATAAAAAGGGCCAGCAATGCCGCAAGATCGTAGCGGTAGCATTATCATCTTTAAGTATTAGATTATAATTTATCTAGAAATTGTAAAACTAATAATAATTAAACAAAAACAGGTTGTCGTTAGCCGTTGGACTTTATATATATATATATGATAGAAAGATGTAATTGTGATGATTCAGATGTGTGAAGCTAAGTAAAATTATATTTATATACAAGGAAAGATTCCTTCACCTGTGCAAAACCACGTTCCCATGGCTTCAACTCTCCTCCGCAACTCCATTAATGGTCTAATAAACCTCCCAAGAAAGTCACCATTTTCAGGCAACCGGAATCTGACGGCAAACTCCCAGCAGAACCCTTTACCGTCTACAGAATTCAACTTTGCAGAATACAGGGCCACGAAGGTAAACCAAATCAACAAGTCACTGGATGAAGCAGTGGTTCCGTCGCAAAATACACCACCGATACTTCACAAGGCAATGAGGTACACTCTTCAAGCCGGTGGGAAACGTTTCGCTCCAACTCTATGCATTGCCTCGTGCGAGTTGGTTGGAGGAAACGAGTCTTTGGCGATGCCAATGGCTTGTGCACTAGAGATGATGGTAGCATCGGCTGTGATTCTTGATGATCTCCCTTGCATGGATAATGACGATCTTAGACGAGGAAAGCCTGCAAATCACAAGGTTTTTGGTGAAGGAATTTCAGTTCTTGCTTCTCAAGCTCTATCCTTTCTCGCTATTGAACATTTTGTAACTAAAACCAAAGGAAAAATTTCATCTGATCGCCTGGTTAGAGCCGTTGTCGAGCTATGCTCAGCACTTGGGTCAAAAGGAGCTGTGGCAGGGCAGGTTGCAGACATCAACAGTGAAGGAAAAGAAGTAAGTTTGAGTGAATTGGAGTTCATTCACAGGAACAAAACTGGGAAAATTGTAGAGACGTCAGTGGTTTGTGGGGTTTTAGTTGGAGGAGGAAATGATGTTGAGATAGAGAGGATTAGGAAGTACGGAAAGTGTATGGGGTTGGCGTATCAAGTGTGGGAT